>VZRU01006264.1:204513-221191 GCA_013398155.1 Pedionomus torquatus
ATTTTACCAACTACCTTGTAAAATGGATGCAAGACGGTTTTTAGAGGTTTTATGACATCCTGTCCTTTAAGTGCTTGATGGCACACTTCTGGTTTGTGTCCTCCACTATACTTCAACAAAAAATACATGACAGATCTGTTCAGTACATGTACAAAATTATAGATCTGTTTAGTCTGCAGTGGAAAAGGATTCACGGATACGCTGAGATTACTGATATTTCCTGAGTCAAAGATGGTAATGTTAAAACTAGAACTAAAACACTCCAGTTAGTGGCATCCATCAGTCTTTCAAAAGTACCATAGGACTTGAGCTTATTGAGGGCTAGGCTACTTCTGAAAACTGCCTTATCTCAAGGTATGTAAAAAATATTATAATGTTATTTCAATCAATACTGAAAGACACTTTAATATTTAATCAATACTAAGAAAAAATTAGTCAGAACATTATTAATTTAGAAAGTAAGCATATTCAATGACTGAATATGCTTATTCAACTACCTCCTTCATCTCATGATTCCATATGGCCTGTTTTGTTGGAAATGATGGTCAGCGGCATCTCCAATTCTTGAACTGGGCAAAAACACTCTTGGTGAAGACAACTACTCTTAAAACTTTTTTTATGCAACTACATTTTTTTTATCTAACGAACAGAAAGATGCGGAATTCTAAGAACCTTAGACATAATCTTTAGTAGATTTTGGAGTATTTCACTCTCAGGTGGAGTAAAAATGGACTTAAAGGTTTTGTCATATAGTAAGTGAAAACATAAACCATGCAGGAAACTTATAAATGATGCAAGTTTCTTAGTTTGAGAATTGTATTTTATCATCACATAAATCCTATTTATTCAGCATTGAATGAACAAACTTCAGATCAATGATCAGACCACTGTTTGTAATGATAAATATGGATAAAAGACCCTTTGTGTTTTGTTTTGGGTTTGGTTTTTTTTTGTTTGTTTGTTTGGTTTTTTTTTTTTTTGTTTTTTTGTTTTTTGTGTTTTTTTTAATCTGCATATATTTGGTTTCTTACCAAGTTCTCTGCCATTTGAAATTTTTCAGAACTGATTAAGCATACCAAACCACTGATAATCAGACTTCACAAACATACTGTATTGAGTTGGGACCAGGGGAATTTATCCCTTGACATGAATTACCTTGATTAGAATGTGTAAATGAGTAACAAGTGGAAAGCCTTATCTCTGTAGTACTTCTAATTAGGCAGTGACATTTAATATTACAAGAATTTGAGACAGTGGAAAAGACAAATAATTGCAGTCATGTTATTGTGCTTACTAAACATGAATATTAACATATTTGTTGACATATTTCAGAGTGATTGTAAGCAATTTTTTTTGTAGTCATTTGGAATGTAAGTACTGATAATATTGTAGCTGGACTAGTAGTTAGTATTTGCTATATGTTCGTTAAATTGTTAAGATTATAATTTGGCCAACAATAAATCCTTGGATCTTCAATTATGTAAGGCCTGTTCCTTTTAGTCCATAATGAGATTCTGAATTAACATTCAAAAACTCCTAACAAGGTCAGCAGCATTTGTATATATCCGTATTTAAATATATTTAATTGAATAAAATATTTAAATGAACAAAAAAATACACAAACATAGTCATTAGTTGGTGGGGAGAGTGCTGGAAAGTGAAATGAACAGAGGTGCTACTGAGTCCTTGACATTAAGTAGGGTCACTTCATTCACTTCCGTGACTTGAAAAGTGACCAGTGATTTTTTAAATTACCAGACATTTACACTATTAACCTAATAAGTTTGACACAGTTTCAGTGGGGGTTCACATACACAAAAAAAAAGGTTTTCATTTAATTTTGGAAGGGGATAGAAAAAGTGTTTTTGCTGGTTAACCTTCTGTTGATCAGTCATGGAGGAGGGAAAAGCTAAAATCAGTCACAAGTGTATGAAAAGGAGAGAAATGAGGAAAAGACTGGGCCTATGGATCCCATTTATCCAAGCCAAGAGAATCCATTTTCTGTATAACAAAAAATGAAGGATACCTGAGGCAGCCCAAGGGTTTAACAACTGGAAACCTGTACCTAAAGTATTTCTAAAAAAAAAAGCCTACTGAAATTAAATAGGTGTCCATGCTAATATGTGGGGCTGTGCTTATATTGCTAAAGGTCAGATATCAACCCTTGCCATGATGTTAACTTGCTTCATTTTTTTTTTTTTTTTTTTATATCACACTGCTTGGCATCAGCTTTTTCCATAGAACAATTCATCTTTGAGGAAGTCAGTTACCAGTTGGAATCCAATAGTTAGACAGGGACTGAGTTAACAGTTAAACAGTGCTAAATTTATTCCATGGTGCTTTAATATTTTTATCACTAATTGCTTGCTGAATCATTAAGAAAAAGAAATTTTAAAAAAACATGCCATTAGGTTGTAACACCCTGAGCAGAAATAGCAATATCATTTTAAATTGTTATGCATGTCATGAGGTACTTGTCACTATGGATAGGAGTTCCAGAAATTCACGAATAAACACATGTTCCTTAAAAAGAGAAATACTTTAAAACACATGAAATTTTTTTTCAAGGAAGACTCAAAAATTCACCAAAAGACTCTTTCCTTATATAAATTATATTTTAAGAAAGCAAGAAAATTCATAAAGTTTGACAGTTTGACTCAACATGTATACTTTGTATTATCCAGACTTCTCTAGGTAGAGATTAATCTCATCATATGAAATTTTCTTTTAAGAATTTTGGTGTTTTCAAATTTAGACTAAAAATAAATATCTGGGACACCTGTTCCAGTGCCTCACCACCCTCACAGGAAAGAATTTCTTCCTAATATCCAAAGCTCCCCTCTTCCAATTTAAAACCATTAACCCTTGTCCTATCACTACACTTCCTGACAAAGAGTCCCTCTCCAGCTCTTCTGTAGGCTCCCTTCAGATACTGGCAGGCTGCTGAGGGTCTCCCTGGAGCCTTCTCTTCTCTTCTCCAGGCTGAATAGCCCCGGCTCCCTCAGACTGTCCTCATAGGAGAGGTGCTCCATCCCTCTAATCATCTTTATGGCCCTTCACTGGACCCATTCCAACAGTTCTATGACCTTTCTATGTTGAGGGCTCCAGAGCTGGACACAATACTCCAGGTGGTGTCTCACAAGCACAGAGTAGAGGGGCAGAATCACCTCCCGCTACAATGACTGGATGTCTAGCTATGGTTGTATGTCTAGCAATGACTAGATGTCTAGCCCAGTTTTATTGACCAGATGACCTCCGTAATAAAAAGAGACAGAGCTGGGTAACGTTTAGAAAGCTAATGTTAAATTGCTTAAGCCCTGTATAACATCTCTGATTGGCTGTTTACGGAAAAATATTTTTTTTTTTTTTTTTTAGTTTTTCTACTTAAAGACTTAAAGTACCATTTTTTAAAAAAAATACAAACAACAACATGCTTCATTGCACATCAGATGATCATAATAATAAAAAAAAATATTTTATTAATGTCAATACAGATATATAGAGTTATATATGGAGACTTGTAAGTTCAATGGTGTAGGAGCATTTGCTTTGGCTAAAGAAGAGGCCTTAGTCTTTTATCAAACATTCCACAACGCAAAGCACAAATTTGAGATTTCTAAGAATGAAGGCAAAAACTCAGAACCAATTAAAGAAAGACGTATAGATAGATGATTTGAAGAAAAAGACAGTGTAGAAATTACATTTTAGTGTAAAGCAATTAATATAATTAATGTAATTAATATAATATAACATAATATAATATGAAATTCTTATTCTTTGTATCCTTATCATGATAATGACAAAGCAGCTTTCCTTTCTTCTTTCCAGTAAAACATTTTAATAGGTCTCTGTTAGAAATGGAGTTTGTGTATTTGGAGTGTACTGTAATAGGAATGTTCTTTACCTTCTTTCCTGGTACAAACAAACCAACAACAAACCCATTCTGTTCTCTTTTTCACAGTTGTCTCTTCAATTCCTATTTATTAAAAAGAAAACCTTTTTTTTTTCACTCAATAAATTTCAACTTTTTACTGACATTATTATGGTGCCCTGAATTGGACTAAACAAATATACACACAATAAATTAGCCAGGTAAAATATGCTTTTATTACCTGCTTATCTCTTTGAAAACAGGAGCAACCTTAGCTGTGGCAGTTTCTCCGTATAGTACTGAAACTTCACAAACAGAAGATAAAATCTTTTGCTGCCAAATCATCACTTTCAGTGATCTGTAGATGTAATATTAGCTGAAAGGTTTGTGTTTGTGTTACAGTGTCTGCCATCAAAATATTGAAATACAGAAGAGGTAACCTTCAGATGTATCTTCATAAGATCTTTTGTAGCTATCCAAACTCAGAAATTTTTCATACAGATGGATAGATAGCACTGCCTACAACATAATTTCAGTTGATAGAGAGGAAAGTACTTAGAAAAAGACTTTTTATTTATAACCTTTATTCTTTTAGGTACTAACAATTTATTTCTTGTCATGTTGATATAAAATTTTATTCCTTATCTTCAGTTTCTTACCTTGCGATTAATTTGGAGGAGACTAATGTGTTAGACTAACAGAATTCTTATGTTTATTGCCAGTACATTTTGATTTTATCCTTATCTAAGTGAGTCAATAGTTGTTCATAATTGGGAAAAATACATTAAATTCATATGTATATAATCCATGTGTGGTTGCATACATGCCAATCTTAGAGGGGCATGTACTTCAAATTTTTATTTAGGAATGTTTTTTAGTCCATACTTCATTGCTTAACTGGCAAAATTAATCCTTAAATGATAGTGATTTCATCCATAACTAATATTTATAAGTTAGATCCTATTTTCTTCATAAATCACTGGATTCTCACATCTCAAAAAAATAGGAATTAACTCACTGGTGTCTAAATATTACATTTTACTTGCATTTGTATTGCCATGTCTTTAAAACCAAAAGGAGTAAGCCCACAATTTATCACACAAGTGTATATCACAAATATAAAGCAAAAAAAACATGATTGTGTTTTTCTTGAAGTGCTTGTATGACATTATTATATTTAATTATGTATGTTTTCCACTATAAGTTTACCACGAACAAGAAAAAATGATTTACGTAAAACCTGACTATATTAAACCATCTTGTGAGAAATGACGGCTCACTAGTAAAATGTAAAAAGGACAAAGTCTTCGAAGCAAAGGTTAAAAACAAAGTACAAAAGGATTTATTAGAAATTTTCGAAACAGCGCTGTATCAGGTGCATCTCCAGGCTAGATGCACAAATTCTCTCATTATTTTTGGGATTTTTATACATTTTACCCGGCCGCTTATGTCCCTGTCTCCCCTCTCATTGGTTGAGAGGTCAGAGCTCACATCCTTCCCGACCGCTTAACTTGTTTCAATTTGCACCTCTTTATCTCTCATGCCCAAACAACATCTGTTAATCACAGTATTCAATAGTACAAAAGGTATTGGAGATTTTATCAGGATAGGCCAGTCCTGAGAATCTGCTATTTCAGGGTAGTTCTCAGGATGTATATCCTGACCCGGAAAAGGGTACTGACCGCTTTATCAGAGGAGGCCAGTCCTGAGCATCTACTATTTCAAGGCAGTTCTCAGAATATATTTTCTGACAAGGAAAAGGGTATTGACAACTTTATCAGAGGAGGCCAGTTCTGAACATCCGCTATTTCAAGTCAGTTTTCAGGATGTATATTCTGACCAGAAAAAGGGTAGCTGAAGCAAAACTTTAAGTCCATTTCTCACAATCTTATCTTCTCTTCCTCTTCTCTTCCTCTTCTCTTCTCTTTTCTCTTCTCTTCTCTTCTCTTCTCTTCTCTTCTCTTCTCTTCTCTTCTCTTCTCTTCTCTTCTCTTCTCTTCTCTTCTCTTCTCTTCTCTTCTCTTCCCTTCTCTTCTCTTGTCTCTTCTCTTGTCTCTTCTCTTCTCGTTTTTCACTGTATTTTTTTACCACTTTGCTGAACGTCACTATCTGAATTAATGTTATTTCAGTCCCTGTTATTCAAAGGTCTTTAGTGTTCCTACTACATGGAACAGAAAGTATAGATCCTATTGTTAAAACACAATAATACTTGTTAATGTGACATGATGCTCTATTTGGAGATTTGCTTTTTTAATTTTTCTTTTTCCTTTACTCTTTCATCTTAAACTGACCCTATGAACTCTGAACTTTAATTATTGTCTCCTACCTTTAATTTTACAGTTTTGATTGTAGAAAAAGTTTCTTAGATGAAAATTGAAGACTGAAGTCATGAACTGTCTAGACTTCATTATTTCTTTATCGCCTAAGGACAGATGTAATGTGCAGTATGGAGTCTGCTAAGAAACTTATTTAGTGTTTAAGTGTATAAATGCCACTAGATATTAAAAGAATCCTCATAACTGTAATGTCTATGGAGTTCTTGAAAAAAAAAACTTACAGTAAAACTGCCTATTGTTCTTCTAAATGAAGTTTGATTAGTCAGTGAAGGGCAGGACATAAGAACTGGTGCTTCAAGGCATCTCTGTAACCCTGTGTTCCTATGTCTCAAATAAAAACAATGGAGGACATGAAATATCTATTTCTTCTGTAAAAAAAAACCAAAACAAACAAACAAAACAAACAAACAAACAAAAAACAACAAACTTCCCACAACAAAACCAACAAATGAATAATGTTGCCTATTAATCACTCTGAATTTTTCCCCATATTCAAGGACGTTTTGAAAACTGANCATAATCAAGGGCGTTTTGAAAAAGGAAAACCAAAAAAAAAAAAAAAAAAAAAAGAAGATTCCTTAAAAAAAACAATCTCCATCTTCTTTGTAGCCACCCTTTAAATACTGGAAAAGGGCTATAAGGTCTCCTCTAAGCCTTCTTTTCTCAAGGATGAACAAACTCAGCTCTCAGACTTTCCTCATATAGCAGGCTTCTCTTCCCACAGAACTGCTCCCCAGATGGGTAGGTGCCAGCCTGTGCTGCACTCATCACAGAATAATATGGGGTTGGAAAGGACCTCTGGAGATCATCTAATCCAACCCTCCTCCCAAAGCAGGTCCTTTTAGAGCAGGTTGCACAGGAACTGTTTTTGTGACCTGCAAGACAATCAGGGCCCTTATTCCTGACTGGTATATCTAACACTTGTATGAGGAAGCAGTCTGTCCTCTACACTTTCCAGGAACTTGATGGATGTGTTAGCTGCTGTATTGTTCCTCCAACAATTGTCTGGGTCATTGAAGTCACTCATAAGAACCAGGTTCCACTGACCCAAAGGTTGCTTAAGTGACTTATATATAATTTTGCTGCCCTTATTATCTTGGTTTGGAGGTTGGTAACAGATGCCTGCTGAAAGATTCCTCTTGGAGGCAGCCCATTTGTTCTTGACCCAGAGGCTTTCAATAGGGTTTCAACATTGCTAATGATATCTCTGCTGAGCACCTTGCAAGTTATATATCAACTAGATAATTTCACTCTTCCGGTTCAATACCTTGTGAACTATGTTGCTTTCCAAAAAGGAAATCTCAGATTTTTTATGGCACCCACTGTGTTCTTTGGAGTACCCAGAATTCGTACCACACGGCCAAGTTTTTAATGCCATGTAAAGTACATGTTTTTACTGTAAGATGTTTGGTGATTTTTTAAAAATCAGATAAATAATACAGTGCACTAAGAGAAACACATGTATCAAATATGCAATGGGGTCCATTTGTCTGTCAGATGCTATGAATCTTGGCCTTTCAATCCTTCCCATAATTGTTCTATAAGACTCTCAGCAGTAACTTCTCCCTGTTGCCCTCAAAGATGGGTTGCAGAATGCTACCTGTGTCTGTCACACAGCAGACATTTACAGCAGGGCAAAACACATCTACTTTGGCTTCAATTATGTGAAATATTTTTTATTTCAGTTTCACAGCCTGCTGTAGCTAAATTTACTCTCATGACTTTCCTTAATTGGTTTGGTAGCATGTCAGCAGCTGGCACATAATGATATTAACTAAAGAGCCTGCTAACATTTATTATTAAATGCAAATTGTGGTGTTGTCTATTCTTTTTAGAACTTTTCAATTTAATTGAGTCTCACTCCCATATCCAACAAAGAAATCCACAGGACTGTTACCTCTGCATGCTGCCACAAGAAAATTGTGGTGCCCTATGTAGGAAAAAAAGCATCGTTACCTGTATACCTTGGCAAGAGTATGGCAGATTTTCAGTTTTAGAATCTCAAAACTGTCAAGTGGCACTTTATATTACTTTTTGCACTCACGTTCAACTCAGTTGTGAAAGAGCCATGTAGAGAGACAAAATTTTCTGTGTTTTTACATCAGGCATATTGAACATCATAATCAAATTTGAACAAATTTCCTTCAAGCCACAGAATAATGACAGAAAAGTCTTTATATATTCTTCTCTAAGAATTGCTATAGAAATCATCATTGAATTCGAAACCAGAAAAGCTGAGGTCTGGAGACTTTGCCTCCACTATCCTGTCCAAGGCATTGAGGCTTTACCTGCGAAGCATTGTCCTGCAAATGTTCACCCTCATACTCTATTTACAGCCAGCAGTGATAGGCCTAGGAGAGCAAACAAGTAAACCCACTTCAATTCTGCAAATGTACAAGGTTTAGCATGTTTTTTTGTTTTTTTTTTGTTTTTTTTCTGTTATATATAAGATGTGAAACCTTAGAACAGTTTCGTCTAGTTTTAAACCTTTTGGATGTTAGCTTATCTCAAAAAGCTAATCCCCTATGAGCAGAACAGGAGTAAAACAGAAAATAACACCATGAAACTCACCAAAACCAGACCTGAGGCCTGGAAGAGCTCCAGGGATGATCTGAGCTTGTGCAAGACACCAGAGGTGAAAAGTTTATGGTGAAGAAGACCACTGACTTCATCCCTGAGACCCCTAATGACCACTACCAAGAAGTACAGCACAGATGCAGAGGGGCGGAGAACTAATTTTAATACAAAGTGGGATAGCTACTGAATATGTATAGGCATGTTATGTAATCTCATGAATATATAATATTTAGGACATATAACCCCAGAAAATGACCATGCTCGGCACGCACACCTTTGGGAGTGATTCTGTGTGTGTCCAGTGCTGAATAAACATACCTCCTTTATAACTCTCTAAGGTTGTGAAGCTGCTGTTCTGTGCGTCACAGGCAGTACTGAATGTCACATCTAGATTTCCCCTCATGTTTGCATCAGACTGCAATATCAGTTCTTTCTGTTCCCATTATCCCTTCATGACTGAAATAGAAGTTAAAAGCTTTTGAAGGTTTCACCACATGCTGGCCTTCAGTTCTCACTCCAGACTTCTAAATGTATTATCAGATTCTGAGTGTCTAGTTACTTTGTCCCCAAAATTCTTTATTTTAGGAGTGGATGATCTACCTTGTAGAAAGATCACATGCATTTGTGCTCCACAGAGTCATCGCTGAAGCTGCACAATGGTCCAATATTTTCTTGTAGGAGAAAACTTTGTCAGCTTGTTTGGCATAACTTTTTTTTCCCTTTGTCTCACCTTACTTTGAGACACTCAACAACATCTTCTTGAAGTGGCTATAGATAACTTAGTGGTGTCTGCTGTCTACCCTCAGTAAGTGTGGCCTCTGATTAGCTTGCACAAGAAAGCCGTTGTGCTGATACAGAGGTAGGGACATGGCTATATAAACCTTCCCTGTTTTTCATGGACATGTGTGAGTCACTGGGATCTCATCGACAAAAGGCACAAAAGTGACAAAAGTATTTGCATAAATGCTTGACAACAGCAGGACAGCATATTGAAATGGGGTTGGAGGTGGGTGGGTTGGGGATGGAGGTATGGAATGGGTTTCTGAAGCAGAAATTATTTCAGAATTATGTACAATTCCAGGTAGTTGATTATTTTTTTCTAGACCAGCCACAAACAGATAATACATATTCCTAAGTAAGGAAAGAAAAATCTTGTCCATCTCTTACTTTAAATAAAAACAAAACTTCCATTTTAAATACAAGATGTTGCTTTGAGGTGACCTTAGATTCTCTACCAGTTACTAGTAAAGTAGAGATGACTATGTTTCATAGATTTTAAACACCAAAAAATAAATTTCCCTAGATCCCATAGAGTCTTTACTCAAAGTAAAGAAGTTTTTCCTCATGTTAAGATTCCTGTGTTCCTGTGTTTCCTCATGTTAACAATTTTCTGTGTTTAAGCACGTGTCCGTTGCCACTTGTCCTGTCACAGGGCATGACTGAAAAGAGCCTGATCCATTACTCTTGATACCTGCCCTATAGATATTTATGAGCATTGATAAGATTCCCCTCTCAGTCTTCTCCAGGCTAAACAGACACAGGTTTCTCAGCCTTTCTTCATAAGAGAAGTGCTTCATTCCCTTGATCATTGTCATTACTGGATACAAGTAGTTTCCTCTCCTTCTTGAACTGAAGGGCCCAGAACTGGACACAGTACTCCAGATGCAGCCTCACCAGAACAAAGAATTTATTTAAAAACTTTGCAAATCTCTTCAGACTTTATTATGGCCACAGATAATGTGTTATTTTAGGAATGAAACCACAAATTTTTGAGTGATTTGATTATATCTTATGACATTTTGCATGCATGCTTCTTGTATTTTCATCACTATTGACTTTCTCAATGTCTTGTTGGTTTGGATTTAGATAAATGTCCTGCAGGCATCTTCTTTCTGTTGTATTTTTATCATTTGGGTTTATTCACATTTTCTAAGAAAAAATATTTAAAGTCTCCTTTGCTTTCAGTGCATGATCTCTTTTCATATGTTTTGCTTTCCACTCATGTCATTGTCCTCTTTTCTACATAAAAACTACTCTAGTACAATGAATTTAATCCTAAATAACACATGATCTCAATCTTGTTGGGAATCCCTGGCACGGAAACCTCTATTGGATTAAAATTACTGAATATGAGAAATACAAGAAAATAAAGCTTGTCCTGAGGAAAATGTATACAGTTTGTCCCTCTTTTGATATTTTCCCTCTCAGAGGAAGATTTTATATATTTTTTGAAAGTCATTTTTAACATAATGCTGTTTTTCAAAACTTTTTTTTTAAATGTATACACGTTGTTAAAATGAGTTCTTACTCTTGTTTGCTCTTTTTCATTGTAGTCACTATTTTTCATGTATCTTATCTCAATTTAAGGTAAAACAATTCCACTGAGAATTAATCCATAAAATGCAATCTTGGGTATGCAATGAAATTAATCCATATATAAACCAAAATGTCTATGCTTCTTATCATCTAGAAATCTGGGAATATAGTTTATTAATTAAGGAATACTGGGAATTCAGTTCCCAGATGCTTCTGAATTTATGTTAGAGTTTTACAGTAAATTGATATTACCATGTAATAGCATATTTGCTCTCCTGTACTTTACTACCAGTGAAATTAAAATGATCTGAGTTCCAGGAAGTCTACGTGACTCTCATGATGTGATTTTTAATGTATGTGGAATCACACTTCAATTTTAGTACAAGCACTCCGCAGTCTGAATGCAACTGCCCCACCTGCTGTTAGAGGAATGCTCTTTTTCTCTGTTCATTAGAGCATTGCTGGGGCCAGCTAACTACAGCAGCTTCTTGCTGCAGCTAATCCACATCTCCCTTTACACAGGAACCTTGATGAGTGCTATTAGATTAGACTGTCTGAAATAGTGATTTTCTGGCTCTGAGCCACAATTTTTGTCCATGCAGGGGGCTTTTATGGCTTAATAATGCATTGCAGAATCAAAACACTTAAATAAAGAAACTACTCAAATCAAAAGATTGTAAGAAGATGGGTTGTGAGTTTTTTATTTATTTATTAATTTATTTATTAATTTTTTAATTTTATTTTCATTGGCTTTTATATTAAAAAGATAAGATGCTTTGCATCCATTAAAATGTTCCCAGTCTAGATTGGTAGTTCATATGAGTTTTGTTATCGCTTTCTTGGGCTACAAGGATTAAAATAATTTGTGTATGTCTTTAGTTTTTATATATCAATAAATCTCTAGAATTTCTGGTGGGGTTTTTTTTGTTTGTTGTTTTTTTTTTGTTGTTGTTGTTGGTTTTTTTGGGGTTTTTTTGGTTTTTTTTTTTTTTTTTGGTTCTCACTAGGAACACTGGGGGCTTTTTTAAAAAAANTTACTAGTAAAGTAGAGATGACTATGTTTCATAGATTTTAAACACCAAAAAATAAATTTCCCTAGATCCCATAGAGTCTTTACTCAAAGTAAAGAAGTTTTTCCTCATGTTAAGATTCCTGTGTTCCTGTGTTTCCTCATGTTAACAATTTTCTGTGTTTAAGCACGTGTCCGTTGCCACTTGTCCTGTCACAGGGCATGACTGAAAAGAGCCTGATCCATTACTCTTGATACCTGCCCTATAGATATTTATGAGCATTGATAAGATTCCCCTCTCAGTCTTCTCCAGGCTAAACAGACACAGGTTTCTCAGCCTTTCTTCATAAGAGAAGTGCTTCATTCCCTTGATCATTGTCATTACTGGATACAAGTAGTTTCCTGTCCTTCTTGAACTGAAGGGCCCAGAACTGGACACAGTACTCCAGATGCAGCCTCACCAGAACAAAGAATTTATTTAAAAACTTTGCAAATCTCTTCAGACTTTATTATGGCCACAGATAATGTGTTATTTTAGGAATGAAACCACAAATTTTTGAGTGATTTGATTATATCTTATGACATTTTGCATGCATGCTTCTTGTATTTTCATCACTATTGACTTTCTCAATGTCTTGTTGGTTTGGATTTAGATAAATGTCCTGCAGGCATCTTCTTTCTGTTGTATTTTTATCATTTGGGTTTATTCACATTTTCTAAGAAAAAATATTTAAAGTCTCCTTTGCTTTCAGTGCATGATCTCTTTTCATATGTTTTGCTTTCCACTCATGTCATTGTCCTCTTTTCTACATAAAAACTACTCTAGTACAATGAATTTAATCCTAAATAACACATGATCTCAATCTTGTTGGGAATCCCTGGCACGGAAACCTCTATTGGATTAAAATTACTGAATATGAGAAATACAAGAAAATAAAGCTTGTCCTGAGGAAAATGTATACAGTTTGTCCCTCTTTTGATATTTTCCCTCTCAGAGGAAGATTTTATATATTTTTTGAAAGTCATTTTTAACATAATGCTGTTTTTCAAAACTTTTTTTTTAAATGTATACACGTTGTTAAAATGAGTTCTTACTCTTGTTTGCTCTTTTTCATTGTAGTCACTATTTTTCATGTATCTTATCTCAATTTAAGGTAAAACAATTCCACTGAGAATTAATCCATAAAATGCAATCTTGGGTATGCAATGAAATTAATCCATATATAAACCAAAATGTCTATGCTTCTTATCATCTAGAAATCTGGGAATATAGTTTATTAATTAAGGAATACTGGGAATTCAGTTCCCAGATGCTTCTGAATTTATGTTAGAGTTTTACAGTAAATTGATATTACCATGTAATAGCATATTTGCTCTCCTGTACTTTACTACCAGTGAAATTAAAATGATCTGAGTTCCAGGAAGTCTACGTGACTCTCATGATGTGATTTTTAATGTATGTGGAATCACACTTCAATTTTAGTACAAGCACTCCGCAGTCTGAATGCAACTGCCCCACCTGCTGTTAGAGGAATGCTCTTTTTCTCTGTTCATTAGAGCATTGCTGGGGCCAGCTAACTACAGCAGCTTCTTGCTGCAGCTAATCCACATCTCCCTTTACACAGGAACCTTGATGAGTGCTATTAGATTAGACTGTCTGAAATAGTGATTTTCTGGCTCTGAGCCACAATTTTTGTCCATGCAGGGGGCTTTTATGGCTTAATAATGCATTGCAGAATCAAAACACTTAAATAAAGAAACTACTCAAATCAAAAGATTGTAAGAAGATGGGTTGTGAGTTTTTTATTTATTTATTAATTTATTTATTAATTTTTTAATTTTATTTTCATTGGCTTTTATATTAAAAAGATAAGATGCTTTGCATCCATTAAAATGTTCCCAGTCTAGATTGGTAGTTCATATGAGTTTTGTTATCGCTTTCTTGGGCTACAAGGATTAAAATAATTTGTGTATGTCTTTAGTTTTTATATATCAATAAATCTCTAGAATTTCTGGTGGGGTTTTTTTTGTTTGTTTTTTTTGTTGTTGTTGTTGGTGGTTTTTTTGGGTTTTTTTTGGTTTTGTTTTTTTTTTGGCTGCTCACTAGCAACACTGGGAGCTTTCTCAAGAAACTGTGGTTGTTCCTAATTTTCATTAATAACATAATCTCCAGTGTTTATGTTTGATTGCCCCACAACCTCAGTATAGAAAGATGTAATGGCATTTGGAGCTTCATTCTTCATCCTATGGCCAGTCCTCAAGTATTCTGGATATTTTGTATTCATTCACTCAGCACAGAACAGGTGCATTTAGTCCGGCAATGCAAAAATACTGCATCCTGAGAAATTGCAAGGGCACCAATCTGAGATGCCAGAGATATAGATTCAAGTATCTACTTGTGCTATTATTAAAACCTTTGTAAAAGGATGAATTCCAAAGGATTTAACAAAAATTTTATATTCTAGAATACCTGGCTTGAAACTGTGAATTCCACATTGATGTTAATTGGAAATAAAGCATTTGGTACAGTCAGAAATTCAGTGGGTTTTCCCTCTGATTCTCAGATCAACTTCATATTCAGTAACATTATTGCACAGTGATCCATTTCTAATTTTTGTTTGCTTGGTTTTTGTTACATCTTTTCTTCCTGGCAGAGCAAGAAGGACCAGTATGAGATAAGAGCATTTCTTTTTCATCCCTGAAGACATGGAATTTTTAATAGCACTATACCTCTATAGAAAAATCAAGCTACAGAAGTTAAATCACCAGCTTAAGTGCAACTGTTATAATTGAATGCACTTTTAGCAAAGCTATTTAACCTTGAATTGAGAGGAACTGGAGAAAAAACATTCAAGTACTGACCAAGAGTTGAAAGTGAGATAAAGAATCCCTTTTACAGCTATTCTTTATTGTCTTCAGACTGGGACTTTGAAGGCAACAGTTTGAAGGTAAAGAGGTATTTGACATGCTAATGAACAGCAGGAGTGGGCTTTAGATCAGCTGAGATCCAACGTCTCTCACTTAATGCACAAGTGTTCAAAGCATTAGGTTATTGTTACTGATGTTTCTTAACCTTCTCCTGCTCTCTTCCTTGTGTCAAATTAATAAATTATATTTGGAAGGATTTTCAGAAATGCACTTTACATCCCTGTCTGTTATTCGGTCACTTAAGCTTCGTAGTGATGCGAATCTGAGATACCTAAGTAGTAGTCCTATGAGGAGAGGCTGAGGGAACTGGGCATGTTTAGTTTGGAGACTAAGAGACCAAAAGGAGACCTCATTGTCTTCTACAGCTACCTGAAAGGAGGTTGTAGAAAGATGGGTGTTGGCTTCTTCTCCCAGGTGAATAATGACAGGACCAGAGGAAACAGGAATAGATTAGATATTGGGAAGAATTGCTTCACTGAGAGGGTATTAAGGCACTGGAACTGCTTGCCCAGGGAGGTGGTGGAGTCACCATCCCTGGAGGTATCTAAGAAACTTAGATGTGGCACTCCAGGGCATGTTCTAGTGGCTGAGATTGTTGCATTGGGCAACTTATTTGTGGGGTTTGGATTTTTTGTGGGTTGTGTGTAGTGGTGTTTTTTTTTTCTTTTCTTTTTGTGTGCATATGGTTGGACTCATGATCTCAGAGGTCCCTTCCAACCATGAAAATTATGTCATTCTGTGAAATAATTGTGTGGTTTTTATCTGCCTGCCAGTTATACCACAACATCATGGCACATTACTAATTAGAAAATCATTCTCTGCAAACAAAGAAAACCTAAGGTAATTTAAATAATGAGTGTTATTTGAATGCTAATATGAGTAATATTTTTATTTTGTCAGGATGGGAATGATTGTAAAAAAGTTAACATTGTAACAGGAAGCTCATTTACAAGTATGTCCCGACCAGTAGTGATTCTGAGATGGAGACAGAATGTTCTTAGATGAAAAAAATGCTTAAATTAAAACCTTTTTCAGCTGCAGAATGTTTTCTTGCAATGACATTAGGTGCAAACAAATGCAAGCACAACAATAAACACAAACCCAGAAAGTTGAAGAGGCATGCTAGAGACATGGCAAATTAGAACTTTGCATATTTATGACTCATAAATCAACAGTGCTTTGAAGTAATGCAAAACAGTTAAATAGAAATGAGAAGTGTCAGAGACATCAAAGAAAAACTCCATTAAATCAATATTAATCCAAAGTGTTCTGTTATTTAAAGAGAAAAATATGGTAATGCAGCATTAATTCAAATAATTGAAAGTCACAAAATTTAAAATATTAACTTTCCCTCTTCATTTAAAACACAAGGAGATATATTTTATAGCATGATGTACAACTATAAATGAATGACAGCAAGCACAATTTGTGCACAGTAACTTATGATACTGAAGAGTTCTTATTAGATGGGAGCTCAGCTCAGTGAAGAATATATAGTAGATTTATTAATTTTATAATAATTTAATAGTATATACTATTAAATACTATAATAATTTCAATACCAATTAAATATTATATGATAATTAATAAATTATTAAAATACATTAGCTAAATATTAAAGCATTTATTTAAATATATATT
>VZRU01006264.1:221209-232401 GCA_013398155.1 Pedionomus torquatus
TAATTTAATAATTTTCTCGGTCTCAGGTATTATGAAAAAAAAAATATATCTATTGAATTAATTATTTTTTCCCAAACTCTAAAGTTAAAACTGATTAAAACCTGCAGAAAGCCCCTCAGAAAAAAAAAAAAAAACAACCAACCAACCAACCAAAACAAACAAAAAAAAAAAAAAAAAAAAAAAAAAAAAAAAACAAACACAAAAAAAAAAAAAAAAAAAAAAAAANNNNAAACAAAAAGCAAAAAAAAAAAACCCATACCCAAAACCCCACGAAAGTTAACACATTTCCATTCATCATTGAAAACTGAATCAAGGAAGAGTCTTATGCCCCATAACAGCCAACACAAGGGAAGGGTACATATTGTTTCTAATGAGGATCTAAAATTCTTTGTCAAGTATTTTTTCCTAAAATAGTCTAAATTTATTACAAGATCTACATAAGAAGGTTTCATAATTCACGTGTACAAATATCATTTTTCTGTTATTGATGAAAGGTGTAGAGCTTCACAGAATTATAAAGCAAATACTAGCTCAAATTAATCTAAACATATTGACTACAGATCATGGCAATAAGCCTGAGGGAAAAAAGCATGAGAGCTGGAACACACTGCTTTTAATAAATCTGCAGTGAAAGAAAACCAGTAAAAATAGACAGCAGTGGCATTTTTATTTATTCTTTCCAAAATTATCTGTACCAAGGAGTGGGGCAATACTGTGGAGGCACCTGCTAAAAATTAAGGTAGTTCTAGAAAGGGAAGAAAAGGGGAAGACAGAAAATTAGGAAATAAAATAAAGTAAAAAAGTAGCAGTACCATAATATTGAAAAGAAAAATTTAGATGAAGGTGAAGGATGAGAAATATTTGAACTGAAGTGAAACAAAAAAAGAACATTGATACTGAACTTAATAATATTTCCAATATCACTCATGACAGGTGTTATTTTCTGAAAAAATAATAACAGCTTTCCTTTGAAATATATTCTCATTTTTCTGACCCCCAAAAATAACACAAGGAAGGAAACAAATATGTTCTTACTTTAAAATGCATGAGAATTTTGTTAATTCTGTGAAATTGAAGTAGTGACCCTTTCACCAAAAAAAAAAATTAATGGATGTAGATACCTGAGGGATTCCAGAACTTCTTTCATGTCCAGTTAGCCCTGCTAATCTAAGGGGAACAGACATGATTTTTCTTTTTTTTTTTCCCATGGAAGTAAGAATTGTTTTAAATGTGCCATCTATATTTTCTGAGCTGTAGCTTCTCTGTATGGCAGAAATTCAGTGTCTGTAATGCTTTTTTTTTTCTCTCCAAAATACGCAGGTTTCTCCACAGGACTTAGAAAGAAGGTAACACAAAACAGGATAAAATGCCACTTTATTAGCTAATCTGCATAGGAATGCTTGTTGATGTCTCTATTCTGAAAAATCATCAGTAGGTAGTAATTAAGAAATTCTGAGTGAACTCACTGAAAACTGTAACTTTTTTACAGACAAATAATATGTGAATCTTACTAGGGTATCTTCACGACCTTTCTTAGGTAACAAAAGTGCCAGAGCAAGTGTCAATGCTATATAAAGTAGTACCATTTGCTAAGTTGTATTACAAAAATGTAAGAACTAGAGATGTACTTTCATAAACAAAACATGAAGCCATGAGCTAGTTGGAGATAACCACTATTTTTCATGCTCTCTCGCTGAAAGAAATACATTAGACTCACCCTGCTGATCTAGCAGTCTTTGAGAGCACATTAGATAGACTGGTGAGTTTGCTTTGCAGGCAGGTTTTCCAAGGTTCATCCATCTCTAAGATTAATATAGCCCTCGGTTATAGGCTTTACAATGTAGTAAGGCTATATTTGCAGTCAGGTATTACCTCCTCAGTTTTGTATTCAAATCTTAAACTGATAAATCACATTAGGCTTAAAGTCCCAAGTCTGACATATATTTATGAATTACTGTTTTGTAGAAGGTTATTTCTACAGCAAAAACAGCAATGCAGTTTTCAGCTAAAGCCTGATATCTGATTTGGCACTAAAAAAAAATATGCTTCTGTATGACTACTATGCTAATCACATCTCAAAAGAAAATGCGATTTCATTTCCACTCTATGTCTCCTTTCCTTTTTCAGTGGAATTTATAACCTGTATGTAAAATATTTCAGTTATAATTGATAGTGTCAACAAGGTCTCTTGGATGGTTTTGATTGTTTGGGATTTTTCTGCCTTTCTAGTAAGATCAATTTTTTAAATTATCATAGTGAAATGGCCATGATAAATGAAATGGCTAAATGGCCAGACTCAGAAGGCCCGACTGAGGCATAGTTATTTATTTAGTTTTGTTTCCTACACGATAAATAGGAAGAAGGGAAGGAAATCAAGAGATCTGGAGACAGCATAGAATTTCAGTATGTCTGAATGTAAAATTTTATCCCGAGGTTTAAAATATTTTCAACTTTGGATATTGTAATTTGTATGTAAGACCCCATTTTATAGCCTGCATCATATCTGAACCATGATCATCTATTGGTCATGGTCATATACAGCTTTCACTGGTTGAGAGTTCTCCTAAGTTCTCCTCAGCTCATTGGCTGAGGTGGTCTCCAGGGCTTGAGTATCCAGGCTATGTGGCTGGGGGTTGTTTGTGTACATGACTAGCAGCTCATGCACTTCCTGCCACCATACCCCCACAGGAGGAATGGGGGAGTGCTCCTGCCACAGATGGCTTCTTTGAGAAGACACCACAACCTTTCCCCGAGTCCAATAGAGCTGGTCCCAGTGAGCTCCAAGACAACCTGGCATTAGCCAAGGTTGAGGCAATCAGTAGTAATGGTAGCATTTCTGTGATAACATATTTAAGAAGTTAAAAAATTGCTGTGCAGCAGCTGTGAGAGAGGAGTGAGAAAATGTGAAACAACCTTGTATACACCAAGGTCAGTAAAGAAGGAGAGGGTGGAGGTACTCCAGGCTCCAGAGCAGAGATTCCCTTCCAGCCCTTCAAAAAGACAATGAAGACGTAGCCTGGTAGGGATCGTCATGGAAAAGATATGCAGCCTTGTAGCTGTAGCCTGTGGACACAGCCCATGCTAGAGCAGACTCCTGGCAGGAACTGGCCCATGGAGTGGAGCTCACACTGGAGAAGTCAGTGTTGGAATAAGTAGGTTTTAGATTTATTCTTATTTCTCATTATTCTATTGTGTTTAATTGGCAATAATTCAAATTAATTTCCACAAGCTGATTTCTGTTTAGCCTGTGATGGTAATTGGTAAGCAATCTGCCTCTCCTTATCTCTACCTAATGAGCTTTTCGTCATGTTTTCTCCTCCTGACCTCTTGATGGAAGAGGAGTGAGAGTGGCTTGGTGGGCAGCCATTGTCCAGCCACTCACCACTGACAGTAAACCCCACCAACTCCCTTGTTCCCACTGTGGATCTCACAAATGTAATCAAAATCCAAAATATACAATTTGAAAAATCCCAGACTTTCTCACTTCAGGATTTTTCTCCTAAGACATTAAGCTTGGAATTCATGTCTCAATTATATAAGACAAAACAAAAATATTGGCACGTACAGATCTTATTGCAAAGACTTCAGAATATATTCAAATAAATCTGAATGTAATTTTGCAAACAAAAGTCTTACTTAAGTCTATACATTAAAACATAAAACTATCAAGGAAAAAAGAAAATAAAATCAAACAATATGTCAATATTTTAGCCAGTTTAAACATGATTGTGGGAGGGCTCTTCCATCCTTGTTGACGTTTAGATCAGGATAATTGTATGGTTGGACGTACATTAAATAGATACTGTCATTCTGAGAAGAAATACTTCATCTCAGTAGTTATACAAATATACAATGAGTATTCTTTTTAGAAGGAAGACAGGAATATTGAAATAAAATTTATTACTGGAATTCTCAAAAGGATGAATATAGAAAAGGTTAATATCGCGCCTTTATTACCACAGTATTCAGGGAAATTTACATTTTCCATTTCTAACAAATCTTTGGAATTCTCTTAGATTATTCAGCAGTGAGTTATCTATGAACATTCTCTGCTTTACTTTATTCTCAATTTATTGCTGAATAATTCCTGCAAATAGCGTGATGGGTTTGTTGGATACACTTACTTGGAACTCATGCAGTTATTGGTATCATCAGTCACAACTTTCTCATCCTTTAGCTCTGTCATTGTAATTTTTAATCTTGCATATTTTCAATGCTAATGCTTATGATATCCAATTTGAATAATTTTGCTAACATCTTGTGATACTTAATGCATTTGGAGCTTGCTGCCAGTAAATTATTCACTACAATTTTAGCAGAGAACAGGTACAAATTACACAGTTTCTAAAGCAAATTTTAAATCTAGAGTGAATGGACTTTTTTAGTATTTGCTGTCTCTATTTTTTCTAACTTCCCAGCAATTTGATATGAGTCACAAAATATTGGCTTAACTAATAACTGTCTGCCTATCTCATTATGTGCTTGCTTAAGGGAGAAAAGGCACAGCTTCCTTAAGTGAGAAGTTATGAGTGAACCCTATGTAATGTTTCCCCAAGCCTTCATTTCATTTTGCCTCAAAATCAGAGACATGGCACTGAAATGAACCCCAGCTATCCTCTTTCCCTAATTAACTACTATTAATCTGTATTTCAGCTTGCTACATCTGCTATTGTAGGTGACCATTCCAGAATAATTTTATAATCTTTTTTCTTCTATGTCCTATGAACTTCCCTCTTCTGTGTAAAGAGGCATCCTAGAAGATCCTGTTGTTGTTGTTCTTTATTTGACTGTGAAAAATGTGGGGCTGCATAAAGTTTCAGTGACAGATTTTCCAAGTGCCCTGATAAAGCTGGACCTTTTAATTTTGTAAAGTCTGATGAGTCTGGTAGCTGAAGAGACAGTGGGCTTCAATTGAGTTACTTAAGTTGCAACTGAAGCCATTTGAGAAGCTTTGGTCAACCCAGCTGCCTAACACTGACAATTCAGGAAGATACAGGCTTCATACAGGTCTTTTGTCACATCTACCAGCCCCAAAAGCATGCGTTATCTATATTAGGGTACCTCAAATTGCAACAGAAGCAGCTTTTAAATAACTAGATCTAGTTCGATTAATAGGTTAATTTTTTTTTTTCTTTTTTTCCTGTCATCAAGATAATATCTGAAGAATGAAATGGAAATCTATTCTGGAAGGCACCTTTTGTGCAGCGTACTCTGGCAACCAAGCATATGTAATATATAGATAGGACTTTTTCCAGCTTTTTTAAAAACAAAGAGTTCAACAATTCATGTCTTTGTAATATTTAGGTTACCAGTAACCTAAAGTAAATGTTATCTACAGTAAATGTTACCAGAAAAGATAATTCAGACTAATAGCACAGAATGCAACTCTTTGTTAAACTCAAAGTATAGACAGAAGATTACAAATCACCATGGCTTAATGACTTATTTATCAGCTGTTTCAGTAATTATCTGTTCCTAGCCATTTCTACACTTAAAGAAAACTGTTACTCTAAGCTTTTTTTAAGTTTGCATTGTTATGGCTTACTTTACTGTTTTAGTGTGTTACTAGTCTAAACACTATAAGCTCCTGAGATTTTGCTGAAGATCAGTTAATTGACTGCACAAAGTGGGGGGGCTGAAAGGGAGGTTTTAGGGTGAAATGGAAAGTACCACTTCCTTTTTACATTGTTTGCACCAGCAGCAACTAGCCAAAAGCCTTGATTAAATAATGCCAGTGGGATTAAGCTTCAGAAACTTCATACATATTTTTTTATCATGCTGTCAGTCTCTTTTCAGTAATTGGTTCAATTTTCAAAATACTAGGAGTCTGTGAAAGATAAACCAATAACTGTGAATTTGTAAATCACAAATGAACTGAAAGAAAATAATAAACAAAGCCTGGAGAGACTGCTCTCTTGTGATCAAGAAGTTTTGACACTGTTGGTAGCACCAGGTAGAATAGCGTCATCTAGGGCTATACAGCCCCTTCTGTACCAGGAATAAAATGGAGGGGTTGGGAAAGCTGAAAAAAACCTGAAAAGCTGTTCCTACATGAACATTTTTTTTCTGAACAGTTGCAACTCACGGGCAAGTATGACATTTCTTTTTTTTTTTGGCCACATCTGACTTCTAAACCAGTCTTATTATAAGATTTATTTGATTAAAAGTAGTCAGTTTTATCTGAGTTTGTGTATATACTCCGTGGAAAGAAAAGGACACTCTGAGGAGTCATTTATGTGATATTAGAGTATATCTCTAAAATGCATCAATATACTAAATTCTACATTTCTCTCCATTGGCTGTCCACTCCATCACACCTTTGGAAACTTAAGCATCCACACAGAAAAGCCTCTTTTTTTCTATGTGTGTGTTTTACTGCATAACATCTTGTTTTACTGTGTCAGATATTTTGAAATTAGAGGCAGCATTTCACAATGACTTACCTGAAAAAATCAGTCTGCTGTGATTTCAGTATGGAAGTGGATCTTTAGGGCAAATAGAGTTTAGTTTATGATTACTTTGGACATTTGGTGAAAAAGAACAAAGGAATTTAGCTAAATATACTTATGGTTTTAGCTATTAAACTAATGATATTTGCAGTCACAAATCCTAAATGCATAAGTATAACTGTCAACACAGAATTTGTCCAAATAAAAGTCTAGAGGCTATCATTTTGGATAACTTTGAAATCTATAACTGAGTATGTACCTCCTCAGAATAGCTCTGCCTCTGAAGTGGTACTTTAAAGGTAAAGATGCATATGGTTAAACTTTTGATAAAGGTCTTAAACAGAAAAATGTGGTGGATGATTTTTTATTATTTTTTGTTTGTTTGTTTATTCTGTTTTTTTTTTTTGTTTTTGTTTTTTTTTTTTTTTTTTTTTTTTTTTTTTTTTTTTTTTTGTTTTTTTTTTTTTTTTTTTTTCTTCGTTTTTTTTTTATTTTTTGTTTGTTTGATTGATTTTTTCTTTTTTTTACCTCGTATTGTCTTTGCTCATCCCATACAGATATCTCTAAACTATAATGTCTTCACAAATTGTATTAGACATTCACATTTAGTTATCTAAGTTGTATTAATATTGT
Organism: Pedionomus torquatus; assembly: GCA_013398155.1. Lineage (NCBI taxonomy): Eukaryota > Metazoa > Chordata > Aves > Charadriiformes > Pedionomidae > Pedionomus > Pedionomus torquatus. The sequence continues at coordinate 228,292 of VZRU01006264.1, forward strand.
GGAAGTCAATTAGAGGTCGTGGGGGGCAGAGAGAGAGAAGAGAAAGACGCAACAAGAAAGAACAAAAAGGACAAAATTATGAAAGAAAAAAAAAAAAAGAAAAGGAAAATTAGAGTACTGTATTCTCTGAGCATTCCTAGTGGTGATGATTCTGAGCTCATCTGTTCACATTATTTGTCCATTTTGTTTCTTTGAGTTTTGACAGAATAAAGAACCACCCTGCAAAACTTTGAGTGGTGAATCTGAAAAATAAATGAAAGTAAAAAGTGTTAAATAACTTCTAGTTGATCTTATAACTCTCTGATAGTCAGTGAGCATTTTGGATGTTTACCTTGCATTTCATATCACAGTATGAAAGTTGGTCAAAATTGTTTCATTATCCCAGGCACAGCTTTTACCATATTCATTGAATAAACAAATAAATAAATAAATGCATAAATAAATAAATGCTACTACAAGATTAATTTAGTCAGCTTTCTCAAAATCATAACCACATTTGGTAGTGCCCTTCATGATTTTTTAAGTTTTGAAATCCTGTATCTTAAGTACCATGTTAAAGAGAGTGCACACAATGAATAAAGCTATCCACTGAAAATTAGCATTATATATAATTAAAGTAAATCTTGTCTGTGGGTGGAAGTGGGATGAATTAAGCATAAACTCATCAACTTCCATTTTAATCTATCCTTCCTTTTCTGTTCATCTGAAAAATATGTATTTTAAAAACATGCATATATTTGTGAAGTGCATGGTGGAGAAAATTTTTTCCTAGACGATAAATGTTTTAAAATTGTCACCTCTCACACATTTCTAAAAATATAGACAAGAAGTTATCTTCTTCTTGGTTTATATATCAATATGGATAGAACAAAATTTTTAGACTAGAAAGGTCAGAAGTAGTTTCAAAAGTAACAATATTTGAAAGACATTGGCTGTCAAAGTTACTAGAATTCATAGAATGTAAATAGCTGGCCTGAATTTCCATTGATATTTAGATAAAAATAAGCTTAATTTTCAACAGCTGCAATAGTGTGTTGTTGTCCTCTGAGTAAAATTAAATTGCTTGTTTTGTTTCCCATTTAAGATATAATGTATCAGGCATTAGCTAAACTAATGTCGTTCAGCTTGTATCTACTGATACAATCATAACCATTGGTCTGATTAATCTTAGTCAAAGATTTAGTGATATGATTTCTATTTATGTTAATAAAATATGACTGTGGACATGGAAGATCTTAAGTGAATAAGCTTGGAAGTTCTGTACTGAACTCCATTTACTCAGGGTTGGTTTACTAGGGGACCTGAGTTACTTCTGTGGAGTGAGAGAGTTGCTGTGTACAATATATATATATATATATATATATAAATATTATATATTATAAATGATTACATGATATCTAGTTTCCACATTTTGTCTTTTAGCTTGAAAATTATTCCTGAAATCAGTTCACTATAAAAGCAGGAGACTCTGGCCTTTTCACATAACTTAGAACATTAATCATACACAAGCACTGAAATTATACAATATTGGAATCCTTTGCCCATACACAACACAGAACATTAAGCACATTTCAATTTCAGTCATACAAGGGCAAGTTCCCTATTTTAGAGCACTTTGTATTTATTATCAGATTTAATGACATTTTGAGATGGGTAAGTGTAAAATACTTAGATTCAGTTATGAATTGATACTGCTGATATCATAGCTACTAACTACTTCAGTTCGCTTCTGGCTTTTCTGTTTCAGTGCATCTCTTGGCTAAACAATGGTTTCAGCTTCTTTCTACTCCAGCTGCCTTACTTCACAGAAAGTAACTCAATATGAACCTGATAATTCCATATTTTTTTCTTTGTCTTCTAAGTGGCAAAAAATATCCAATACCTCTATCTCTATATTAATATCTTTATGTATACTTTTTTTTTTTTTTCCTGAGTTTGGCATTTCTTTTTGTTTTGCATGATTTCCATGAAGCTCAAACATCTGTGTGAAAACAAAGAGCATTTCCTTTTTGCCTGAGTGACATTTACTTAATCTGTGTTTTTTTATCTCTTGGCTGGTGTTATCACCAGAACCTTTTTAAACAGCTATCATTATTCATTTTTTAATGACAACACATGTAGCTGATCCATGTTTAGGTTCACTTTGCTGAAATAATTTACAATCAGAAAAGCATTTTTAACTTTTATAATCACCTAAAGCTACTTAAAAAAATCCAGGAAAATAAAAGGAAATAAATTAAGACTAATAATATATTAGGGAGAGGTTAGGGAAGGTTAGGAAGAGGCTATATACTAGTTAATTTTGTCTGAGAGATTCTTGATATCCATCAAAAACTTCATTTATGTCTGTTCATTTAATGAAAAACTGTCTAGGAAATACCTGAGCACCTAGTAAACAGACATTCTCTCCACTTAAATATTAATTTTTTAGTTTCAGATAAATTCTTAAAGGAAGCATTTAGAATATTGATAAATCTGAAAATAATAATAACAAATAATTAGAAAATTATTAATGCATATAACTTTGCACATGATGTTCAAATAGTTCATTGTAATTGCAGGCTGGATACTTACATGTCAGTGTTAATTATTTTCTATGCAGATTAAAAAAATGTGTAATGTTCACAGTCTTTGTTTTTAGTCTAAAAGGTACAAAGGAATTGGGAAAATGTAATATTTATTGCCCTGTCTCTTGTGTACATACAACTGTGACATAAACAACATAGTCTAACTTAACTATTAGCTTCTTAAAGAGGAAAGAACTACAGTAAGCATTTCTAAGGAATACGTTTTCCTAGAAGATACTATAGTAAATAAACTCATTCTTCATTGTTAGTGGAAAAGACTACCTATGAATTTCAGCAGAGGCTCCTGAAGGGAGTGAAGCAAGCTGTGGCTTAAGATCATATCTGAAATGCCTTTTGTTATTTTAAATATCAATCTTGAATTTTAAATCCTTCTTGACCAATGTCAATTAGTTCAATTAGCTCTTTCTACCTAAATATTAACTCTAACCAAATCTCCAAGGAAAAAAGTTTTTTAAAAAAAGTTGTATTAGATCACCTTTAATCATAAACATATGAATATCTCACTTTTTTTTTCTGTACGTATTTTAAGATTTGACAAATGAGCTTCTGTATTTCTGGAAGATAAGATACAGTAAAGTAAATAAATCATTTAATTACTAGATCTATTTTGAACAAATGTTGCTTCATAGGATAATAGCACTGGAAATGGTCCATTTGACTTCAGCACTTTCTGTCATTTTTGACTCTGGACTGCATCAAAAGAAGCATTGCCAGCAGGTAAAGGGAAGTTATTCCTTCCTTTCACTCTACTCTGGTGACACCCCACCTGGAGCGCTGTATCTGTCTCTGGGACCCCTAACATAAGAAGGACATGGACCTGTTGGAATGAGTCCAGAAGAGAGCCACAAAGATCAGAGGGCTGGAATCACCACTTCCATGAGGACAAGCTGAGAGAGCTGGAGTTTTCAGCCTGAAGGAGGCTCTGGTGAGACCTGATCCTGACAATAGCCTTCCAGTACTTAAAGCCCCTTACAGAAAAGGTGGAGGGACTCTTGATCAGGGAGTGCAGTGATAGGACAAGGGGTAACACTTTTAATCTGAAAGAGAACAGATTTACATTACATGTGAGGAAGAAATTCTTTACTGTGACTGTGGTGAGAGACTGGAACAGCTTGCCCAGAGAAATTATAGATACCCACTCCTTGGAGTTATTTAAGGCCAGGTTGGATGCTGCTTCAAGTAATCTGGTCTATTGGAAGATGTCCCTGCTCACGGCATGGAGGTTGGAAACAGATGATCATAGAACAGAAACATAAAATTGTCTAAGTTGGAATGGACCTTTAAGATCATTGAGTCCAACCGACAACCCAACACTGATGAAATCGTCACTAAACTGTGTCGCTAAGCACCCTGTTTGCCTGTCTTTTAAATAACTTTAAGGTCCCTTCCAATTCAACCCATTCTATGATGTCAGGCATAGAATGATGCCAATTTAATTCCTGCAAGTTGAGCTTGCAAATAACAAAACAAATAAACCTCTAATCTTTTATGAGTTTGTTTCTTTTTTTTTTTTTTTTTTTTT
>VZRU01006264.1:232428-245233 GCA_013398155.1 Pedionomus torquatus
TTTTTTTTTTTGATTTGCAAGTAATGTCAAGTGCTAACTGTGCGGGCCAGGATGTTCACCAATTTAATATCCATAGTATAAACACTAGCCAGACATTTATATTAGATGCAACTGCAATCTATTACTCCAGGTAAAAAAATGGTAATACTTTATCTACATTTTTAAACATTTCATTATCTTAGAGCTTAGTTATCTAATGCATTTTAAAAGTAATATTCATTTTGTGCAGTTTAAGCCATCCATAATTTAGTCATCAAACTCTGTCTTTAAATTATAAAAAGTCTCTTCCGCTTGTCTTAGGTCATTATTTTACAAGTGAAAGGACAGTCCTCTATCTGTCTAACAGTCATTCAGACTGTCTCCTTCCATTAACTATATTGGGTACCAAGATGTGCTGTTTGTAGCACATACTTAACTTTTAGGTGTCTAAAATTAAATTAGACAAGTCAGCCTGCAGAAAAACTTACATTTCTCCTGCATTTGAAATACCTTGAAGCTTGTCGTACTAGTGCAGTACTTGTATTTGCAACAATCTAAAATCTCCTTATGGACAGAGAAGCTAAAAGAAAGAAAAGTACTACCACTTTCAGGAGAGCATTCTATGTGTTATGGAAAAAATATATAGTGAAAAAAAAATCAAATTAGGACACATAATTCAGGGTCTCATAATTCAGCAAAAAACTCGGGCATCTTCATGCCTCAGAGAGGCAATCCAAAATAATTGGGGTTCTTTGCTTGCTGGTTTGGTTTTTCCTCTACATAGTAACAGTTCATGAATGATGATATTGATTTTAAAGAACTGTTCTGATGTGATCTTAATTTGATCAGAGGGTAATTTCTAGATCATATAATTTCTTCTTGTTAAAAATATTTTTTTAAAAAATTTTGCAGTGTGGTTTGGACATATTTTTCTATTGTTTGAATGCTGTAATGAATTCAACACAGAAGCAGTGTACAGGATCTAGAGTAAACCAAGTAAAGTGTTATATCAGGTGAATGTTTTCAGTATGCAGTAGCGGGAGATAAACTTCCGTCTTTTCTTTCTTTTCTTTTTTTCTTTTTTTAAATTCTGAATGCAGTTGAAATTATCTAGAAAAATGCAGACATAAATTATATCTAGCTTTTATTAGAGGTACAAATTCAGAAATATTAAGAGTAAGCTAATAATAAACCTATTATGATGACTTCCAAGTTGACAATTTTTTTTTTGACAACGTAAACCGTGTAGTTTCAACCAAATAATAACTACTCCAGAACTTTGTGCTGTGTATAAAGAACCAGCTTCATTGTCTGTAACTCTGTTGCAAATATACAGTATCATATACCTTTCTTACATAAGAGTTTTACTTTGAAGAGTGATCCTTCAAACGTTGGATCTGGCCTATATGGAGTTTTCTTTATGGCAGTCCATATGGTGCTGTGTTTTGGATTTGTGACTAAAACAGTGTTGATAACACACTGATGTTTTGTCTGTTACTGAGTGTTTGTGCAGCCTCAGGGCTTTTTATTTCTCCAGCTCCACCCCTGTGACGGGAGCACCGTCCTCTGTGGGTCTAATAGTGTGATTCAGGAACATTGCAGCTAGCTTGGAGAGAAGCATGTGAGCTGCTTGTCATGTTGTCGAGCAACCCCCAGCCACATAGCCCAGATACCTGAACCCTGGACACCATCTCAACCAATGAGAATACCTAGGAGACCTCTTGACCATTGAAAGCTCTATATGATCATGACCAATAGACAACCACGGCTCAGATTCAACCAGACTATGAAATGCGGCCCCAGTGGAAGCTCCCTTTTCTGTGCTTCTCCTCAGACTAGCACGTCTGTGATCAGAAGCCTTCCCTTTGGGTCAAGATGTTGTCCAAAGTAACTTCCCCAGGAACTGAGTGTCCATGCATTTTAGGCGAGTGATTTGACCATTTTCAATCATTATTTGAATCATTATTTGAATCATTATAAAATCATAAAGTGGTTGTTTTTGGTTTGTTTTTTTTTTTTTTTTTTTTTTTAACATCTTCTGTTGGTTTTACGCTTCCCCAACAACCCCCCACAGTAACTGAGAATAGGCGAGAACCTGGGAGAGGACACAGCTAGGACAGATGACCCAGGCTGAAAAGGGATATTTCATGCCATGTAGACTATGCTCAGAAATAAAACCTGAGGGGATGGAGTGGGTGGGAAGCTAGAGTAGACACTGTTAGAATGCTGTCTGAGTATTAGTTTTTTATGGGAGATGAGTGACTGCCTCTGCTCACTTGGCTGAGTTTTGATTTGTTGTGTGTGTTTCTCTTTCTTCTCCTTCTTTATAATGATGATGATGATGATAATGATGATGATGATGCTTATTCTCCTATTCCTTTTCTCTCTTCTTCTTTCCATTAATATTAAACTTTCTGTATTTTGACCCATCAATTTTCTTGCTTTTTCTCTTCCTGTTCTCTTCCCTATCCCTCTGAGAATGGTGAAGGGAGTCAGTAAGTAGCTATGCGGTGCTTTGCTGTCATCCTGGGTTAATCCATCCTAAAACTGAATCCCATAGCAAGAGAAAAAGGGAGTAACATTATACGTAACTGTGGCTGTAATTAAAATTTTCTGATCCTTTTACTTACTGTGCAACACAATTTTGACCGATTTTCCTAATATTTCATTTTCCCAATATTTCATTTTCCCTTAAATATGTCTTTTTTCTCTATCACTTCTTTAAAAAACAATATGCAAAATCCTCTGACATTATCTAATAATACAAGCTGCTGAATTTTCAGCTTATAATAAAAAGAAAGATACAACTACATTTGAAACTTTTGTATTTATTACTAGTAATTCAGTTTGTTACTGAACTGGTTTAAAATGCCTTTTTATCACAGCTTCCAGAATAATAAATACAGCAATAGCATTATTAAGAGAAATTCATCATTACACACTTCAGAAATTTATAATTTAGCCTGAAGACTGGGAAACTATTTTCAAAGATCAGAATGCAAAGAAAAAGATCTTTAATCATTCACAAGACAAATAAAATACAGACACTTCAACACCATTTTTATACAAAGAAAATAGTCACAGTAATACACATTATTTTGAGTAGCTACTGGATGATTCTGAATTGTGGAGCAGGTATGACTACATGGTGTTTCTGGTTTGGGGAAGACTTCTCTGGACAGAAATCAAACCCATCAGAAATCAAGAAATAAAATGTTAATCTAGGGACATTTTAGACACCCTACAGAATAAGAAATACCTGTAGCGTCTATAGTACAAGGAACTACAAAACACTTGCACCTTTTAGGCAGGTAGGATATTACAGACTGTGCAGGATACAGTAGGGAATCTCAAATAGTGTTTATCACCTAAGTACTCCTGAAGTGTGACATTCATTACTTTTAACTGCCTGCATGTGATCAAGCTTCCAAGGAGAGAAAGACCTGGGAAGACTGGTTGATAGCCATCTCAGTACGAGCCAGCAGCATGCCCAGGTCACATGGGCACTAGATGTGACCAGTAGCCATGAAGGCTAATCACATCCTGCTTTGTATCAGAAATAATGGGGCCAGCAGGACTGTGGAAATGATTGTCCCCTGTACTCAGTGCCTGTGAGGCCACACCTAAAACATCATCTTCAGTTTTAGGTCCACCACTACAAGAAAGACATTGACGTGCCGGAACAGCTCTTACAAGGAGCACCTGAGAGAACTGGCGCTGTTTAGCTTGGCGAGAAGAAGGCAGAGGGGACATCTTGTCTCTCTACAGCAACCTGAATGGAGGTTGTAGAGAGGTGGAGGTTGGTCTCTTCTCTCAAGTAAAAAGTGATAGGATGAGAAGGTATGGCCTCAAGTTGCACCACAGGAGGTTTAGATTAGGATAGTAGGAAAAATTTCTTCACTGAAAGGGTTGTCAAGCATTGGAACAGGCTTCCCTAGGAAGTGGTTGTGTTACCATCCATTAAGGTATTTAAAAGTTGTGTAGATGTGGGGCTTAGGGGCATGGTTTAGTGGTAGAGTTGCAGTGTTATATTTACAGTTGGACTCAATGATCTTAAAGGTTTTTTCCAGGCTAAGTGATTCCATGATTCTAAGTTGTTTAAGCTCTCAGAATGACTGGAGATCTGTCAATATTGTATAATTTGTTTTGAACAGCCCCTCAGACTGGATTAATAAATACATCAATAGATAGGGAGGCTGTAGTGCTTATGCTTATTTTCTGGCCTTTTTTATTTAGCAGTGCAGATGAGACCATTTCCACATAATAAAAAGCATTTAGTGCAGAGATACGGTTTAGCTTATGTCATACTTGAAATCTCAGTGTTTTTAATTAATTTCATCCCACTAGAATGCAGAACACAAAGTCTTCTCTGGAGCAAAGCAGCTTGCAAGTATGCTTTAAAAGAACAAAGTAGGAATCATCTGTTAAAAAAGACTTTACACCTTTATTATTTAGGAATGTCAGCTTGAACTACTGGCTTGCAAAGCAGTGACCTCTCCCCAAACTAATGAATGGATGGATTACTCTTGTCAGGTATATGTACCAATTTAAGAATTCATTCATCAAGGACATTTCCTTCTCCTGGAATCACTGGAAAAGGTTTTCTCTATTTACGATAAAAAACACTGATCCCAGAGTAATGAAAACTGTTGTGTTGCCACTGACTAAATTTGTTATGTCTAGAACTTATGCACTTACCCAACCAGTATGAATTCATGAGTTTCATGAGTTCCTTTCCTTAGTCAAGTTTATGAACAGGTTTTTTTGGTTTTTAATACCTATACACCAAATGGAAAAAGAGACTTCTTTTGACTCAAAAATTTGATTGCATAATAGTGGTATATAACAGTTTTAAGATGATAATGGCTATTTTTAATTTCATATTTGGGCAGTTAGGCATTAAGTATGGTACTTAAAAAGAAGATTAACCCTAATCAAAACAGAGAGAGAGTATCAATTAATATCATCATTATCATGAGAGGTTTTAAAAATAAAACTATATCCAGTATGTTTTTCTAGTACCCATTTCCAAGCTATATTATGGGAAATAATGATGAAGAATTCCCATTTATAGACCTGCAGTTCAGAAAACACAACACTGGTTATTAAAGTGGAAGCAGCTATTATTTCATGTGGCCTGACTTACATCTTAAATCAAAGAATTTATTTCAATATGCCAAGATATTTTAAGATTTAAAAAAATTAGAAATGTGTAATATAAATTTCAAAATACAGTTAATGATATGAAAAAATATTTTATTCCAGCTTTCTTTAAAATAAGGTGGTTTTACATTCCTAAATCTGTTTATTATTATTGTTGTTATTTTTGTTATTAATGTATTTATTTATTTATTTTGGTTGCAGTTGATCACAAGCAAAGCTAGATTCAATTGTATTTCACTCAGTTTTGTAGCCTGGTTGTTCCAGTTTTTCCCTATAAATTGGATTCCTTGCCAGTTAATAAGCATAAATCCTATGTACAAATTTAAATATACTTCATTCTTCAGGTAATAACTCTGTGCTCCTGTAACTGTCTCCCAAGACAAACTTATCAGCATAGAATGAATTTATCTTTGATCAGGTTAATTACTGATTTTTTTTCTTTTTTCTGTACTTACTGTAGATGGAGCTCATGATAGCAGACAAAGTTGCAAATATTAAAATTTAAGTCAGTGTGATTGTTCTGTTTCCACTGATGCATCTGAAGTTATAATGAAACCTTAAAACATGATTAAAATCTACACTGAATTATCAAAGCACTTGTCACAGAGAACAGAACCACTAGGGAGGGAGTCTAAAAATCCTCCCTAGTCCACTAGTTCATAATTCTTCCAGAATTGTGATAAAGACAATATTTGAGGTCATGACAGTTAAAAAAAACCCTCATCTGAATGAAACAAGTATTTAACTATCTTTGTTGTTTCTGAAAAATAATGAATTTCATAAACAAAAACGTAGTGGGTTTCTGTTTTCATTTTATACAAGTATGCACTGCAAACAATTTTCCTTCAACTTTCTAGGATCTACAATTATATTGGGAGATGGGTGGGCAAAGGCCCTTTAAAATGTGGTTTTATTGACTCATATTGAAGCACTAGGGTGCAAAGGGATTGGGTGCAAAGACATTGAGGTGCTGGAGCAGGTGTAGAGAAGGGCAACAAAGCTGGTGAGGGGTCTGCAGAGTAAATCTTATGAGGAGAGGCTGAGGGAGCTGGGGATTGTTTAGCCTATAGAAGAGGAAGCTGAGAGGAGACCTGATCACTCTCTACAACTATCTGATAGGAGGTTATAGAGAGGTGGGGATCTTCTCTTTCTCCCAAGTCACAGGCAATAGGACAGGAGTTAATGGCGTCAAATTGCACCAGGGGAGGTTCAGATTGGATATCATGAAAAATTTTTTACACTGAAAGGGTTATGAAACATTGGAATGGGCTGCACAGGGAGGTAGTTGAGGCATCATCCATGGAGGTATTCAAAAAGCAGGTTGACATAGTACTCGGGGACATAGATATGATGAGTTGTTTTTTTATCAGAGTTAGGTTGATTGTTGGACTAAGTGATCTCAAAGGTCCCTTCTGACCTAGACAATTCTATGATTCGCAGATAGGATGCTTTGTATCTTTAGACCTTAACTGAATGATTGTATTCTCCTTGTACTACATTTTCATCTTTACTACAAACGGAGCCATTATATCAATTTCCATGTGATCTCATTCTGGAAATATTATTGTTAACATATAGAAAAGAAACAAATAGAAAATACAGAGGAAAAATAAACAAATAGGCACAAATCAATTTTAATGGCAGCAGACTTGATTGTGTCTATTTCTGTAACAGATTTTCGCTGAATTAAGAGTAACTTTAGCAAAAATCTTTCAGTGTTAAATTCTACAGATTCCAATTTCCTCTCTGAAATGCCTTTGCATTTATTCAGATGTCATTCTTTTTAGAGGAACACTCACAGTGCATTAAGGTTTGGCATTGTGTTTCTTTAATGCTTTTTGGAAAAGCGCTAATTTGGAAAGGTTCCACACACATTGCATGCTAAAGATGGAAAAAAATGTATTGTTCTTCCATGGACAATGTCCTATTGATTGGCATGAACAGTTATTTATTACTTAGGCAGAAAGACAAAAATGGTTTCCATTGTTATGTCTTACTACTAATTGGAGACCACATGTGAAACCCCCGAGACCAGCCAGAGCAATATTATTGACCTAAGCAGGGATTAGATCAATCCTCCAAAGAATAACCTTCTCTCATCTAAGTAACAACTAGCAAGGTCAGGTTGATTAGTTAATTCAGGTAAAGTGTTTGTGCATGATAAACCCTAAATATTATATAATATAGAATATCTTGGACAAATCTTTGTACAGGTTGCCAGTGTTTAATGAAGTTACTTTTTTCCTTTATCATTATTCTGAAAGATTCAGTTACAATTTATCATATTAAAAGGATGTTTTGCAGTGTTTTTGATAGAAATGGAGCCATTTTCTGCTGGATTTTTAGGAATCTTGACACAGTGACAGCAACGCATCTACCTTCATAGAAAGGTTTTATTTATTTCTTGACAAATTTTCTTTGCAGGTGTGTGCCATAATATTCATTATGTTTCAGTGTGTGGACAGCAGGAAAAACCTATCAATAAGATTAGTCGATTAATTCAAATAAACATCTAATTTTGTGATTGTTTACGATTTGAAAAAATAGCTTGTAATATGCATCCAATGCACAAATTTGGTTTGTCTACAATTTCTATCTAAATTTCTGGGGAATTTTAACCTGCATTATAAGCTAGACATATAGATTTTTATTATTTTTTTCGTAGCTGATTTTTGCTTGATGAAAAGTTCTATTGTTTAGAAAGCCTAAATACTTTCAAACTACCAAACGAATTACAATACAAAACCAGATATTGTTAAATTAATATATATATATTTTATAATTCATACATGACATTATTGAGAGCAATTTATTTTTTTTTTTTAAATTTTGGCCAGTGGTATCTCTCTTCGGAATTACTGTTGAGGCAATTACAAACTCTAATTTTATCACTTCAGTTAAATGTATGGAAAACATAAAATTAATCTGAGATGAATTAGTTTGTAAAATATCATTTTGATGATTGAAATAGAAGCAACTATGGAAAATATAAGACTGCGAAGGGAATGATAAAGAAAATTTTAATTTCCCTTTGATATGCAACTCCAAATTTTTTCCTAGTAAAATGAAACAATCAGTATGCCAATTTTTAGAGTACCAGAGCAGATTGCATTTTGGAATTTTTTTCTCCCTCCTTGATAATATGGGATGTGAAATTTAAGCTTGGTGCTATAAATCACCATCTTGCGACATTCCCTCAATTGATAAGCTGTCCTGAATTATATTTTTTTACTCCTTTTAAGGAATTTACACTCCAGTAGAATAAAAATATTGGATTTGCATTTCTTAAATTTCATTTAATGAATGGAATTCTGTGCAGTTCCATTTCCTGAATTCCAGTTATCAGAACATGATGGCTTTTATTGCTTTTCAGAATTAATGTTTTCTTTTCTGTTACAAATGAAGCAGATCAGGTATTAAACTAAATATGTTCAATGTTACAATTGTAATCTTAGACATAGATCAATATTTTGAAGACCATACTGTGAAATAGATTTAGTGCAGGGTCCTATTTCCCTGTGAAGTACATATTTATTGGACATTAAAAAAACAGCAAATTCCAGAATTCAAGGCAGAACATTAAGAGATTCACCCTCTATATTACTTTGTGACTCAATGTAGCATGTAAAAAACCATACTGAAGTAGATTATCTAACTTCTAAATAGAAAGATTCATGAAAATAATTGTTGAATTTACAATATAATTTTCTAATTTGCCACAATTTTCTCCCCTTAGAGGCAAAGAAATACCTGCCTTTTCAGTCTTCTCCAGTTCAGAATACATTAAAAAAGAAAGACTGATTAATTCTGATTTAGACTCAAACAAGTCAGCTGACCTACAGATACTTTAAAATGTACATCTGAAAATGTAACCCAGAATTTAACCAATATCAAGTAACTTATTCCTCAGTATTCTGAATAGAATAAGATGCTTTGAGTAAGGGTGGAAGAGTCTCAAAATGAGTGTGGTTTTTTCAAGTATTGTCACTGTCACATTCAAATTAATAGTTGTGACACAATATTAAATTTAAATTGAGGGAAAAGTGAATTATCTGGTAATGCACAGTTTGAAGGGATAGAAGGCAATTGAAGTATCTGGCATTTTTCCTGCACTACTGCAGGAATTTATATTTTGGCAGTAACTCATATTACTGACTCTATATTTAGGCAGTAGCTCATATTTTGTGATTTCTTTTCAAAGCTTGATAAATAACAGAGGTATTATGTTTGACCTTCACCTAAATTTATGAAGAACAAAATGTAACACTTGCTGTTTATTGGTTATTTTCTGCTGTTCCTACCAGCATTTTTCAGAATTTCAGAATACTCAATAATGGATATTAATCTCTGTGTTTAAATAATCTAGTTTAGCAGTAATATTTCCTAACAAAATAATAATCTTTTGGTGAAAAATCAGAGAAAGATGATTATTCTTAATACATTTAAGCACTTCCTACAGGTGGTAACCTTTCTTTACTTCCTCCCACCATTTTTATACTTAGCTGAGTATAACAGTGATAGAAAACTGTATGAGTTTTAGGTATTCAGGAGCAATTCTTATTCTAACAACTCCTGCTGTATTGTATTGAATTGCAATGGGAGAACATTAAACTTGAATACACTAAAATACTGTAGAGTATTTTATTCTTGTCTACAAGCAAGCAATGTCTTTAGCTGCAGAATATAATTCCCTTGCTTTTCAGAGTGCATGCTAAGAAAATAGATCTGGAATGAGCAAAACTTATTAGAAGACTCATTTACTAGAAGAGCACTGTGCCACAGAGTATGGTGCACTATCCATGAAATTAACTCCTTCCTGTTCATAAGTTTACACATAATTTAAAACTTGACTACTGCTATCTATCTTTTCTAAATCCTGTGACATAAATTTTATGTTATGATAAAACATGAAATAGACAATATAGATTGGCCCAGTTTTCAAACTTCTGCACTTTGAAAGTAAGTGCCACAAATGCTTAGCACAATGCACAAATTTTAACAATGCTTTCTAACAGAAAAAGGAAGAAATCATCCCAACTAATTTTACAACAAAACTTAAGGAAATATTTGGCAACATCTGTCTGGGAAACTGAACCAAATATCTAACACATACACACATATACATATGGATATAAATGTCTGGATTAGTTTATGGCTACAGTTCAGTATTACGAGGTTTCAGTATTGCATCAATTTTCCCAATACTTCTTTTACCATCTTTTCAGCCATTTAGTTTGCTCAGACAAGATTGCATTTTAAAGTTTGATTTTAATCTCACGTTTGTGAAAAAAATTAAGATGAGCCAAGTGAGACCTCAAATATCAAATGCAAGAAGCCAATTGAGTCCAACATTCTCTTTGTATTCAATAACTTTTATGTATATTACTTATTTTAGTTCGATTCTCAGTGCAGACTGTTGATCTCTGACATACCCCTTTTCTTCTCTTTACTGTGGTACCTTCAAACATACTATGCACAGCAGATCTCACATAGCAAATGAAAAGTGAAAATTAAAAAACTTTAGTTTTTATTTTAGCAATTCCAAAATTTAACTCAGTGCAGAGAATGGCCAGTAGCTCACTAACTCTGTGGCACTGGAAGTGCTCAGGGCTCCATCAGGGCAGGTCCTGGTAAACAGGGCCTGTCCCACCACCTCAGTCAGGAGCAGGGCAGCTGAGGCTCTGGAGCTGCCAAGCCCAGCCCTCGGCATTGAGCACCTCCATAAGGATGGAACCAGGTCATGGTTGGGAAGGGACATGGACCCATAGGTAGCCCCAGCTCAGTGAGGCCCTTTGTTGGGCAGGGCAGAGCTGTGGAGGGCTGGAGACCAACCCTACTATGATGTTGCTGAGGCAGGAGCTGATGGCCACAGTGGGCTGAAATGGGTCCTGGGCCTTGGGCAGGAGGAGGGAAGCCCCAGGACAGAGGAGCTGGACTTGGAGAAACCAGGCCTGGTGCTGCTGTCAGCACCCTGACACACACTGCAGAATAACACAGAAGTAGTTGATATGACACCCACTATGCAAACTTCGTAAAATATTAGAACAGATAAGGTTGAAAGGGACCTTAGAGAGAATCTAGTTCCAACACCCTTCCTATTGTCAGGGATACCTCTCACTAGACCAGGCTAATCAAAGCCTCATCCAATCTGGTCTGGAACACCTCCAAGGTGCATGCATCCACAACATCTCTGGGCAACCTCCTCCAGTCTCTCATCACCCTCACAGTAAAGAATTTCTTCCTAAAAGCTAAATTTCCCCTCTTTTAGTTTAAAATCATTACCTCTTGTCCTATCACTACACTACCTCATAAATAGTCCCTCCCCATCTTTCCAGTAGGTCCTCTTTAAGTACTGCAAGGCTGCCCTGTAGCCTGCTATAATGCCTCTCTGGAGCCTTCTCTTTTCCAGGCTAAACATAGAATCATAAAATCATAGAATGGTAAGAGTTGGAAGGGACCTTAAAGATCATCGAGTTCCAACCCCCCTGCCACGGGCAGGGACACTTCCCACTAGACCACATTGCCCAAAGCCCCATCCACCCTGGCCTTAAAGACCTCCACAACTTGCAGCATCCACAACTTCTCTGGGCAACCTGTTCCAGTGCTTCACCAACCTCATAGGAAAGAATTTCTTCCTCATATCCAATCTAAATCTCCCCTCTTCTAGTTTAAAAACAATACCCCTTGTCTCACTACACTTCCTGACAAAGCATACCTCTCCTGCTCTCCTGTAGGCTCCCTTCAGATACTGGAAGGCTGCTGGAAGGTCTCCCTGGAGACCTTCTCTTTTCCAGGCTGAACAGCCCCACTTTCCTCAGCCTGTCCTCATAGGACATGCCCAGTTGTCTCAGCCTGTCTTCTTAAGGGAAATGTTCCAGCCCTCTGATTATTTTCGTGGCCTCCTCTGAAGCCGCCCCAACAGATTCATGTCATTCTTACATTAGGAACCTCAGAGCTGGATGCAGTACTCCAGGTGGGATCTCACCAGAGTGAAGTAAAGGGACAGAATCACCTCTCTCACCCTGTTGGTTGTGCATATTTTGGTGCACCCCAGGATGTGGTTAGCTTTCTGGGCTGGAAACACCTGTTGCCGGCTCATGTTGAGCTTCTCATCCACCAACACCCACAAGTCCTTCTCCTCAGAGCTGTCAGCCCAGTGAGAAGTTACTTTCCAGGATTCACATCTGTTTCACAGTCAGAATTTTACTTGGTTTGCATAGAGAAATCACTTTCAAGCTTGCACTTCCACCCTGCTTTGGGGCCTGATCCCCAAGTTACCTGTAGTTTATGGAATGATATACTATTGCATTAAATAGATCTTGATTGTTCCTGTTAAAATCCAGTTAAATGTTTAATTTTCTTTTGAGTATATATATTTTTGATCAAATATTGATTAAAAGCATTACTTTGTAGTAGTCAGAGGTTTGTAAGTGACTGTCAGACTCTATTCTAAAAAGCTGTTCTGACACTGTAATTTGAGTCTCCCTTGAAAATATGTACCAGGTACATCCCCTCTAACAAATTACTAGAGCTTCCCAAAGTTCAGCAAGCTGTGACATTTCTCCATTACTCCTTAAAATATTCCATAAATTTGCACATCAGAGCCATTTTGTAAAAAAAAAAAAAAAAAAAAAAAAAAAAAAAAAAAACTCAGAAAAATCTA
>VZRU01006264.1:245296-269612 GCA_013398155.1 Pedionomus torquatus
TTTTTTTAATCTGGCTACCCTGAGTCATAGTGAATCATATATTATGCCACACCATGGTATGTATTTTAAGGTATAGTATGTCCTAGGTAATTATTTGAAGTCTGTAATGATGTTTACTTATGTGGTATGATACCAGTGTTCCATGGTTTTGTTGTTTTCTTTTGATTTTTTTTTGTTTTGATTTTTTTGTTTTTTAAATAAGAACTGCAGAGAGCATCAGAAGTATTAGCCTGAGATAAGTGTACTCTATTAATTCCTGAAGGAAAAAATATCTCAAAGCACCCAGAACATTTCAAGAACTAGTTCATGGGAGAAAAAACTCTGAAAAATTAAAGAAGTAATGATGAAATGTAGTTCATCTTTCAGCAATGTGCAGCTGATATAATCTACAGAAGTTCATGTACTTCAGAGTGGTATTCTTTGAAACTAAATCAGAAATGTGATACAGAGGTTCTGGAACTCTTTTGAGAACAGATTATGATGTCATTTTTTTCAAACTGAATAGTACTTTATTTCTTAGTCCCCTGAAAGTCCTGTGATAATTCAAATGCAATTCAGTGCCAGTAAAACCATTGGGATGAAGCCTTTAAGATCTGAAGGGCTCTCAATATTTAATAAGTTCTTTTTAAAACACTCTACAGTTTCCACAACAAAACACCTTTAAATTGCCTGTAATGCTGTTATTTTCAGTAGAGCTTGTGAAATGCAATATTTGTATATATTTCTAAGTAAAAAAAAAAAAAAAAAAAAAAAATGTTTTCCAAACTTGAAAGTTTTGAAGAAAAATTATCAAAAGACAAAATTTCAATCTGGAAGTTTTTTGAGGTAATGTTATTCAAGCTTCTTTGATCTTAAAATATCGGCACATTCTCATCTGACTGACATTCAAACAAAAATAAAACAAAATAGGACCTATTCTAAAGAAATATTATTTTGTCATTTGACCTGGGGTTTTCATCAGGCTTTCAAACACTCTATAGTAGAACATACTTTGTCCCATATGCTAACATTTGAATTTCATAAGAAAATAAATTCTCATTGTGAATGTATTTTCTCTTCTAAGCTAACTGTGGTGGGTGGGCATTTACTGGTTACCAGGCACCTGCCCTGCTGCTCTCATTCCCCTTCCTCAAGAGGACAGACTTAAAAACATGATGAAAAAAGCTTGTGGGTTGAGATAAAAACAGAGAAATCACTAACCATGTATGATCATGGGCATAAGAGATTCAACTTGGGGAAAAATCATTCAATTTATCACCAACTAAAATAGAGTAGGGTAGTACCCCAACACCACCATCCCCCAATAACAAACAAAAGCCCCAAAACACTTTCCAGACAATGCTTTTTCTCAGACTCAACTTCATTCTCAGCTCCTCTATCTCCTCCTTCTTACTGAGCACTGCAGGGGGATGAAGATTTGGGGATTGCAGTCAGTCCATAACAGCTCCTCTCTGCCACTTCTCATGCTTTTGCCCTGCTCCAGTGTGGGTTGTCTCCATGGGATACAGTCTTCTAGGAAAGACTACTCTATGGGCTGCAGGGAAATACATGCTCTACCATGGTCTTTCTCCTAAAGGTGCCACCACCTTGACTGAGGTGCTCAGCAGACCTGAGCGTGTGGTTCCATACCCTGTGGTATGTCCATTGGAGCCAGCTGGAATCACCTGCCTTTAGCACAGGATAGCCCTGGCCTCTCCTCACAGATGCCACCCCTGCAGACCCCTGCTACCAAAACCTCCTCACCTATATCCAATACCATAACTTAACAAATAAAATTTTGTGCTTGGAAGAACTAGTAACTTAATAGTTATATTATGTTGATATTTGGAACAAAAATAATTTTAATAATTTAATTTCCTCTCCTTGGCATATCTGAAATCAGTGCTCTAAAAGTCTCCTAAAGAATTTGATCTGAATAGGAGATATGCAAAATATTTATCTGAAGTGTTAAATTTAATTTAGTTCTAAATGTAAATTATTTGTCCAGGTCATCAAAATATTTTTTTTGATTATTGAAGTTATCATTTCTTATTTCCTCATGCTTCTATTTGTGGTTTTATTTTTTTTGTAACTAATAATTTCTAGCAGCTAAAACCAAAATCAATTAATAATAATTAGGTATAGGAGTCAGGAACATATGTATCCATTTTTAGCTCCTATAAGATTTTAAATGGATAATATTACCTTTTATCTATTAAATCAAAGAACCTATATTAGTGAAGATTATTCTCTGTCTTCAGTATGATGATAAGGACCAAATTAGGTCCATGACTGGAAATTAAAACACAGATTATTTCTATGACATTTAACCATATCCTTTTCACTTTCATTCAGGTTGTAAAAGGAATCTAAAGGAGCTAAAATATTTTGTATTGTTACTGACTAATAAAGCACATTATCTCTTTGATTCATCTGTGAAAATTGATCTTGAATAAAATATGGAAAAATAACAATAAGGGAGAGAAAATTATTTCTAATAAAGACCATTTCTCTTACGGATTTTTCTCAGGGAGCAGCAACACATCAATGAGGAGTTATAGAAGGAAGTGTAACTTCTCATCTTTATCATTCTGAATCTGCTACTGTTTAGCCAAATACAGATTCCAAATTTTTCCTCACTAGTAATGTACTTCTAATATTGACACATCCAGCAGTCAGTGCCCCTTTTTTTTTTTTTTTAATGTTATTTATGTACCTTGTACTCTTAAGCAAGCCCTGGTTACTTGGGCCATTTGATGGTATTTTATCTTGACATGTCATGGGAATTTAAACTGTGCATTTCTAATGTTCCTTATGATCCTTTCAATTGCATTTATAGATATCAAGAATTTATATAAAATAGCATGTAATTTTGCAGATCATGAAGACCTATCAGTTTTCCTTGAATTTCATTCCAAAATACCTAGAATTTAGACTTACTCTTGCAGATTTTGGGGTAGGTTTTTTTCCTATATATATATCACAGAATATGTGATATAGTATAGCAAACTTGACAGATTTAAATTTGATATAAATTAAACATAAATCTGAGCTTTGAAATGATAATAGTTATGTTTTTTGTATCAACAGTTTAAACCAGATAGAAAATATTAATCTAGAGCCCTGCTTCATTTATCCGAATGGAGGGAGATGAAAGGGCATCTCCAAAAGGTGATTCATCCCATGCATTACAGACATCTATTCTAGGAAGCCCCACGGTACCTATTTATTGTCATTAAATGGACAGGAAACTTGCTGTTTCCCTTTAGTGTATAAATCTAAGTTTTAGAACTTCCAGTAAGCTAGAATCCTGCTCCAGGTGTATATGAGTAGTACTATTTTAACATGAGGGAGACACTTGTGTCTCTATAGGATAAAAAAGTTTGAGAGAAAGCCTTCAAAATATGTAAAGTAATGTTCCCCAATGCACAGTGTGTTGTGGGTATTTCTTTCTATATGCAATCAAACAAAAGGGGAGAATGAAATCAGAATTACAGTTTGAACTGAAAAGTAATATTTGCATTAAACTTAAAAAAAATAATGTTATTTCTAGAATGTAGCTTGTACTACATTTCATTTAGCTAGCATGTGTCTTTATCATGGGCTGAGGATACATGTGAGAAAAAATGGCAGTGAATAATTTATAATACAGAATGACGTTACATATAGTTAGTAGTACAGGATAAAGCAAATTTACTGATTTACTCTGATTTAAGGAGAAACTAGGCTTTTTCTTAAAGCCATTAACATTAGTTGTTACACATTCACCTGAATATCAGTGGTAATCTACACTTCCTCCTTCCACATTTATTTATGATAGAACCGAAGCAATAAATCAGATAAAATATTTGTTTTACTCTGGAGTGCGAATACAAGTAAATTTTTATTGTGCAGAGGTTCAAACCCAAGGTCTCTTAAATGAAACAGATGATATGAAATAAAGCACATGAGTCTGTGTCCTTAGACAAGAGTTATCATCTAAGAAATGAGCTGGTGAAAGCTAGATAGACTGTATGACTGAATGAATGAATGAATGATATTTTTGCATTGGGGCACATCATGGACTAATTTCATACAGTATATTCAATAATGAAGAATATGCTGGCAAATTTCTTCTCTTAGAATATATAAAAATGATCAATATTTTTTTAATGTTTTTTTCTCTTTTTTGAGTCAGCCTTATTGACCAAGCAGGTAACAGTTGGTGATGTCACTGAGATGTGTATTTTTTATATTATAAAAATATTGTGATTCTTGTACCTGTCTGAACAACACTTTAACACTGTAGTTATGGTCTGGTGGTTCTGGTTCTATTAGCTTATTCACAGGTTAGGATGGACCAATTTGAGATAGATTTCATGTGAAAATAAGATTTATTCAAATGTTATATATTTGCCTGTGTGTATGCTCTACTTTCTTTCTGTTCTATGCATAATGATGTTTGAATACATCAGTCAAATCTCAGTTAATCTCAGTCAAATTTGACAGAGATTGATGATTGCTATAGGAAGTTGGACTAGATGATCTGGAACTATTCTGTTCTAAAACTAACCTTCTTGTTAGCTGGGAATAATTTCCTCTCCTCATTAATCCTATATGAGTTAGGATTAAGGATGATATTAAAGATGGTCGCTTCTTTAAACCAAGAGACAACACTGCCTTCAAGACCATACTGGATTTTAGTCTTCTCTGTGGTGCAGCAAGGGCCCTACAATATAACTACTGCCTTTTGCATGTTCTTTTCTGTTTTTCATGTCTGAAATGATGTTTTGCAACCCACAATTCTGAAATTAAATCTTCAGGGTTAATTATTTGCTGTGACATTTCCTTCTGAAATATTGTTTTAATCTTATATTTTTGATATCTCCAAAACTAGCAAATTTTTGTTTTGAGGAAAATATTTCTTATTTAGAGATGTACACAATGTGTATTATGTTGTATAGAATATGTTCAGTTGTTTTCCTAGGACAAAAATAAGCATATTTAGTTTGTCTCAAACTCTCTTCTCCCTGTTTTTCCCAACACATCTGTGAACAGAAAATAGACTGTATTGTTTTATTAACCCTATAGAATTATCTTGGAATAGAAGACCACTCACTAATTTTGACTTTACAATGGTGTCAGCTGTGTATTAGAATGGACTACAGACATAATGCTTAGATTAATCAGTTCAGTTTATAGAATTGGAATATCACTAAGTGAGTTATATTCTAATAAATAGAGTACAAAGATAGGAAGACATCAGTTTTACTGTTGTTTCATAAGCTGACTGTCCATGACTAAGAGAAATTCCCTTAACTTGACCAAATTGTCTTCTACTTTCTTATTAATTGTGGAAAATAATAGTTTACTACTAACCTGACAATACATCGATTTACATAAATAGTGTCTTCAGTGAAACTATTCATATAAGTAAAGAAGCAATCACCAGTGTGAACAAGTATTTCATATTTGCATATGGCAGAGACATTGGAATTAAATGATTTTTAAGGTTTCTTCCAACTCTAACAATTCCATTATACGGATATAAAAAATCCCCAAAGAAAAAAAAAAAGAAAAAAAAGGAAAGACTTTGTTTTTAATAAGACATACCAACTTAAACTAGCTAATCTAGAAAATGAATCTAGCTATGATATATGTATGTGTCTTTTGATTGAAATTGCATGACAGATGAGTAAAAGTAGAACTATGTATTACAGCTTTAAATAAGATTATTATTATTATATTTAACCTATTCCCAGACAGAGCAGAAGTCTCATTTAGTGATGTATAAGTGGATTACTGCACTAATATACATGGGCATATAGTAGGATATCATATCAAATATTTAGTTAAAGATGAAATTTCAGTACTAATCAAAATTTCATTAAGAATAGAATACATTTTATAACTTTGACAGTGTGAATGATACCTCCATGTTAAAAGTTCAGTTTAGAGTGTAACTTAAGAGCAAACAATAAGTGGAGAGAAAAGTAACTAAGCAAAACCAAGCAATGTCTCTGCTACCAAATAACAGTGTCAGAAAGTGAGGCTGAGCATCCCAGAGTATTTACACAAAGCTTGGTATGAAAGAATGCTAGAAAAAGGAAGAGCTAAAAGAGACTTAAATTCACCAAGCAAAACTCTACTGCCCATCTTTCTGATACATTTACTGAATGGTTTCATATTGGAGCATGCTACTGAAAACCACAAAAACTACCAGTCAAAAACTGCCAAGTGAGGAACTGAAAAAATGCAAATATAGAATGCATTATTTTTTTTTTTTCATTTTTTGGTAAGAATTATTCTTATGGTAATGTGTCCCTTGCCTTGAATCCAGTTTACTATACTACTACTTCTTCAGTTTTGAATGCGAGAAGCTGGGGCTGTTCAGCTTGGAAAAGAGAAGACTCCGGGGAGACCTTCCAGCAGCCTTCCAGTATCTGAAGGGAGCCTACAGGAGAGCAGGAGAGGGACTCTTTGTCAGGAAGTGTAGTAATAGGACAGGGGGTAATGGTTTTAACTTGGAAGAGGGGAGATTTAGATTGGATATGAGGAAGAAATACTTTCTTGTGAGGGTGGTGAGGCACTGGAACAGGTTGCCCAGAGAAGTTGTGGATGCCCCAAGTTGTGGAGGTAATTAAGGTCAGGCTGGACGGGGCTTTGAGCAACGTGGCCTAGTGGGAGGTGTCCCT
Source organism: Pedionomus torquatus (assembly GCA_013398155.1). Classification (NCBI taxonomy): domain Eukaryota; kingdom Metazoa; phylum Chordata; class Aves; order Charadriiformes; family Pedionomidae; genus Pedionomus; species Pedionomus torquatus. Next base: position 251,950 of record VZRU01006264.1, read on the forward strand.
GCCCATGGCAGGGGGGTTGGAACTTGATGATCTTTAAGGTCCCTTCCAACTCTTACCATTCTATGATTCTATGATTCTCAGATGAAGGACAGAATACAAAGTGAGGGCTGATCATGGACAAAATGATGAAGACTGTTAACTGAACAGAAGAAATCAGCTCTGCATGGCTTATATATTCTATTAAAATGAGTAGGGTAGGATGGTAGAAAACACCAGAAAAGAATGGCCTAACCTAACATCATCTAGAAACAACCCTAGCACACAGGTAATACCACTAAACCACATACTTTCTTATGCAATCTTGTGGTGCTATAAATGGTCTACTCAAATATTGTATAACTAGATGAAGTCACACCTCAGGCAATATTTTGTGTTGCCCTATTTGTACTGAGAAGTGGTATGTTAAACTGGAATAGAAATTTGTTCTCCATATGGACATTCCACTGCCACCACCTCTTGCAGGAAATAACAGTCAAGTGAACTGAAAGTTCATATTGAAAGTTCATACTGAAAGTATTTCCAACTAGACTGATTGATATCAGGCATCAGCTGATGTGCAACATATTGAAAGATCAGATCTGGACATGTAAAGGTAGATGTCTGTAACCTATGTAAAAAAATTCCAACTGAGTTCTTGAATTTTAAATATGCTGCAAAACATTTCTATGAAGTTGCTTTGAAAGGATTAGATTATTCCATTTTTTAAAATTATTTTTATTTTGTAGACTGCGGTTCAGAGCTCTAACTCAAAATTAAAATTTCAAATTTCATTTTATTGCAATAGCAGATTTTTTGTCTTCAAAGGCTTTCATATTCTACCCTTCTTTATGTATCTTCTTCGTTGTTCTAACACATTTTTTTTATACCATCTCTATTTCCAAAGATATTTTTATGTTTTGCAAGCACATTCTTATACACTGTGACTTACAGACATTCCAGCCAATCATTCTAGTGAACATAACTCCCTAAATTGCCTCCATAGCAAATAAGATCATACAAGAGATCCACAGCTTTCCCAGAGCTGAAAGGGGAAATGTTCAGAATACCTTTCTATGAATCACCTTCTGAAGCAACCAGTGTTTCTCTATTAAATGTTTAGTTTACTGAGGGAAAAATTCTCTTTACGTTAAAGTCAGACTTTAAGAACTCCCCTCATTATCTATATGTGAAACTCAGTATCTCTTGAAATTCGTATTAGTATTGGTATCACTTGGAAAATTATGTCATTGTCCTGTTCTTTTCATGCTTTTTTGGATTCCACAGTACCAGATACTGATAAAAGTCAGAAAGAGTATATATTATGCCTATAGGGGAACTTACATTTGCAAGTTTATGTGTATAAAGTTATGATGGAAATAGAATACTATTATGAGATATCTATTTCTGTGTACATAAAAAATGTAAGATAATATATAATGTCTGAGCCATTTACATATATTTACAAACCACAACCACTAGAACATTACTGTTACAGTCTTTTTGTTTGTGTGTTTACTTTATTTGAGGCTACAGGGATTAGTGGGATTTTTCAATAGAAGCTGAATTTGATATTAAAGCAAGCAGCACTGTACAACAAAGATTTCATAGTGTTGTCAGTATCCCCTGTAAGGCTAAACAGGAAAGTTTCATTTCTGTATATTAACTGCAATGTGCAGAATCCAACAAAGTAAGCATTTATCCTTAATGCAAAGGAATAATGAGAAATTTATTTTTCTTTTATTAGGTTTTACCAGAGTGCAAACATAGTACATCATAAACTGTGATAACAAAACCACCAATAGACTGAGGTGAATGTAGAAAATGAAATACAATTTTTCTATTTGAAACTTACATGCATGAAATCATCAGTAAATACTGATGAAATTAAACAAGACTATTATAAGTGCTATTGCTATTTGAGAATGATAAGGGTTATTTTTATTTCAAGCTGGAAACAGCAGAGACATCAGCAGGATGTATCTCAAATGACTGTGAATGAGGCACTGTAAACCTTTCTAATGTAGTTGATTTTCTGAACAAAATTAAAAGAAAATAAATTATCTTTTTAATAATCCATTGCATTTGCATCTTTGTTAAATTGTGGGGCCCAGAACTGCATACAGTATTCAAGGTGAGGCCATACCAGCACTGAATACAGCATGCTAATCACCTCCTTTGATCAGCTGGTTATACTATTTGATGTACCCCAGTATGCAGTTAGCCCTCTTGGCTGCCAGGGCGCACTGCTGATTCATGTTGAGCCTGTTGTCAACCCTCAGATTCCTTTCTGTGGGGCTGCTTTTCAGCCAGTCCTTTCCCAATTCATACTAGTGACTGGTGTTACTACATCCCTGATGCAGAATATGGCATTTGGACTTTTTAAATTTCATCCCATTAATCATATCTGTCTTGTCCCTCAAGAGACACAACAGCACCTATCATCAGCAAACTTGCTAATGGTGCGTTCAACTCCTACATCCAGATCATTGATAAATAAATTGAACAGAACTGGCCTTAGAAGTAAACCCTGAGGAACACTGCAGGTGACCTGTCACCAGTCAGGTGTAGCCCTGTTCACTACAACCCTTTGAGACCTGCCCTTCAGCCAGTTCTCCCTGTGCATAATGAACCTGCTCATCCCAGACAAGGTTGGACAACTTGTCCAGAAGGATATTGTGAGAGGATATTTTGCTGAAATATTTGGGATGCAGTGAATCACTTCTGTTAGCAAAACTATCTTGTAATTTCTTCCCAGAGATTTCTGAGTTCCAGATCTGCTAGGTGTACCCATTCATTTAGGAATAACATTAGTTGTGACAATAATATCAAGAGGAAATTTTCAAAGACAAATTTCAAAATCTCTGAATGAAACTTTTAATGTAAGTGATAAAATGCTAGTAAAAGCAGTTAAAAAAAAATTAACTTCAACCATGTTATTAAAGTGTAACTTAAATTTTACAAATAACAATTTTTAAAGATACAATTGTATTGTTTCATATCTCTGACCTAATCAATTGCATATATCTTATAGAATCTTTATATTTCATAAAATAAAAATATAATCAAAAATATTTAAATTATGTTTTCTAAAAATTCATATTGTTCTGATGAGCATTTACATCATTAAGTCTTTATTTTCTAATTGCTAATTGATTAGCCCACTATGAAACAATATCAACAAGTTCAACTAAGTGTAAGGAGAAAAAAAGTACAGCTACTAATTTGTAATCAAATCTGATTGCACAAGATTAAAGTCTTCACATATTGGAATTTTTTTTCAAGGATAAGCTGTTGCTATCTCACTTACAGAATCTTACCAATATTTAGAGGGAATCTGGTAGTGTAAGATAAAATGCATCCTAATTAGAACAGTGTTCATTTGAGATGGATTCCCAGAGCCATTTTAGCATATGCAATTAAGACTCTGAGGCTCTCATTTGCTCTACAGCATTTCAAGTGCCTTATGCCATGAATAACTTGTAAGTATCTGTCAAGTCAGTAAATATTTTACTGACGCTGTGGGGTTGTTCTTTTTTTTCCCTTGTGCTCTTACAGAAAATGCTTAAATTCTATTCATCAGTCTGAGTTATGCCTAACAAAGAAAAACAAGGAAAGCTAGCATCGATCAATGTTTAAATAATTGTATGATATCAATTACAACTTCCTGAAATTTTGATTAATAACCACACATCTCTGTACTTCTGTATGACCAGTATACTTGCAGAACGTTGTGAAGACTGATATTGACTTTTGTATTTTTCTCATCTAGGAATGAATCAGTTTTAATTAACCAGCACAGAGCAGGTAGCTTAAGGGAAATTTAAAAATCTGAAAGCCCAGGTATGCAACAGGTCAGTAAGCTAAGAGTCTAAATTGATATCAAATACCAATAGCAGAAAAAGAGTAGGAAAAAGGGAGATTGTGGCCTTATTGCCATCATTCTGCAGGAGTTTCCTTACTTTGTTTTCTTCTCTTGTTTTTGGGGAATTATTAAAGAGTTAAAGGTGAAAGCTGAGAATTGTTGAAGAGGGAGAGCATGGAATTAGTATATAAATAAGGGAGTATGGTGGCAGACAAAGTAACAGTGAAGAAATCAGAGGACAGAAAGGAGAGATTTAAAACTCCTAATCAGGTGTTAGGAAAACAAATAGCAACAAGCAAAATAGGTAAGGAGATCTCATTTTGTGAATATGATCTAAAGAAACTGTTGGAGTTCCTTGCCACAAGGGCCATTTTAACATACATTTTTATCATAAATGTGTTAGGATAATATATATATATATTAATTTTCTATTTTTCGTGTTCAGCATTTTAAGAGGCCAGTCATCTGAGATTAATAACTGAAAATATTCAGAAAGTTTAATTTTTCATAACAAAACACCTGGTATGTCTACCTGAAATTTATGCATCTTCTTTTTCTCTTGAAACCTTCACTATCTCTCAGTATCACTTTTAACATATTCATAATAAATTCGACTTCCAAATCATTCTTCAACCTTTGTATTATCTTCTTGTTACTGTATTGTGTTTGAGTGGCAAGATTTTTGGGGGGAGGGGGAGCTCCAGGGATGGCTTCTGTGAGAAGATGCCAGAAACTTCCCCCATGTCTGATAGAAGTAATGTCAGTGAGCGCTAAGACTGACCCACTAAGGCAAAAGCTAAGACCACCAGTGGTGGTGGTAGCATGTCTGTGATAACATATTGATACCCTTTTTGTAAATTGTGCCTGTTGGCACAACTGTTACTATGCATCTCTCATAAGATCCTGATTCACCTCTCACTATATCTTCCCATCAAATGGTTGTAGAAAGCAGTAAGGTTTCCCCATTAGTTTTCTCTCCATGAGACTAAATATACCCCATGTTTTAAGCAAATTGTCCTTGAAGATCAAGCAGAAAATGCATAAATATTTTTCTCTCCCTTCAGTTTTCTCATTTGGCAAATAGACTTCTTCAGGTTACACAGATTTCACACTTGCAATGCCTGCTGCCTTCTCTCATCCTTCACTTCTTAATCTTTCATTTCCTTCTGCACCCAATTCTCTAATTACATGGTTTTGAAGATCCCTTCCAAGAAATAATTTATGTAATGTAGTTGGACTTTCTCCCTTCCTGTCATTTTTCTCTTCCTTGCAAGTGAATCTTCATGCCCTGTGTCTTTTCTGTTTTCTGCTTCTTCACAATTTTGCTTTAGGCTCTTTTCTTTGACAACAGAACAATTTTATCATCTTAAAAAGAGAAAGATTGATGATCACATTTGTTTAAGCATGTTTAAAATTGCAAATAGTGCCACAGCTCCCTTTCACTTGTAAGATAATTGGAAGTGTTACACGTAGTTTCTGTGTAGTTTCTCTTTTAATACCACCCTGGACAGTCCTATCTGATTCCTCCTACTTTTCAGCTATTGCATCAAAACTTTCACTAACTCTTGTTGGTCAAATTCCAGAAACTTTATGACATCTTCATCTTATTTGAACTATGAACTGGTTTTGTAAATCTAGAAACTGTATTCCCCTTTAATTTCCACCATTCATCATTTCATCATTTAATCATCTTTCTTTCCTCATTCTGAATCTCCCTTTATTCAGTTTTCCAGGATCGCGTTTTGATAATTCTTATAATTCTTTTAATTTCTTTCCTCAGTACTACTAGTGTTTTTATTTTTAATTTTGTCTTTAGGCCTTGTCATTCCTTCCTCAATTCTAATTAATTTCATCCACAAAATTGCGTTCAGTAATTATGTGCATGACTTGCAATTCTCTCTCCTCAGCATGGGCTATTTTTGCTCAAATTGATATGTAAGCTTCTCTAACAACTTATTTTAAATATTGAACAGACTTATGAACAATATAAGATTTTAACACTTCTCTGACAGAGCCACACTCTATTATTTGTTGTTGTTGTGGGTTTTTTAAATTTTTAATCAATGTAGACAATACCATAGACTTATATGAGACTTGGACATGCAAAATGGGTAACGGTTTTGACTTATTGTGAATGTAAGTACATAGTGAAGATTGTCTGATATTAAGCTTTACAAGTTTTGCACTTTTCTGACTTGCTTAAGGTTATTGTCACATTCACATCGTCTTGTCTAACCACTATCTATCCAGAATAATAGTGTTAAGGTAGTATTCTTAGCATGCCACTTTCCCATGTCAGACTTCTCGTTGCACACCTTTGCATCAATTTCTCTTCAGTAGTGAAACAACAACTATGTCCTTACTTTGAAAGCCTCACACTTACCTCCATCTCACAAATACATTCTCATTCTTTCTTCTGAAATTACTGTTTCATCTTAGACCAGGAACACAAGACAAAATAAAACAAAACAGAAGTTTGACATTTATCTGTATTCACAGATATTACTATAATATCTGGTTACACAAATGCTTAAAAGCAAAGACTTTATTCAAATTTAGGACAATAATCTTAATATCTTCATTGTTTGCCTGACCATATTTCTGATTAAGTACATCCAAAGTCTTTTTAGCTATCAGCCTTTTGAATATTCTTATTGAGAAGCTTAGAAAATCTCAAAGATATGGTGTTCCCACAAGTCCATTTTCTGTGGAGTACCTGTTGACAATGAGATTTTATATGGTGACCCACAAAAGGACTTTTTAAATTGCAACTTACTGCAACTGCTGAATGCAACAATAATGTGCTACTTTTTTTTTTTTTAAGTCTCTGAAAAGTCTTGATATCTAAAGTATTATTTTAGTTTCATAAAAAAAAAAAAATAAAAAAAATGTATAAAGCACATGAAATAGCCTTCTCCCCAAGACGGCTTCATCAGGCCTGATCCAGATTATCATGTTTAACTTTACACTTCTGGACAGATACTGGTAACTGGTAAAAAGGGCACCATGGATAAATAAAAATTTTATAAAACAAAAAGAGATTTAATGAATCCATGTCATTCAGTTCAGAGAAATTAAGATTTGGGAGGAAAATAAGGCAAATTTCAGATCTTTGCTGCTGCAAAGGGGAAGGAACAATTTATTTTCCATGTATGTTCTGGACAGTGCAAAAAATGAATAGGTTTAAGATGAAGCAAGGCAATTCATGTTAGAAATTACAAATATCTTTTAAACAGCAGGATCAATTACAGATATTCGATCAGTGGTCTGGGGTCTTACAGAGTGTGTAGAGGTAAAAATACTAGGACTGATTTATTTATCTTGCCAAAAAAGCTCTAAAAAATTAGATAATTTCCTGAAGCCCTTTCCAATAATAATCCTTGGAAGCTCATTTTAGGAAATAACACATCCATTTTCTTTGAAAATGAATTATCTCATAGAACTGTCAGCTTAGTTTGAGGTGTGAAGGTTTTTTTGAAAAAAACCTTAGAAATTTTTCTGCCTCTGATGATTTATTATGATCCCTGGGTCACAATGACACTTTGAGCAACCAGCCTTGAGACTAGATTCTAAGGAACTTGCTAGGATGTAGAATTTTCCACTGACATTTTAAAGATACAGCAAAAGATTTAAAATGCTTGTTAGTGGAAATGTTAATACTCAAAAACCCCACAACTTTTAAAATTCCTTAATGTTCTGGATATGATGTAGACAGCTGTGACTTGCCTGTTAAGTTGGTTTTCACACAGGTTTGTTGGTTTTCACTACTCTATTTCTTAAGATTCTTAGGAAAATTTGCTAAAGGCAACAAAGCTGATTTTCTATATTGCTATTTGACTTGTGCACTTGTAACATGAAGCATTTATTAAGGGATATCCTGAAATCTTTACATACAGGAATATTTATTAATATGGATCTCTTAATTAATTATGTGTGGGTAGAACTAAACTTGTATTTTATGAGGTTCTGTACAATTCACTGTCTCCGACTGTATTGTGCCATTTCTTCATTTCTATAATATATCTTATCCTTTCACATCATAATCTCAAATAATGATTTCTGCTTTTCTCTTTTGTAACACATATAAGAGACACTTCTTCCTAAATTCTTCCTAAGTGTATGTATCAGAATCTTCAGAACATAATTATACATAATTATAGCTATTCCTGTCAAGGCCAGTGTAGTGGCTAGAGCTATAAAAACTTCTCCCATTAAATTCTTCTAGTAGCTTCAGTCCTTGTTGCCAGAAACCAAACACCAAACCACTGCAGTTATGATATGTGCTAGCAGCATAAACAAATGAAGGTTGAAGAAGTTCACACTTCATTTCTGAAATGAGAATTACTTTGTTTGTCCAAATGACCATGAAAATATTGATTGTTCCTGAAATAAATTTTAAGTTCTTATAATCAAATTGTAGAGTAATTGGATTTCAAAAAAAATCTTAGTTGATCAGTGATCTGAAAGTAAGTTAAACTAATCTGCAAATAGATGGTGATGCCTTTTACCCGATTAAATGTTTGAATACAGGGGTCCAGCTTTGAAGTTTCCCATGGATATATATCATAGCAGTTGAATCATTTTTTCACCCACAGTACCTGCTACAGTTGGAAAGGTGTGCAGACTTATCAGAAATATTGCAAAAAGTGAGTTTGAACTGAAGTACTGATTAGAGGAATATGCACCTCTTACCATATTATTATTAGGTTTTCAAATGTATTTCATTTATCCTTACCAAATTGCTCTGATTTCAGCATATTCAGTGGTTAATATTTTGTGGGACCCTTAACTGGATGTTAGGAATCCTATATAATATTGGAATACTTTATTTAATGCAAGATATATGTAAAAAAAAAACAAACAAAACCAAACAACAAACTTTTTACAATTATTCCTTCCAAAGGAATGGAAAGATCTCTGATATTTTTCTTTTTTTTTTTTTTTTTCTTTCCTTAAATTATTTTCCTGTTGTATTAAAGACACATTATTTTTACTTGCAGAGTACTTCTCAAATAATAGCGGTAAATCCTTTGTGGAATTTCTTACCTAAATATACCTGGTCATTAATCTAAAAGATTAATAGCATTCAACACAATACACATAAATTATTATCTATGCTCAAAATTCAGTTTTATCATACTGTGATTATATTTTTTGTATCACACCAAAGCTCTTTGTTCTTACAATTCTTACAGCCTATAAATCACTGGGAAACTTATGAATATGTTCAGAACTTTCCCAAAGAGCAAGCTATAAGCATCAATGGCAGTCACTTTTTAAGTGGTGAATGAATATGAACAGGACAATTAAAAATCAGGCGTCCTCTACCCTGTTCTGTATCTGATGATGTCTGGGGTCACATGGGGACAGAACTCCAAGGACCCCAGTTCCCGGTCCAGGGCTCTACACAGCAGCTCTCAGAGAAGGGTGATTGCTGTCAGATAACAGAAGTTAATCTTTTTTTCTTTGGTTCCTTGTATATGACTGACCACTTAAGCAGTATAGTTCCAGATTGAAAAAAAAACAAGGTGAAATCTGAATCTAGATTTTCTCTCTAAAGTTACGTAATATGAATACATTACATGCAATAATGGAATTTTATGTTTAGAGTAAATATTACATTTTGAAGAGTCACAAGTCACAATAGAAGCCACTCACAGATGGAATCAACCAAACCATATTTTGTGTTTGGTGATATTATTGCTGTTTTAAACACCAGAAAAACTTTGAAGTAGTTGGGAACACATATGTGATTATTCTACTTGAAAGCAGCAAGCTAAAAAGGCAACTTCTTTTACCTCAAAGTATTTGTTGCTTAAGTAACTTATGGTATTACCCTTATTTAGAAAAGGTATCTTTGAATGGAAGTAAGTTCTAACTGCCTAAAAAACATGCCCGAAAAGTGGAACTTTTGTTAATTTGCTTTTTCTGAAACGTAGCATCATTTTAGATTCTAGAGCATATCCGGAGAAGGGCAACAAAGACAGTGAGGAGTCTAGAGCACAAATCTTATGAGAAGTGGCTGAGGGAACTAGGGCAATTTAGTCTGGAGAAAAGAAAGTTCAGGGGAGACCTTATAGCTATCCAAAACTACCTGAAAGGACGTTGTAGAGAGGTGGGGCCTGGTCTCTTCTCCTGAGTAATAAGTTGTAGAACAAGAGGAAATCAACTCAAGTTACACCATGGGAGACCTAGACTGGATACTAGGAAGAATTTCTTCATCAAAAGGGTTATAAAGCATTGGAACATACTATCCAGGAAAGTGGTGGAATCACCATCCCTGGAGTTATTTAAAAGATGTGTGGACATGACACTTAGGGACATGGTTTAGAGGTGGTTTTGACAGTTGATGGTTAGATGATGGTTAGACTCAATGATCTTAAAGGTTCCTTCCAACCTAGAGGATTCTATGATGATATGCCTTCTGAAAGTGATTTACCTTCTAATATGAACAAACACGGCATTTTCTTTTATCCCCATTGAGAAAGAGCGTTTGATAGAGTACTTGCAGACAAGAGCAGAGTTCATGCACACATAACTTAGCCTGTTCATTTCTCACCATTGAACTGTGTACATTTAAGATTAATACACTCTTTATATGGAATTTGAGTAAAATGTTCTATAAACATGTCTTATCACTCTGCTAGTAGAGAACCAATAATAAAAAACTGATCTAAGTGACCGTTTATCTGACATTAATTATGAAGCCTTTAATTTTACAATCAAACTTTTCCCTTACCTATATTGTTTTAATTGGCCAACTCTGAATTTCAGAAATTATAGTTAACCTGTTGTTTCACCCTGTGAACTCAAGTTATTCAAAATGTAGCATGCAATCAAAACATACTATTAAACCTTCATTTTGACAGAATCTTCAAAAGATGTATGCATCCATGTCTCTATGTGTATAAACACCAGACATATTAAATCATACCTGAATGAACAGAATGATTTCCACAGATAATTCACAAATGACTCATTTTCTATATTCCACTTAAAATAATTTATCAAATTTTCTCCTATAAATGGGTATTCCATTTGGGAATGGCAGTTTGTTCACACTCAATCCTTTCGAATAAATACACATTCTCCTGAAATTTTCAAATGAATGATTTCTTAGTCTGAGCATTAAATTTTTTGTAAAAGTCAAAGGTAACAATCTTCGTCCCAGACGTTGGGTCCTTTATAGAATCTATTTGAATGAGGTACAAGTTTTCCATTAAATTCTTTATTCAGAAATCTAAACCACCAGTCTCCTTTGTATAGAAAGATCGAAGAGATTCCACAGATGTCTTTTTTTTTTTAAAGTACTCACTGGTGATGTGGGGCTGCTGTTCCTTTTAGTTACAGGAGATGCCATACTGTGTTTTCCATATCCTCTGTAACAGCTGTACCTGTTAAAGTTTAAAGTAATTTTCTCCTTTTGGACTTCTTTTTTTTTTTTTTTTTTTAATAATTTAATGATATTGTGGAACTGAAAAGTTTTTAAATCTTTAATGTCTCCCAGTAAAAATAAAAAATAACATGGGATTATTTAAGAAAAATAAATAGCCTATTTTCCAGCCTTCTGAACTCATTGCACCATCCGTGCTGTCCATAGCACTATTCTGAACTGAAATATATACTGTTCTAATTCACTAGTCTGACCTAATGCAGCACAGAAGAGATTCAAAATATGCACAAGGTATACAAATGTTGCTTTTTCTTCTATTACATATTTCCATAAATTTAAAATAAATTATGTGTAAATTCATAGTCTCTCATTTTAAAAAAAGGAAAAATATATCCCACTGCTCAGAACAGTATCAAAACTGTCAGGTTTTTGTTGTTTTATATGATACATTAACTCACATTTTCAACAGTCAAAAGTACATTCCTCAAAATTTATAAGCATATGCAAATTATTTTCTTACCTGTTTTTAAAATAGATCTCCTGAGGAGGAAATGCACAGCATTTGTATCTATTTCTATTGTAAGTAAATGAAGAAATTGAAGAGAACTGAATAGCTACAAGCAAATACAGTAGAAGTGAGTTCAATATATTATAATACTTGTTATTTTCTTACAACAAAAGCATTGAAGAAAATTCTTTCTCCCTCAGCATTCTAGGGTTGTACTATAGCTAACCTAATACAGCCATGGACTATTAGCCATTATTGCTCTTCCATGTGGGTGGTGATGAAGCTGCAGTGCATAGACCAAGGGCAATCTGAAGAGACTTCAGGAATTGTGGTTATCTGGTAAGGGAATCTAGAGCACAGGTTATTTTTTTTCCCTCTCTCCTTCCAGTTGCAGGCAGTGATACTGGAAGAAGTAGATGTGCCCAGTCTATTAATACATGACTGGGGTCAGCACGGTGGGTCACCAAAAATTTTGGTTTTTTTCATAATGGGATTGCTGACATCAGATGGGGTTCACCTTTCTGAAAAGGGCAAGAGGGTCTTTACTCACAAGCTAGAAGAACTCATTGACAGAGCTTTAAAATAGGCTTGAAGGGGGATGGGGCAATATGAGGCTTGCCCTTGACAAGAAGTGAGGTAGCACTCCAAGGTTAGAGTGCTGGGGTACTAGTGAGGGCCTCCAACCTGTTCCTCTGAGATGTGCTGGCTATGCTGCAGCCCACTTGAAGTCTTACAGAGAAGAGACAGGGGGTCCTAAGGTAACAGGAGCCAAGAAGGAGATATCAGTGAAATACCTCAAAGGAAATTAAGGGGTCTTCCTCTAAGAAGGTGACATGGCTGACAGCACAGCCTCTACACCAATGCATGCAGTATGGGCAACAAACAGGAGGGGCTGGAAGCCACCATGCTGCTAGAAAGCTATGACCTGGTTGTCATTACTGAAACTTGGTGGGATGAATCCCATGACTGGAGTGTGGGTATTGATGGCTACAGGCTGTTGAAAAGGGATGGATGAGGAAGGAGGGAAAAGTTAACAAGGTGAACTGTAAGCAACCCATGAGACCTCAGGACTGCACTGAAGCTATTTTCTTAAGCAGGTAATAGACAGTCCCACCAGAGGGGATGCAATACTGGACCTCATAGCCACAAATACAAGTGAGCTACTTGGTGACGTCAAAATTGGAGGCAGTCTGGCCTGCAGAAGCCATGCATTGGTGGAGTTCACAGCACTGAGAGATATGGGTGAGGCAAATAGTAAAGTCAGGATCCTGAATTCTAGGAAAGCCAAATTCCAGCTTTTAAAAAGGGTCCCCTGGGAAACTTCTCTGAGGGACAAGGGAACAGAAAAGAGTTAGCAGATCTTTAAGGACATTTTCCATAGAGCATAAGAGCTTTTGATCCCCAAGTGTGAGAAGTCAGGAAAGCAGAGCAAGAGCTGAGTTGAGACCTGCTGGTAAAACTTGCCCTTGCAAGAAAGAAGTGCACAGGCAGTGGAATCAGGGACAGGTATCCTGGAAAGAGTTTAGGGATGCTGCCTGGTTGTATAGGGATAGGTTTAGGAAGGCTGAGGTGTAGCGGGAGCTGAATATGGCATGAAAAATAACATTTATAATATTAATAATAATAGTATTGGCCAACAATAATATTGACTCCTACAAATATGTCAGCCAGAAAAGGAAGGTCAAAAAAAGTTTATACCCTTTGATGAGCAAGACTACCAAAATGGTAACAACAGAAAAGAAGGCTGAGGTACTCAAGAACCTTTTTGCCTTAGTCTTCTCTCCACACCTCTCAAGTGGAAGGATCACAAGGGAAGTCCATCCCACTGTAGGAGATCAGGTTTGTGACCACCTGAGGAACCTGACTTAAAGAATTTTATGACACCTGATGAAATGCACCCTAGAGTTACAAGGCAATTGGCTGATGTAGTTGTCAAACCACTTTCCATGATATTTGAAAAGCCATGGCAGTCATGTAAAGTCCCCAGTGACTTGAAAAAGGGAAACATTGCACCCGTTTTTAAAATGGGTAGAAAAGAGGACTCTGGGAACTACTGATACGTCAGCCTCACCTCTGTGCCTGGTAAGATCATGTAAGAGAGACTCCTAGAAGCTATGCTAAGGCACATGGAGAACAGAGAAGTGATTTGAGATAGTCAGCATAGTTTCACCAAGGGCAAGTCCTGCCTGACCAATCTAGTCTCCTTCTGTGATGGAATGAATACATCAGTGAACAAGGGAAGAGGTACAGATGATGTCTATATGGACTTCCATAAGGCCTTTTAGATGGTGACCCACAATATTCTTCTCTCTAAATTGGAGCAATATGGGTTTGATGGGTGGACTCTTTGGTGGGTGAAGAATTGATTGAGAAGGGAGGCCTGTGTGAACCTCATCAAGTTTAACAAGGCTGAGAGCAGGAACCTTTTGCTTGTGAATTATGTAGGTTGTAAAACAAAAGCTAGAGACCTATGGTAACTACATCTGAGAAGGAGGCATACTGATGTTTTGAAACTGGTATGCAGCAACAGCTGGCAGTCATTCTCTTTGTATTGGTGGAACTATGATTATTGGTGCTAGGAGTAGAGTGATAGTCTTGCATTTCTTTACAGAAACTCCACATTTCTCATTCTCTTAGAAGACATTTACAGGAACTAGAGGAAATGTTACAATTTATTAATTTTAATAAATGTAAATGTATATAGTTATATGTTCATATGGACATTTTGAAAGCTAACAATCTTCAGTTTTCATATAATTATATTTAGATACAATGAAGATTATAATGGCAGAAATATTTGTTAATGCATACCATTTGTGTATTTTAGGACATAGACCTATTGTAGCCTTCAAAGAAATAAGGGTTATCTCAAACTTAAATTCTCCTTCCATAGGATTTGAAAGTAAAAATACAAATTGTGGTATAACATCAAAATAATTTAAGTATTATCAGAATTTCCTCAATATATCAAGGTATTAAAATCCCCTCATCATCTGATCATCAAACAGATAGAGTCACTATGTCTATGGTATTGTTAATACAACTCTGAGTGTTTCTGATCTTGTAAATATAATGTTTGTCCCAGTTTGCGTCACGGCTCCATCTCAGGGTGAAACAACATGCACACCAGTTTCTTATCATTCCACATGACCCAGCTTTCCTGAAAAGAAAACCTAGAAATAACAGATCATGGTGGTTTAAATGTAACTTCAACATCACTCAGATGGTCAACTGAGATTTTGGTTACATGAATAAATGATAACTATGAATATATGATACAAAAGTAGAAAAACTGCAATATAACTATGTGTAGTTTAGCAGCAGTAGAAAAATGGAAGTGTATGTCTACAAAATCTTTTGGAGAAAGTTGCAAATGAGCTCTGCCTATGCTGAAGCTGACTAAGCTTTTACTAATAGTGCAGCATTAAGTCTAATTTAATAAATCTTTCTGATTCATGGTTCAAGCTTAGTGCCACGTTGATGCAGATACATGGCTTCCATTTAACTTGGAGCATGGGTAGATTCTGCATTCAAAAGGTGATGTAGACGTACACTGAAAGCATATTAAGCATGAAGGCATTGGAATTGTCACCAATAAGTATTAAAGAACTAAAATGAAGGAATGAAGGGAATGTATTCAGAGTGTATATATAAGTCATATGTGTAACTATGTATATGTAAGTATATATGTATACATATGTATATGTAAGTACATATGTATATATAAGTCATATGCACACACACAAATTTTTTAAAGTTAAGCTATTAGAAAGACGATGAAGGAAACTGCCTAGGTGCATATGGCTGGCCAGAATGCAATTTAAAGTGACACAGAACATCCCTCAGTTTTTATATTTCTGAAAGAAAATGCATCATTCTTCCCCTATGCTGCTGCAATAAAGCTATTCTGTTATTGATTTTCTTTTGGTTTATTTTCCTTATAAAACTCTCAACCTTGAATTAAGAAAAATCAAGTTTTGTCCTACAGATAATGGTACTTACTGTGTTAGAAAAGGTTGGACTCTACTACAAATGACAACCATAACTGCTGTAAAGTCCTTTCTTTGTCCTACACATAAATGTGTATGGAAGTGAAAAGTCATGTTTCAGTACACTGAAACCCTGTTCGCCACTATCTTACACATTTATTGCTCAGAATTAAGAAAGAGAAAAAAATCTAACTAAAAAATCTAAGAAATGTGGGACAATGTAAAATTCAGGTACTTATAGGCTTCATTTGTCATAATGCTCATACTGGTTTGAAGGTAAATGGGGAAGACTGAAAAAAATGCAACTTCCCAACATTATAAAACATGTCAGACCTCAACTATGCAGATAATAGTAAAGCTGGATTTCTTTCAAACAATTAATAGAAAAAAACCTCATATTTTGTTGTATCATGGCAATTGGAAATGTGTTGATCTTAAAAGCTCCAGAGATTTTTTGAAGGGAGTAATGTTGTATTTAATTACTATTATAGAACACTCATAGCTGAGCCACTGTATTATGGTTGTTTATTTTATATTATTTGTCCTTTCACATCACCTCAGGGGAGAAAAATCTGCAGTAAACCAGAGAGTATTAAACTACATGCTTGCATACCAAAAAATTATGGTCTCCTCTTTCTGATGGCTAAAAGATATTTCAGTTTCATAAATTCAAGAACCACTGTGATTTTTCTATTTATGTAACCATACAGTGTAGGAGAAGATCGAGAACCTGAAGGTGCATAAATCCCTGGGATCTGATGGAATTCATCCATGGACCTCTGAGGGAGCTGGCCAACAAAGTTGCTAAGCCACTTTCCATTATATTTGAAAAGCCACGGTGGTCTGGTGAAGTTTCTGCTGACTGGAAAAGGGGAAACACAACCCCCATTTTCAAAAAGGGAAAAAAAGAAGACCCAGGGAACTACAGGCCAGTCAGTCTCACCTCTGTGCCCGGCAAGACCATGGAACATATCCTCCTGCAATCTCTGTTAAGTCACATGGAAAATAAGAAGGTGATTGGTGACAGCTGATATGTCTTCATCAAAGGCAGTCATGCCTCACAAATTTGGTGACTTTTTACGATATTGCCACAGCACTGGTAGATAAGGGGAGAGCAACAGATGTCATCTACCTGGACTTATGCAAAGTATTTGACACTGTCCCACATGACATCCTGGTCTCAAAATTAGTAATTCAGGGATTTGATGGATGTACCACTTGGTGGATCAGGAACTGGCTGGATGGCCACATTCAAAAGGTTGTGGCTCAAAGTCCAAGTCAAAGCCAATGAGGAGTGGTGTTCCTCACAGGTCAGTACTGGGACTAGTGCTGTTTAATATATTTGTTGGAGACATGGATAGTGAGATAGAGTGCACCCTCAGCAGCTTTCCCAATGACACCAAGCTTTGTGGCACAGTCAACACACTGGAGGGAGGAGATGCCATCCAGAGGGGCCTGGACAAGCTGGAGAGGTGGGCCTGTGAAAACCTCATGAAGTTCAACCAAGCCCAGGCAATCCCAGACATAAATACAAGTTGGACAGAGAATGGCTGGAGAGCAGGCCTGAGGAGAAGGATTTGGGAGTGCTCATAGATGAGAAGCTCGACATCAATCAGTAGCCCGGAAAGCCAATTGCATCCTGGACTGAATCAAAAAAAGTGTGACCAGCAGGTCATGGGAGATGATTCTCCCCCTCCGCTCTGCTCTCGTGAGACCTCACCCAGAGCACTGCATCCAGCTCTGGAATCTTCAACACAAGAAGGACATGGACCTGTTGGAACAGGTCCAGGAGAAAGCCACAAAGAGGACAGAGCACTAGAGCACCTCTCCTATGAGGACAGGCTGAGAGAGCTAGGGCTGTTCAACCTGGAGCAGAGAAGGCATCCAGGGAGACCTTCTAGCATCCTTCCAGTACCTGAAGGGGACCTACAG
>VZRU01006264.1:269937-284738 GCA_013398155.1 Pedionomus torquatus
TATTTTGTTGTATCATGGCAATTGGAAATGTGTTGATCTTAAAAGCTCCAGAGATTTTTTGAAGGGAGTAATGTTGTATTTAATTACTATTATAGAACACTCATAGCTGAGCCACTGTATTATGGTTGTTTATTTTATATTATTTGTCCTTTCACATCACCTCAGGGGAGAAAAATCTGCAGTAAACCAGAGAGTATTAAACTACATGCTTGCATACCAAAAAATTATGGTCTCCTGTTTCTGATGGCTAAAAGATATTTCAGTTTCATAAATTCAAGAACCACTGTGATTTTTCTATTTATGTAACCATACAGTGTAGGAGAAGATCGAGAACCTGAAGGTGCATAAATCCCTGGGATCTGATGGAATTCATCCATGGACCTCTGAGGGAGCTGGCCAACAAAGTTGCTAAGCCACTTTCCATTATATTTGAAAAGCCACGGTGGTCTGGTGAAGTTTCTGCTGACTGGAAAAGGGGAAACACAACCCCCATTTTCAAAAAGGGAAAAAAAGAAGACCCAGGGAACTACAGGCCAGTCAGTCTCACCTCTGTGCCCAGCAAGACCATGGAACATATCCTCCTGCAATCTCTGTTAAGTCACATGGAAAATAAGAAGGTGATTGGTGACAGCTGATATGTCTTCATCAAAGGCAGTCATGCCTCACAAATTTGGTGACTTTTTACGATATTGCCACAGCACTGGTAGATAAGGGGAGAGCAACAGATGTCATCTACCTGGACTTATGCAAAGTATTTGACACTGTCCCACATGACATCCTGGTCTCAAAATTAGTAATTCAGGGATTTGATGGATGTACCACTTGGTGGATCAGGAACTGGCTGGATGGCCACATTCAAAAGGTTGTGGCTCAAAGTCCAAGTCAAAGCCAATGAGGAGTGGTGTTCCTCACAGGTCAGTACTGGGACTAGTGCTGTTTAATATATTTGTTGGAGACATGGATAGTGAGATAGAGTGCACCCTCAGCAGCTTTCCCAATGACACCAAGCTTTGTGGCACAGTCAACACACTGGAGGGAGGAGATGCCATCCAGAGGGGCCTGGACAAGCTGGAGAGGTGGGCCTGTGAAAACCTCATGAAGTTCAACCAAGCCCAGGCAATCCCAGACATAAATACAAGTTGGACAGAGAATGGCTGGAGAGCAGGCCTGAGGAGAAGGATTTGGGAGTGCTCATAGATGAGAAGCTCGACATCAATCAGTAGCCCGGAAAGCCAATTGCATCCTGGACTGAATCAAAAAAAGTGTGACCAGCAGGTCATGGGAGATGATTCTCCCCCTCCGCTCTGCTCTCGTGAGACCTCACCCAGAGCACTGCATCCAGCTCTGGAATCTTCAACACAAGAAGGACATGGACCTGTTGGAACAGGTCCAGGAGAAAGCCACAAAGAGGATAGAGCACTAGAGCACCTCTCCTATGAGGACAGGCTGAGAGAGCTAGGGCTGTTCAACCTGGAGCAGAGAAGGCATCCAGGGAGACCTTCTAGCATCCTTCCAGTACCTGAAGGGGACCTACAGAAGAGATAGGAAGGGATTCTTTATCAGGGAGTGTAGTGATAGGACGAGGGGTAATGGTTTTAAAGTGAAAGAGAGGAGATTTAGATTAGTTATTGGGAAGCAATTCTTTCCTGTGAGGGTGGTGAGACAATGGAACAGGTTATCCAGAGAAGTTGTGGATGCTCCATCGCTGGAAGTATTTAAGGCCAGGCTTGATGGGACTTTGAGCAATGTGATCTAGTGTGAGGTGTCCCTACCCATGGCAGTAGGGTTGGAACTTGATGATCTTTAAGGTGTCTAGCCATTTTATGATTCTATGTATGTCTACTTAGATCAAAAAGAATGGTGATTTTAAACTTCCAAAGAAGAATAAAATTAAGAAGTAGTAGTAAAAAAGTTACATTTTCATCATTCTTTATTTTAAATCTTTCTTAACCTAAGCCTGTTCCTAGGCCTGTGAGAAGAGATTTTTTTAACTCCTTTATTCTCCTAGAGGCTGAATTTTTCAACAAAACATCCTGCTTTCAGTGGTGCTGTCCCTCCATTGCCAGTATTTGAAAACTCTCCCCATTAGAGCAAGAGATCAATCNCTTCAACACAAGAAGGACATGGACCTGTTGGAACAGGTCCAGGAGAAAGCCACAAAGAGGACAGAGCACTAGAGCACCTCTCCTATGAGGACAGGCTGAGAGAGCTAGGGCTGTTCAACCTGGAGCAGAGAAGGCATCCAGGGAGACCTTCTAGCATCCTTCCAGTACCTGAAGGGGACCTACAGAAGAGATAGGAAGGGATTCTTTATCAGGGAGTGTAGTGATAGGACGAGGGGTAATGGTTTTAAAGTGAAAGAGAGGAGATTTAGATTAGTTATTGGGAAGCAATTCTTTCCTGTGAGGGTGGTGAGACAATGGAACAGGTTATCCAGAGAAGTTGTGGATGCTCCATCGCTGGAAGTATTTAAGGCCAGGCTTGATGGGACTTTGAGCAATGTGATCTAGTGTGAGGTGTCCCTACCCATGGCAGTAGGGTTGGAACTTGATGATCTTTAAGGTGTCTAGCCATTTTATGATTCTATGTATGTCTACTTAGATCAAAAAGAATGGTGATTTTAAACTTCCAAAGAAGAATAAAATTAAGAAGTAGTAGTAAAAAAGTTACATTTTCATCATTCTTTATTTTAAATCTTTCTTAACCTAAGCCTGTTCCTAGGCCTGTGAGAAGAGATTTTTTTAACTCCTTTATTCTCCTAGAGGCTGAATTTTTCAACAAAACATCCTGCTTTCAGTGGTGCTGTCCCTCCATTGCCAGTATTTGAAAACTCTCCCCATTAGAGCAAGAGATCAATCCCCCTTATAAGATTTTTAACTTCAGAAAGTTATGTTAAGCCAGTTCAAACAAAGATTTACAGCCTGTGAAGAATAAACCCATGTTATGGTGAGGAACTCTAGAAACTGAGCAGAACAGAATACTGAACCTATGTCTAGCCATTAAGGATAGGTAGAATCCTACTCTTGGACTAAATAAACAATTGTTTAACCTGCTTGACTAGTGAGATTGGACAACTGGAATGTAGGAGACACTAATAAAGAATGTAATCTACTAGAGTTGAATCAAATATTTGAATTTATACCTGCACTCAACTAATTCAGTGGGTTATTACAGGTGTTTCTTTAGAATATACTATATTCTGAATTCATGTAGTTGAAGTATGTCCTTGTTACATATAAATATTCAATATGTCTTTGAAATAATAAGAAATATTCCACTACATGATGCATAGTTCATATCTGTCATAGGTGGAGTGATTGACTTCATTTGTAAGAGAGAAGTAATAAAGTATTTGTTAAGGTACAACAGAGATTTCACAAAATTGGTAGTAAATGCAACAGTATTTTATGAGGATCGATGCCAAAGTACACTTGTGCATTTACTGCATAGAGGACAGGGTCAGACAAACTGTCAGGGAGACTGTCTGTCCTGGTTTAAGGTAAAATGAAGCAATTTTCTGTTTTACAATTTTACTTTCTTAGCTAGGCCTCTTCTAACTAGCTAAACTATGAAATTAACAGCACATTGTTCAGAACTGTTTTGTCTTGCAGTGATAAGATCTGATTATACCAAGGGACGGTATGCAGAGAGGCCCTTGCTTATACTTATTGCTACAACAACCAAGGTCAGGGAATTTCGTTATTTGCCCTGTTGGAGGGTCAGAAGCGGAAAAGCATAAAGGGGTTCCACCTGCAAGGAGGGACGGACAGGACAGGTGACCCAAAGCCGACCAGCAGGGCATTCCATCCCATCCGCATCATATAAAAGCTGTGGGATCAAAAGGTCAACTCTCCTTCTTTGACGGCTGACATCCAAGGAGGACCCTGCCTGTTCNTCTCTCTTTACCCAAGGGGGGGGACAACATCTGTCAGTCAGGTTTTGGTAAATTTGGCTGAAACCATGACACCCTCCCATTGAGGACCCCGTTGTTATCTAAACTCCTTCTCAGAGAGGAGTCTAGGTGCAGCTGGATCCAATCCTAGTCCCAGACTTGGTCAACGGTTTATGTCTAAAGGATTATATATACACAATTAATCCTTTCTATTATTTAGCTAAGATTTGAAAGTTTTAGCATGCTATTAGTAACTTACTGGGAATGTGTTGCGGCAAAGAATCTCTCAACCTTGAGGAGTAACCTTAAGCCGTGTCCTCACAAAAAAGGGAGATTCGGTGTGCAGCCCGCTGCCATGACGGAGAGCTCAAAGGGCTCTTGGGCTGACCATTATTTAGACAGTAAGATGATTGAGCTATAGTCATCATGGGAACAAGTGTCTAGGTCCCCACTCCAGGTGGTGTTTTGGCTATGTTACCAGCCATCCCCCAAAGTCCAAGTGCAGCTTATCGCATCCAATGTTGTGATGGCCAAGGCGTGAGCAGGAGGGGGAAAACAGAGAAAGCATACCGTCACATTATTCAGATTCAAAAGAGGAATATCATCAACAACAAAGACCTACCTTTACAATATATTTTCTGTACCTGTAAAAAACAAGACCTGGATGTGAGGACAAACAGCACAGCACCATTTGTATCTTCTTAACTAAAAATATTTTTCTCTCAAAAAACAGGGTAGACTCATACGTAACTCTTTTAAGAACACTTCCTGGCATGTGGTATCCTGGAACTCATATTTCAACACTGTATAAAAAAGCACTAGCTGATGCTGGCCAAACTATGCCAGGAAGTGTGATAACCGTCATGTATCACTCTTCGTATTTTTTTTCTGCCTCCATTTGTCCTAATACAGACAATCGACTGAGTGTTCGGGGGAAATGGAATACCTGGACTCAAGTATCTGTTCTACATGGAAAAAGAACAGTGACTTGGCTCTGTTTTCCCAGTGTTCAGGTAAGTGCTTCGGGTACTGGTGAACTGGGAAGTATTATGAGGTCCTTATACTTTGTCTTTGGCAAAAGTGAGCAGGGGAGGGGGCATGAGATGCTCAAATTGAACAAAAAAAAAAATTAAAAAAAAAATCTACAGGTCTTGTGTCAAGAACAAAAAAGGAAAAAAGAATAGTGAATTTGACAATTTCACTTTAGCTGTCTAGGTCTTTGTAATAGCAATGTAAGGAACAAAGGATTTTTCTTCTAATAAACTGAATTAAAGAACTCTGAAGTTATAAAGCTGAACAGTGAGTTTCAGAAGATACATTTTGAACTTAAAGTGTCTGCCTCATATCTCTCTCTTTGGGACCAAGATGTATTACAAATATACTTTTGAATATCTAAGACTTAATTCTTTGGAAAAAAACTTAAAAATTAATGCATCAAATGCAGTTCATAACTTTATTTCTTTGTGATGTTAAAGTGTCTAAACATGCTGTACAAGTTCTTTCCATCAGCCTTAAAAAAATCTTCTAAAAGTTTCATGATTTTGCAAGTGAAGTTAGTGTTTTAAAAATTAGCACCTACAGTTTGTGCTCTGTTATGTAACTTATCGTCTTCATTAACTCTATGAATTTCACCAGTCTTCCACTAGACTTATACTCTCACAAGCAGAATTTGATTTATTTATAATGTACAGATCTCTTACCAACACATACATGTAAATTTTCCCTACTTCTCATTCAGAAAACTTTGCTACGTTTATAAATCTGACTTGTAATTTTTATTAGGGGGAAAAAAAATATCAGTAGAAGCCAGGCATTATTATTGTTAATTGATAAATTTTCTCACTTAAATAATGCTTTCTATAGTAGACTCTCCACTAGGGGCCGCACAGAGACTGCTTAAATGTTACCTGCCAAACTAGACTAAAACTCACATCAAAGAGTAAAAAACAAACAACCCCCAAATGTAGTGTTTTGATCCACGATAAGGAGCAAAGAGTTTAAACTCCTAGGGAAGAATCAGTACTGGTTTTGTTTGTTTGTTTGTTTTCTTGTTTATTGCAAATGTAACATTCTAATTTTATTTCTTTAATGTAAAACAGTGACCCACTTGAAGTCTTGCACTTATAAATCATGCTGCATAAAAAGATACTTTTCCCTTTCTCACATCAGGTGAAGCTATACCAATATGAGGGCAATACTGATTCAAGTAAAGCTAAGAGAAAGCCATCTTCCTCATAAGTCCTGAGGAAGCAGAAGGCTTCAGGTTTTGAAATGAGCCCAAACCAAGAGCTTGTTTATTTGGTACCCTATGTGATGGTATTGTAATTTCTACTGAGGAAATGACAGGGCAGAGGTGATGAAACCTTCTTCACTTCAAGTTGGGTTGTGGGAGTAAAAACACATCAATAGAGTCCCAAACAGGGTTCCTGGGCCAAAGGTGCCACACCCACAGTGGGTACCAAGAGGTGCTGATCCTCCCTGCAACACCCACAGCCCTCGTCTGAGGGAAACTGGCACCATTGGCCAGGAGTCTTAAGGGACATGGGCAAGGACATATAACACCAGAAAGGAGGGACTGCTGATGGTGTATTTTCTTTGCAGATCACTTTTCAGAATATTGATAGGGAGGTTACATGTGTTAATTTAAGACTAATTAACTTACTATTTTAATAGCATCTGTTTAATAATAGCAATAATATTTTATTAGATATCAAAGATTTCAGTCAGGTCAAGAACAATCCTTGGCTCTTCAAATGCATAAGGTTTGTTCCTGTTTGCTCATGAAGAGATTATGACTGTAATTCTTGAGGATGTGGAAATTGCACCTAATTCAGTTGCTCTTCCATTTCCAAGGCATTCTTGATAGGTACTCATGAAGCTGACTGGAGGTCTGGAGGTTCTTCATGCCTGATTTTCTTTTCTTTCTGTTAGACTACAGTGAATCCCAGTGATCTAAGCAAAAGTATGGCTGACACTGCATTGACTTTCTGAAATTATCATTTTCATATTTCTTTTCATGTAAATATGATCCTTCACAAATTCCAGGATGCCCTAATACTAATGCTAATACTCATACTTCTTTTGAATATAACATATTTTTAAAACCTGAAGTTGAATGTTAGCAGTTTAAAATAGGAAATAACATTATTATTAGGATTACTGTTATTATTGCTGCTGTCAATACAAATACTACCAATAACATACTGCCACTGTTACTGCCAAGATCAGGAATTATAAGATGAATGAGCACAGTGAGATGGACAATAAGCTGCCTGAATGGCTAGTCCAGAAGGTTGTGATGAGTGGCACAAAGTCTAGCTGAAGGTCAGCAAGCAGTAATATATCCCAGGGGTCAGTAGATGATCCAGTCCTATTTAAAGTCTTCATCTATGATGAAGTATAAAGTATCTTCATTCTATGATGACATAGTATGCCATCAGCAAGTCTGCAGATGACACAATACTGGGAGGAGTAGCTGATACATCAGAGGCTTGTGCTGCCGTCCTGAGAGACCTCAACAGGCTGGAGAAATACTCTGACAGCAACCCCATGAAGTTCAACAAGGAGAATTGCAAAATGTTCATGAACTGCTCCAACATGGTTTCCTTCCACAGGGTGCTGTCCTTTTGGAACAGATTGTGCCAACGTGGATTCCCCATGGGGTCACAAGTCCTGCCAGAAAACCTGATATAGCTTGGGCTTCCCATAGGGTTACAGATTTCTTCAGATACATCCACCTGTCCCAGTACGGTTCCTCCATGGACTAGAATGGGACAACCTGCTTCATCATGGTCTTTACCATGAGATGCAGGGGAATCTCCACTCTGGCTCCTGTAGCACCTCTTTCCCCTCCTTCTTCACTGACCTCGGTGTCTGCAGAGTCGTTTCTCTCATATATTCTCACTCCACTATTTTGGCTGCTGTTGTGCAGCAGTTACTGCTCCACCCCCCCTCCTTTAAATATTACAGTGGCATTACCATTGTAGGTGATTGACTTGGCCTTGGCTATCAGCGGGTCTGTCTTGGAGCTTACTGGCACTGTCTCTCTTGGACATAAGGGGAAGCTTCTAGCAGCTTCTCACAGAAGCCACCCCTGGAGCTAGCCCACTACTAAATACCTGCCACACAAACGCAATACAAAAAGAAACTTCCCACACCTCTGATTTTCAGTCCCTAATTTTTGTAAATAATATTATATAGTTATTAACAGAATCATTTGGAAAAATTATAAGCTTTTACTGTTTTCATCATTATATTTCTATAAAGTTAGATAATGAGAAAAAGAAATTTACAATATCTTCAAATAAAATTTATGCTTGGTTATGCTACAAAATTAATTCCTTTTAATGAAAGAATGAAACAAAACAACATAAGCACTTTCATGATTTGTAGACCATAAATTATTTTCTTTAAAAGATTTAGCTAACATGCATATATAGACTCATAGAATCACAGATTCTATGATTCAATAGTTCAGGTGCCTTCTCAATCAAAAAAAAGCATACACTTCAGATCAATATCACACCCACCAAAAAACCCAAAGGGTTATAGTTGTTGGGGACTCCTTTCTGAGAGCGACAGAGGGCCCGATATTCTGGGCTGACCCTCCATAGACAGTAGTCTGTTGTCTTCCCAGAGCCCAGGTGAAGGACGTCGCTGGAAAACTTCCTGGGTTTGTAAGGTCTTCAGATTATTATCCATTATTGATATTCCATGTAGGTACAGAGGAGACAGCAACACGAAGCCCAAAGGCAATAAAGAGAGAGTTCAGGGAGTTGTGAGGCTTAATAAAGGACTCTAAGGTGCAGGTAACCTTTTTGTCACTCCCGCCAGTGGCAGGCAATGTTGTGGGGAGGAGTAGATGGATAGAATCAGTTAATACATGGCTCCAGGGCTGGTGTCACCACCACAACTTTAGATTCTTTGAGAGTGTGTTGGCCTACACAGCACCACAGGGAACCACACAGTTCACAGGGAATGGACAATGCCTCTCTCAAAAGGGTAAGACAGTTCTAGTGCAGAAGATTGTGGGGTTGATTCACAGGTATTTAAACTAGATGTGAAGGGGGAGGGGGATGACAAGGTCAGGCTTATCTCTGAGTCTCTGGAGGTAAAAGGAACCTGGGAATCACAAGCAAAACACTGCAGATGTAGTCCACCTGAAGGGCAACATGAAGGAAATGGAGCCATTCCAGCTAAGAAGTCAGCTAATTCCGGCTGAAGTGTCTTTACACAAATGCGCACAGCATGGGAATAAGTAAGAGGAGTTAGAGACATATGCACTCCTCCAGGGTTATGATCTAATTGGCATCACTGAGACATGGTGGGATGGCTCTTATGACTGGAGTGTTGGAATGGAGGGCTACAGACTCTTCANTCTTGCACACCCTTGTTCTCATGGGGGACTTTAACCACTCCAACATTTGTTGGAAGGACAACACAGCAGGCCACAAAAAAATCCAGGAAGTTCTTGGAATGTGTTGATGATAACTTCCTTATTAAAATCACTGAGGAACCAAGAAGGAAAGGAACCATGTTGGATCTTGTCCTTACCAACAACAGAGGGGCTGGTCAAGTTGAAGGGCAGCCTCGGCTGTAGTGGTCATTAAATGGCAGAATTCAAGATTCTTAGGGCTGTGAGGAGGATGTGCAGTAAGCTCGCTACTCTACACTTCAGGAGAGCAGACTTTGCACTCCTGAGAGATCTGATTGGTAGAGTCATGTGGGAAAAAGAACTGGAGGGGAGAGGGGCCCATGAAAGCTGGTTAATGTTCAAGGATCACCTCCTCAAACCTCAGGAGGGCTATATATGCGTATGTTCAGTAGTTTATGTATGCACTGTCTCAACTTCCCAAATTCCCTTTCACTTTGATGCTCAATTTTCTTACATCTATACACACAAAAAGTACTTTCTTATAGATTACTTTTGTGAGTGTCTGTAAATACATACCTGTATTTGTGTACAAACAAATAAATAGGAACATTTAGAGTTATGTATCATTCCACTCCTTGAATTCATGACAGATTCTACAGTATTTTGTATGAAAATAAACCTGAGGTATACTTGAGAACAGTTCACAATAGCTTTTCATAAATCATGGAAGCTTCACTGCTAGAACATATTACTCCCATAAATTATGATTGTCAGTACTAACAGTCTAGATCAAGTCTGTGCCCCCTGTCATTTTAGCAGCACTTTGTATTAACATAGTCACAAATGGTTTCCCATAATGTGGTACTATCCACCTGTGATGATTTGATTGGCAGCAACATCTATAATAGCATAGTATCACTGTCTGTGGCAGTTGCTGATAAGTTTAAGAACCAGTGATATTTGATGAGCGCCATACCAGAAATACACACCTAAGATTTGAAAACTATACCTGCTGTTGGTAGGTACAATTTGGGAATACTTGCTCCACAGAGAGGGGGACTCTGGTTGCCAGACTGCAATTATTATTCCTTTAGACATTAATGAACTTTCTTCCAGCTAAATTGCTGTGTTTATTAATAATTCATAAAAATTGGCTGACCATTTAAAACAGTACATGCAGCTGCCTGATAAAGAGATAGCACCTTTTCATTTGGTCTTAGAGTGTTTAATAATTTAAAATACATAAGGGATAGGATTTTGCAGTATGCTAATAATGTGTCCCTAATAACTGAAGAATGCTAAAAAACATATGTTCCTTTTGCCTTGCCTTTGCAGTTTGTGACTAGCTCTGTGAAAAAGAAAATTAGGTCCTTGGGAGATAAAAAATATCAAGCAGAATAAGTAGAAAAAATATGATTCTATACTTCCTCAAGCTAATGACACACTAGATTTAAAAGAATTAATGGCGAGCTTTCGTATATGATATGTGCACGGGGAACTAAACAGTGCTTTATGCAGTGTGCCCAGAATCTTAATTGCCATGCATTTCACAGAAAGTCCCGGAAGAGGGAGGTGTTTACTCTCAAATAGAGAAGGCAGTTTTTTTACCATCTAGGATTCACTACATTACTAAGGAGAATAAAGGAGAAGTGTCCTTTTCCCTCTCTAAAAAAAAAAAAAAAAGGTCCTAATTAAAATGTTTCTTTTGGTTGCTTTATTTTGTCTGTTTTTTTGGTTTTTTGTTTGTTTTTTGTTTTAAAATACAATGCTACAAATTGGTTGTCATTTCCTCTTCCATTTGGCTCTTTATCTATTTGATATGTGGAAAATTCCAGCTGTCCAAAATGTGTATTTATTCTAACTAAATCACTTGTCTATCTTTTTAAAGAAATGTGACACTTATTGAACTGCTAACTGCAATAATCAAGCATCAGCAGAAGTGTTCTGTTATTTCAATCTGAATTTGGAGAAAAACCCTCAAAAAAACATTTGTTATGATGACAACATATGTCCCATCCTTATATCAGCCAGAAAGATATAAAATTATCAACTACTAAAATTAAAATCATAGAATCATAGAATTGTCTAGGTTGGAAGGGACATTTAAGATTATGTAGTCCAACAATCAACCTAATTGATAAAAAAACATCACTAAACCTTGTCACTAAACACTATGTCAACCCATCTTTTAAATATTTCCAACAATGCTGCCTCAACCACTTCCCTGGGGAACCCATTCCAATGCTTAATAACCCTATCAGTGTAAAAAATTTTCATAATATCCAATCTGAACCTCCCCTAGTGCAACTTGAGGCCATTTCCTCTTGTCCTGTCATCATTGACTTGTGAGAAGAGAACAACCCCTGCGTCTCTATATTCTCCTTTCAGGTAGCTGTAGAAAGCAGTAAGGTCTCCCCCCAGCCTCCTTTTTTCTAGAGTGAACAATCCCAGATCCCTCAGTCTCTCCTCATACATCTTATTCTCCAGACCCCACACCAGCTTTGCTGCCCTTCTCTGGACTTGCTTCAGCAACTCAATGTCTTTTGTTGGTAAGGGGCCCAAAACTTGCCACTTTTGAAAATTTTCAAATCTGAATAGGTTTCAGCTAAAGTGTTTAAATGTTTTGCCAATGGCCAAATTAATTCTTCATAATACACAAGTGAGTTGACCTGGATAATTACAGGCCACTTGTTATGATACTGGTCCCAATAATGGTAATGCAGCTGATGATGCTTGTCATAATTCATAAATATTTTATTAGTGATAACTAACATGGGTTTATATAAAAAAAAAAATAAAATAAACAGATTGAGTATCTGGTTTTGATAAGAAATAAAATCTGAATAATACTGATTTAAGTGTTAAAGACCAATGGCATCCTGAGGTGCATTGAAAGAGGTGTGGCCAGCAGGTTGAGGGAGGTCATCCTCCTCCCCTACTCTGCCCTGTGGAGGCCACATCTGGAGTACTGTGTCCAGTTCTGAGCTCCTCAGTTCAAGAAAGACAGGTAACTACTGGAGAGAGTCCAGTGGAGACCTACAAAGCTGATCAAGGGAAAGGGGAGAGACCTGGGGCTGTTTAGCCTAGAGAAGACAGAAAGATAATCTTATCAGTGCTTATAAGTATCTAAAGGGCAACTGTTGAGAGATGGGATCAGACTCTTTTCAGTGGTGCCCAGAAATAGGACAAGAGACAATTTCTATAAATTGGAACACAAGAAATTATATCTCAACATGATGAGAAATTTTACTTTAGGGGTAACAGAGCTCTGTAACAACCTGTCCAGAGAAGTTGTGGAGTATCTTCTCTGGAGATATTCAAAATCCACCTGGATACATTCCTGTACAACCTGCTCTAAGTGAAGTTGCCTTAGCAGAGAGGTTGGACCAGATGATCTCTGAGGGTGCCTTCCAACAAAATATTATTCTGTGATTCTGTGATTCTTGCATGCTTGTGTGGTGCTGCCAGCATAGCCCATGATGTGCCTATTAAGAAATATGCTATTGACATTTTTGAATATTTTAAAGATTAACCAATTACCAGATATCAAAATATAATTTTAAATAGGGCACATGAAAAGCAGCCCAGACTCTTTATACAACACATTAAAAGATATGAGCCATCTTAGAATTCAACTTCACACTGAGATGGTTTCTTAGACCTAGACCAAGACAGCTGCACAGACTAGATATTGCTTTCCAACCACAAGTGCTTCTGCCTTTCTCCTTTAGAAATGCATTAAATTTACCATTGAAAATGTTGTCAAATACTCTTTTTAGGGAGTTGGTGTATTATCCTGCATGGAAACTCAAAATTCAACACCTAACGCTATCCATCCTGTCAAGGCACATTTATCTTCCTATTTTAGGAATGTTTCAGGATTAGTTTCTAGTACTGCTGTTAAAACAGAACCACTGTGTAGAAATGATCTCAAGATTTACCAGATAAAAGAGAGAGCAAAACATTCCCCATTCCCTGAACAGTATCCATATTTTATAGAAGTCAACAGGGTGAGATTCATCTTGCCTAACTTTAGATGTGCTGAATATAACTGGTGGTATCTGAAAAAGTTATCCCCAAAGACTTTTACCATATGTGGCGAAAAAAATATTCTGACATATTTTGAGCATATGCTTTAGGATGACATTAGTTCATCAAACATGTCATTAACTCAGATACAGATATTGTATATGGTCAACTGAATGCTTCTCAAGATAAATTCCGGGTTTAAAAATAGAACTCATGTCCTTCCCTTTCCAGAAGACTGTAGGATAAAACCCAAGAAAAATAGAAATCCTCCCTTACAGACCTTGAGTTAGAATCATAGAATGGTTAGAGTTGCAAGGGACCTCAAAGATCATCAAGTTCCAACCCCCCTGTCATGGGCAGGGGCACTTCCCACTAGAGGTGAGTTCTTTCCTAAAAAAACAGGATAACTTTATTTGGAAGGGAGCATTGCGAGCTACTTTCCCCATTCTTCCAAGTCTCAGCACCACTACCCTAGAACATGGTCAAATTAAGCTTGTTATGAAAGTGAGTGGGAGATTCTTAAGAGATGGGAAACAGTTTAAATCACTGAAGACAGAGAGAAAATTGATTATTTGTTGTCTGTATCCTTGGTCAGTGCTTTAAGCCTTAAGATGTTCCTTAAAACAGAAATTAACATTCACCATCTTTTTAAAAAAGAAAAAAATGAACTAATACAATGTTACATACGGAGCCTGATTCTGTCAGTGTGTGCTGGTACACCCGGAGAATGTCTTGTTACTTGATCCCCACTGTAGGCTTCCCTCCTCTACAGAAGCGGACAGGCACATTGTGATTACAACTAGTGAGGTATAATGGTTCATGTCTGGATTCTGATCAAATGCAGAAATAAGTTAAACCAGACTTTGATTTCCTGATCTAGTAGAGGAGGTAATCTTTCTGTGTTCCCACCAGCCTTTGCCAGATGTTTTGCAAGTGCTCACAGACACATAGAATGTTAAGATCTGCACTGTGCAGCCTTCCTTCATTCTTATTTCCAGCACTATGCCAATACATTATTTCTGATACAGTTCTGTGAAAATACAATATTGTGGCTAGACACTAAAAAAACAAAGAAAGTAAATTCCAGGATTTATCAGTGAAAATTGATATTTTTAGTATCATAACTTTTCGTGTAACACCTAAATTCTATCCTTTTGATATCATAGCATCTCATGGAGTTAGGTCTTAAGATTCTAAGGCAGATTAGCACTATATCATATCTCCCTCCTGGGGAGAGTGACACTGGAGGATATACGATGAGATTTACATGGTAAGATTTTGTGGTTTTTTTTCTCTAATTCTATGGAATTTCTTGCAAAACACTTTATTCAGGGAAACTATTTGAGATGCATAATGCACAGAATCAAATATTAATCTTGGTGATCCCATCTAGATTTAGAATAGCTCAATTTATTTTAACAACCATGCTTTAAACACACGCTAAACACCTTTTATAAAGAAAATGCAACTTTTTTCTGAATCATCCAAGAAACAGCTTTTTTTTTT
>VZRU01006264.1:293008-313413 GCA_013398155.1 Pedionomus torquatus
AATCATAGAATGGTTACAGTTGGAAGGGATGTCAAAGATCATCGAGTTCCAACCCCCCTGCCATGGGCAGAATCACCTCCCACTAGACCACATTGCTCAACCCCCCGTCCAGCCAGGCCTTAAACACCTCCGCAACTTGGGGCATCCATAACTACCCTGGGCAACCTGTTCCAGTGCCTCACCACCCTCACAGGAAAGAATTTCTTCCTAATATCCAATCCATATCTCCCCTCTTCCATTTTAAAATAATTACCCCTTGTCCTATTACTACACTTCCTGACAAAGAATCCCTCTCTAGCTCTCCTGTAGGCTCCCTTCAGATACTAGAAGGCTGCTAGAAGTTCTCCCTGGAGCCTTCTCTTTTCCAGGCTGAACTGCCCCAGCTCCCTCAGCCTGTCCTCATAGGAGAGGTGCTCCATCCTTCTAATCATCTTTGTGGCCCTCCATTGGACCTTTTCCAACAGTTCTGTGTCCTTTCTCGGTTGAGGACTCCAGAGCTGGACACAGTAGTCCAGGTGGGGTCTCATGAGCACAGAGTAGAGGGGGAGAATCTCCTCCCACTTGAAAGTAGTAAGGGCACTGTTGACCTCAGAGATGCATCATTTCTTGCCTTTGGTTTTGTTACATCTGTGGTCAGTAGAAACACATCTGTACCTGCAAGAAATTGTCCCCAAAAGACAGGGCCTGCAAACAAAAGAGCCATGCAGTTGTTCTGTAACAAAGAGAGCGTGAATGTCAACTCAAAATTACATGGGAAACAAAAACTGCTCCTGCCTGCTCCCATGGGAGGGCTGCACAAGGAATAGTGAGGGTTTTTTTACCTTCTGTCCTAGCACAGGTGAGAAGTGACATAAGGAAGATTTAAAATTAGAGTACATTTGACATTAGAAATCAAAACCTGTTAATTAATCTGCAGATTTTCAGAGAAAAACATTTTGAGAGTTAATCTGTTAAAAAGAAACATAAAATTACATGTCAAGGGGTAAGGTGGTAAGGTGGACAATAGTAGAATGTACATCTGTGATCTATCTGGTGATCCAAGTAAATAGCTGGGAGTGTCTGGGGTCAACAGAAAATTAACTACTGATAATGGTCCTGGGAAGGTAGTCTTATTTTATGCATCTCCTGTTTTTCTATAATGCACAGAAAAGTTCTTGAACTATTAGGGAGAAAAGCTTTTATAAGCTTCTGTGGCTGTATTTTTGAATTTTGAGCTTTCAAACACTTTTTTTTTTCCTGTGGTGCTTCATTCTGTGTTTAACAGTTGTGTCTCCTGGAGCTCAGCTATGTATGTCTCATGTACCCACAGGTCTGAAAGTTTTGACTAAATATCCTGAAGTATTGAGCAATCACTGCATCATCTCGCTGATGAGGCTCTTTCGGTGTAGTAGTAAGTAGCAGGGTGACATAATCTTCTGCATAAAATCTAAAGACAACAGAGATGAAGACACTGAGTTCTGACAAGAACTGTGGATAACACTTGTTCCTCACACTGGTAATAATCAGTGAAAACCTTTAGTACTTTTATCAGTACAAAAATAAGTCCAAGTTCAGTGAGCAAAATTTAGCAGTATGTGAGGAAAAAAAAATAATTTTGCTCTACTTTTTAATTTTTATTCAGTTGATTTTTGTGCATGAATTAATAGTTGATTTCAGTGCTATTAAACTGGGCAAGTAAAATGAACCTAGATTTCAGACTCCTAGTGACTGGTTTTGCTACTACCTCTCTCAGCTGAATCCTAGATGAATAGGAGTAGCCTTACATTCACAAAATCTGGTCCTCATGAGGGACTTCAACCATCAAGGACAACAGAGTGGGACATAAGCAATCTGGGAAGTTCTTGGCATGCATCAATAATAACTTCCTTCCCCAAGTGATAGAGAAGCCAAAGAGGAGATGTGCTATGCTGAACCTTTTTCTCATCAACAGTGAGGGGCAGGTGGGGAACGTGAAGCTCAAGGATGACCTTAGCTGTGGTGGCCATGAAATGGTGGAGTTTGAGATCCTTAGAGTTGTGAGGAGGGCACACAGCAAGGTCACTACCCTGAACTTCAGGAGAACAGACTTTAGCCTCTTCAGGGATCTGCTTGGTGGAGTACAATGGGATTAAGCCCTGGAGGGAAGAGAGGCCCAAGACAGCTGGCTAACAGTCAAGGACTACTCCTCCATTCACAGATATGATGCATACTGAAAAAGAGGAAATCAGGCAAAAACAACAGGAGGCCTGCATGGATGGCTGGAGAATGGGCTGAGAGAGTTGAGGATCTTCAGCCTGGAGAGAAGGCCAGGGAGACATTTATAAGGAAAAATACTGCCATGGTTGCATATGTAAAAGTACAGTGTTCCAGAGACAGAAAAATGCTTCTCTTCAGTTAAACATGGGAGTACTTAGGCAGAGCTAGGACACAGAGGAAGTTTACAAATTCATTAAACTAAGGTGAAAAGTAGCCTCTTGTGAAACAGCTGTCCAAGACAAGACTGTTTTGGTTTGGTTTGGGCTTTTTTTTTTTTGTTTTTTGTTTGTTTTTTTTAATTCTCCTTTTATACTATCTTTAATCAAGACAGTTGTTTCAAATACTTCTGTGTGCCATAGCCAAAGGTAACAATAAATCTTTGGATTTATTTGATTTCCACATATTGTATACCTTTCAAATACATTCTTCAAACTATAAACATTCCCAAGGTCAAGTTACAGAATATCATTTTATAAATGCAGTGTCATAAAAAGTTAATAGTAATATGTGACTAAACATCCACAGAAAATGGTAAAAATATTCAGCCCCTTTACTAAGCTCTACTGATGGATGGAGGAATATGTCTATATAGATATACTGGAAAGCCCTTAAGCCCATTTTACATTTTAAAACATTCTAAATTTTGCAACCATACCATACAGGCTATTGCACATTAATTCTGTCTTAGCAGATTATTCTCTAGTGCTAACAGTCATTTTATCCCTAGTTGACATGCACAGCACTACAGTAAGCCTAGCCAATCAAAATTCAATTGTCAAGAAGCAGGAGAAATGTCTTCATGCATATTACACTCCATCAGCTTTCTTAATCACCTCAAGTAAATAAGTCTGAAGACTTTTTAACTTGATTTACATAAAATGCATCTTTGCTTCTGTCCCCTGCTAAGTAAAGTAGATTTTTATCTCTAAATGTCTTCTCTGATACCAAGGATGGTGAAAGATACCAGAAAGTATATTATTGGCCCAGCAGGACCTTGTGTAAAGGACATTTGTGAGAACACCAAGCCCTCAGTTTTCTCAGTGATCTGCAGTGGATTTACATGACAGTATAACAGGACTAAAAAATATTCTTCTGCTTGTAATCAGAGACTTGAAGGATCAGTCCACAGAGAAAGGATGTTGCATGTGGATAACCCTGCAATTTTAGAGTCTATTGTGAACAAACACAATAAAAAAAACATTTAAATACTAGGGATAGGCAGATTAAGGAGAATTAAGAAGGCAAAAAAAAAAAAAAGCCTCTGGAGGTAATATTTACTGTAATTTCTAAGGTTGAGCCTGGCAGTTTGTCAGAAGTAGTTAATGCAAAAGTTTATTAACTGAGTTTCTAAGACCAGTTGTACTGTTTATTCAGCATGAATAGGAGATGTTCTCTTTCAGGACAGCAGCTTTACCATCATTTGATGTACATCTAGTCTGTTCTATTAAGACTGGGGGCTTCAGCAAGATTGCTTACATTTGCAGAGATCCAAAACATAAGCTCAGATACCTAAATCTAAGTGACTTGGAATCTTGTAAGGGATGTAAGGCAAGTTAAGATATATTTTTTCTGGAATTTTGAAGCAAGTGTTCTATACTCACTGCTGTGTAACTGCCATATAATCATTTGTTATGTGATTAGATGGATCTGAATGTTGCCACTGCCATTATTTAAAATCAATAGAATATTGTGTGAGTTAAAGCAGAAAAATAATAATAATAATAAAAAAAACTTTTAAGAATGAAGCTTGAATCTTTTATATCTAGCCACTTTTTTTTCCTCTATTTTTGCTAAAGTGGTAGCCTGTATCAAATTGTACCCACAATAAAAAAAAAAAAAAAAAAAAAAGAAAAGGATTTGCTCTTCTTTCTGTGGTCTAGTTGGCACAGTAGGGAACTGGTAAAGTGTTCCTAGTTTTATATTCTGGTGTATTCAGACCTCAATTTTTCCCATGCATCATGCACTGAGAGCTCAAATCTGCTGTAGGGTTAGTGGTCTGTGTCAGCACTGATAATCAGTGCACAGGAGCTAAGTGCTCTTTATTTTCAGACTTCCAGAACATGTTCATTTCTTTCCCTCTGTGTACAGTCCACACAGACATGGATTCAGCCATTTTAGTGAGGTGAGAGAGAACAGTTGAATTTCGAGCATGCCAATTCATATCTTGGTCTGGCTGCTTTGTGCTGTCTCACCAGTTTTTAGAGTCAAGGGGACGGAGAATTGATCAATGTTGTACAGAACTCGTTACTAAGGTAATTGTATATGTGTATATTAAATTACACCTTCTTAGTCACACCTGAAGAGTTTAATGCTAAATGACCACAATCTTTTTACAGGCTTCTTAATTGCTATCAGAATATAAAAATAATTATAGGTTAAACTCATTGCAGTTTTTTAAATGGTGATAGAAAATAGTTTTTTCCCCCAGATTTGTTATGGTCTGTTGGTGATACAATCACCTTTTCATTTCATTATTTGACTCGTGTCATTTACTTCACAGGAGGTATATTCATACTCTTTTTCATTTTTTCCCAGTTAATAGGCTCTGTATCATTCTGTATCAGATGTTCCTTCATCAAAGGCATTCTACTTTCCAGCTTCCACATCTTTACTTAAAAGGGTAAATTCTTTATCATAGGACACATAAGCTTTACCTTTTAAGGGAATGATTGTCTTAGACCTTAGCTGTATTTTTCAAAAAAACTGAATAGATACATACATGCATGTCTTCCTTCTTTCCTTCCTTTCTGTATCACTGAGGCTACAGGTACTAGTAGAACAGCATTCACCCACTGTTAAGGCCAGCTCCCCGTGGAGAAAATTGCTGCATCCCCACTGCATAGCATTTAGTTCTAGAAGTGCTCTGGATTCAGTATAGGAGCTGTGTTATTTTAAGACAGAATCATTTTCCCAGGATTTCCACCCCTGCACCCCTCCACCTTTTATTTACTTTTTTTTTTTTCAAAAAAAGGTCAAAATGCTTTAAAAACTGGAAAGGCTCAGCTGACCCTTTCTAGTGTGAAACTGAGTCAGCATGTTTCACATTTTGTTCTGTAGTGGTAGCACAGGGTACAAAGATCTTTGTCTTAATGTTGGAGATATGGAGCATAGGGATTGAATTCTTGAACACAGTCTACTGTCTGTGGGAGTCAGCCCTGGACTTAAATACCCCTAGGCTTTCTAGGGGATTGTAAGTTAAAGGCTACCCACAAGAGGTGGATAGAATGACCTGACAATTAAACAACTTGGATAATCAGGCATCATCTTGTCGCATGATTTTCTTTTATTTAGCAGGGTAGATATGTTATTGCTGAGTTGATAAGCAGCAGCTAGCTGCCAAAAATGCACTGCTTGTGCTTTACATAATAGATGCTTCTCACTCAACTGCTCTGCATGCACTTGGTAGGGCTTGTAGTAGTAATGTATGGAACGAGATTCTGCGATAACACCAGTGTATACGATTGCTGAATTACAGTATTTTGTAATGTCATATCAAAATCATAGTAAAATCAGTCAAGGAGGAACAGCTCAGTCTAATACTATGCTTATGGACATTTTTTTTTAAACAAGTAAAAGTGTGAAAAAGTCCCTGTAAGCTCCACAGGAAAAAAATAAATAAATTCTTCTCTTGACTTCCTCTTCTAGCATCATCTCTTATAACTAGGGAAGCATGATTGCCACTGTAAACCCAAATTATTCCATAGGCAGACTACAGGAGACCTTTTTTTTGTATTTCTGCTATTAGCATGCTGTGATACCCCTACACACCCCAATGTTTTGCAGTTCCACATCACCTGCATGGTCCAGTGAAAACATGTTGGAACTGTGGAGCTTTGATTTTTATCTTATGCAAAATAAAGTGTGAAGTACAATGAAAGAAGTAGCTTTTTATTTGAACGTCAAATTAAACACTGGAATCTGCCCAGCTGGGAACACAAAGTAAAAATGTATGGCAAGCTTGTCAAATTTACCTTACAGTAACTTACCATGTTTGGTGGTCGTTATTGTTTCTTTTCCTAAGGGGTAGGCAGGAATGACAGGTGTCCAAAAATAATTAATCTGAGCTTAAAAAAACAATTATAGTTTTCATGGGCAAAGGCAACACTGAACTGATTTATAATGATACTTTATTCTATGCATTTATGCAGCTGAAAACTACAAAAAAGAATTTATAAATTCTTTTATAAATATAATGCAAATGAATAAAACTATATATGTATAAAGTTCTTAATGAAAATATCTGTATTAATGTAGTGTAACAGTGATAACAATAAGCTTTCATTCAAAATGTTATAGTTCCTTCAAAATACTTTGGGACAAATATGTAATTATGCTTAGTTTTCATGCAGGAATAAAAAAAACAGGTTTTTATATATGAAAACACCAAGCCTGATAGCTGAATACTCCCTACAACAAATAAGGGAGTCATATTAAAAATCCTCTTGGGCTGTCAAGATACATTTTTTGTTTCCTAGAAAAATTCTTTAAGCATTAGGTCATAGGTGAGGAGGAAAAAGGAAGGTATGGTAAAGGTACTGTTTTCAGATGTGTTGCTACCAGGAAACAAGCAACGCAAAAATCTAACAGGCCTGCTCTTGCTGGTATTTGTTAGGTATGATGACAGGATTTAAGACAGCTTTATATAAAGCAGATCCTGGGTGTCTGTTTAGACAAGGTCTAAGCATGTGTAGAGGAACTGTAATATTTAGAAAACACAGAAAATAGAAAGCATGCTGATCAGAGATAATCTTAACATATATCAAAGATAGGCATTGCTTAAGCATAGACTGACCAATATGTGATTTACATACTCTAGTACTCCTTTATATGCCTAATCTGTTATTTCTCTTGAGTCTCACGTTTTGTTTTGAAAAAATGATTCAGTCAGGGATTCAACAGATGGCATCGAGATGCTTAGCATTGCAACATCTAAACCGCAGATACTCAAAACTGAATTTGCAGTGCTCGGTTAGGGTCATAGGACTATACACCAAATACAGGAACTTAAATTGGTATTCAAAGCTGCCAACATGCTGAGTGCTGGCATGTTAAGTGTCCTTGTATGAAACATGAATCTGAAATTTGGAAGCTGAAGCGGCTTCCTGGGGATTCAGAGCTCTGCTTTCGTTCTGAGAGCAAGACACCAATACTGAATACGTTTCCTGTACCTTGTCACAGGAGCCTTCCTATGGAAGCTGCAAGCCAGAAATTGGAGTATGGTAGCAAGTTTTCTCTGACTTGATTTCCTCAAGGTAACTGTGCAAATTCCACATGAATGATGCCTGATGTCTTGTTGAATACCTGACCCAATCTTTTTATAAGCCTAATTTCTATTGCCTTTCACACTTAAATGTCTTTCTTTTGCAAAATGGGGCTCTTGCAATTTTGAAAAGTTTATAATTTTCTGGCAGTGAGCCCACATGGCAAAAGTTCTGGTAGGCTTATCGCAGAACAGACAGTATTTTTCATATTCTCTCA
The DNA here is from genome assembly GCA_013398155.1 of Pedionomus torquatus. Taxonomy (NCBI): domain Eukaryota; kingdom Metazoa; phylum Chordata; class Aves; order Charadriiformes; family Pedionomidae; genus Pedionomus; species Pedionomus torquatus. Next base: position 300,722 of record VZRU01006264.1, read on the forward strand.
TGGTCTTAGATAGTTTAAAATACCTGGTAAATGGACTGAGGACTGGGGAAGGCATTGTTTTTACACTTCCATTTCATCAAAACTCAGTGTCTGGTATTGTTTCCTCTTTGGAACTGGATAGTTGTTTTTACTTTTGTGCAGAGTTCTTGCTTTTTACTTGAGCATATGTATAACAGCTGTTCTAGGGACTTCCAGTGCTTAATTCATGATCCTTTACAGTTTCAGTGAAAGGAATAGGTCTATAGTTGAAGGATAAAAAGACTTATATCCTCTGTGATTGGGCACAAAGAGGAGCTACATAATACATGCTTATCTCTGGGTAAAGCACATGCTGTAGGTGGAAAATTCCCCAAACTCCAGTTTTACTCATAAGCACTTGGGTATTAAATTCTTTATAATTTTCTCAAATGAACCAACATCTGACATAGTCCTTCCTAACCCATCTCATATAATAAAACAATAGCAATCTGGTGTGTTCTTTTCCCATCTGTCTCATGATGTCATTTGTGAACTTTCTTCCATCCGTAATAAGCTTGAGGAAAGATTTTTCCAAACACCCTTTACAAATCAAGATAATTTTGCTAAATTAATCACATTTGCTTCTTATCGTTGTGTATCAGTAAAAGACTTTTAAAAGATATTGTTACCTGCACACATTTTTTTTTTAATAAGTGAAATGTGATTTTGTTAAGGAAAGCAAGAAAAGGAAAAAAAAAAAAAAGATTCTTTTCAGTTTAAAGGTGGAAGACAAGCTTGTCTGACACTCAGCTAAGCTATAGCAACAAAGCTGTCCTGGAACAAATAAACTTCCTAAACTAGTGTAGGAAAAGAACAAAGAAAAACTAAAAAACAGCAAAAACACACCTGGAATTATGTTTTTGTTTGTTGTTGGGGGTGGTTGGGGTTTTGGTTTTGTTTGATTGGTTTTCCTTTTTTCCTTTTTTTGCTTTTTGCTATGTTTTCCTTTGTTTTGGGGCTTGTTTTTGTTTGGGTTTTTTTTGGTTGGTTTTTTTTTTTTTTTTTTTAATATCAGGAGGAGTTCTAACCACCTTTCTACGGTCAAAATAACTGTAAGATACCATTAGTCTTTCTTATACAAGCAGGTAAGAGGAGATTGCCAAACTGAGCACATATTAAGACAGTTTGAGCAGAAACTCAGCTGGGTGACTCTGGGGATTTCTCTAGGAACAAACACAGAGGTTAGAACATTAATCAGTAAGCTGTGTGAGGAACTGCAGAGAGGCTGGGAAAAAAACCAACCTTAAGATAGTAGCAGATCTTGGAAGCAAAGGTTTATAAAACCTGAGGGCAAAGCCATGCAATCAGATTAGCACGGTTTAACAAGTTACTGCTTGTCATCACAACACAGGTAGTCATTACTGACCAAAGGAAGATGACAAAGGAAATCCTATCATTCAGTAAGCACTGGAACAGAATACACATCTTGTGTGATTGTTGTCAGTTCAAAGCATGCTGTCTCCCAAAGTCTCCCTCTATAAAGAAAGAATACACTCATCGGTGCAGAAGGGCAATTCATAGCAATACAAAGGCCAAAAAATACTACACAGTAAATCTGATGCACCTGAAAAATATCTAGAGGCAACTGAGGGATGGTAAAATACTGCCATCTAAAATTTCAAGTAAGAATTTTCATGACTCTCTGTAGCTTCTGTTGAACTTTCCATATCCTTTCTTGATTTTGTTTTGATATGTTTTGAACTAATGCAGAGACCAAACCAAGGTAAAAATAAATAAATATTTTGAAACTTCCTTGAAATGTTACAAATTAACTAAAATAAACATACATATTACTTCCATCTTTCCTATAATATGCATCTAACTGTAGCTGAAACAAATCCTGCTCTTTCTGCAAAACATAAAGTTGAATGGAATTCATTTCAGCTACATTTAGATGTCTCTTTCTGACCTTATCAATAAAGATATCCTTTATAACCAATGCCAAGAAATAGAGTTATGTTCATCCAACCTGGTTTAGATGTTGAATTTACACTCAGGTGAATGGTGATGTACAACTTACAGAATGACCTGAATAGGCTGAAAACACCAATTTCCATCTCTAAATTGCAATCTGTATGAGTGGCATGATGTTGTCTATGTTTATGCGCTAGATATCTGGGTGTGATCAGATGCATTCCACTCAGGATGCCTACACTACCCTATGCTTCATAGAATACATTGATCTTATATGTGGCTACTCCAAAAAGAAAAACAGTACATAAATATTCTATGTCTCACTATTGACCAGACTCCTCAACTACTTGACTGTAGTGCTTCTAGCCCAAACTGGTACCCCTGACCACCGCAGCAAACTGTGTGGATGTACAGAACAGAGCCCATGCAGGTTTTGTATTTCCTCTTTCTGTTATATGGACAAGATAATCACACTCACTTTGCTTTTAAACCAATGGCCAGGAATGCTTTTATTATTTATCCATTTTGAGAATTCCCTTTGGACAGAGCCCTTCAGGAATTACTGTAGCGGAAGGGTTAAGTAATACTAGAAGGCCATTTCCATTAGTGTGCTTCTACAAAAACAAGCCAAAATCCCATGTGTCTGGAAGTTCTGGATATCTGAGCTTGGAATCTTGATGGCTTTATGAGATGATATGGTATGCTGTCAGTTTTTAACTTGATTTTCAGCATGTACTCATTATAGATTTCTGCAAGTGATTAAAATGGCCAAATTCAGAATGATCTCCAAGCTGAAGTGGAAGTTACTGTTTCTCAGAAAAGGAAGATGTGTGCAGAGTTTCAGGTCTGTAACAGGTTAGGACTGGAAGATGTTGTCTCAGGCAAAATATTGTTGATTTGTATGGTACCTTCCCTGTGTATGAGACGATAGCTTTGGACTCACAATCCAGAAGTCAAGAGGCATCAGGAAGTCAGGGTGAGTTGATGGCCAATATTATTCACAGAGGAAAGGCATCATTGATGTGCTGATTTAGGAAGGCTTTTTTGTCTCAGGACAATTCATTTGTTCATTTTCTTGGTTTGCAGGCAACTGGTGCATTTTCTTCTGCAGAGCAATACTGGTATCAGATTGCAGATCCTTTAGTTAAGTACAATCAACACGTTAATTTAATTTTATTATTTTCCTTTCCTCCTTTTTCTTAGTTATTTATTGGCACAAACTTGGATTTTGTATCACCTTTACAAAGATGGCTGACTATTTAATTCTGTATGAGTTAGCACTCAGTTTTATAGCTGGTAGTAATATGAGCTACATCCCAACAGTTGCAAAACTCTCTGTGAAACTTCAGAGCACAACTTTCTGAACATGTCATTCCTTAATTCGAAAATAAGAGCAGATATTCTCAGCAGAATAGGCTGCCATCTAACAAATATTATTTTATTTGCTTATATTAATTGTTCTCTACTTTTTGACACATTTTGCACCAGTCCTCCAAGAACCTTAGTAGAATTCTGATAGTACTGAATCATGATATATTTTATATCAGATCTATTTTAAACATATGTCCTGGTTTGAGGTAAAATGAACCAATTTTCTGTTTTACAATTTTACTTTCTTAGCTAGGCCTCTTCTAACTAAATGAACTCTGAAATTAACAGCACATTGTTCAGAACTGTTTCATCTTGATATGGTTTTGTATATACTGTATACTTTTTTTCCCCCCTTTTTTCTAAATTTCCTTTATATTATTTATTATATTATTATTATTTATATTTTCACTAAAGTAGTTTAGTTTTTTTTCTAAACTCTTGAATCTCTTTAATTTCTTTCTCTCCTCTCTTTTTCCCAAAGAGGGGAGGGGAGGACATCTGTCAATCTGGTTTTCTCTTCTAGTTGGTGTCACTGTATATGAATCCGGATAATTAATTTTGTTTGTCAGAAATAAGAATAATGATTTCATTATAATGCTTAAGTTTAAAAATCACACTTCTATAAATTGCAGGGGTTTGACTTCTTAGATTACTTGCTTGCTTGCAGCAGATTTATTATTTAACAAGACATATTCAAAATGCTCTTCTCTTCCACTCTGTCCAAGTTTTTAAACAGGAATCATAAGGACTTGCTCATTCATTGCTTAATAGTATAATTTTTATTTTTTTTTACTTAATGAAATTCTTATGTTAGCAAATTAGAAGAATGTGATTCAAATGCTTCACATTATACCCAAAAAATCAAACATACACCATCTCCCAGAAGAGTGTCTTAAGTTTTTTATTTCAAAATGTTGCTGAAATAAGGTGGACAAGGACTTGGTTGAATGGTTGCACTCAAAGGGTTGCAGTCAATGGCTCGATGTGCGGGTGAAAACCAGTGATGAGGGGTGTTGCTCAGGAGTTGGTACTGGGAATAATACTGTTTAACATCTTTGTGACATATACAGTGAGATCGAGTGCACACTCAATAAGGTTGCTGACAGCACCAAGCTGTGTGTTGCAGTCAACATGCTGGAGGGAAGGACTGCAACTCAGAGGGACCTGGACAGGCTTGAGAGATGGGCCCATGCAAACATCATGAAATTCACCAAGGCCAAGTGCAAGGTCCTGCACCTGGGTTACAGCAATCCCGGGCACAAATACAAGTTGGGCAGAAAATGGATTAAAAACAGCTCTGAGAAGGACCTAGCAGTGTTGATGGAGGTGTGTGTGGATGAGAAGCCCAGCACAAGCTGGCAATGTGTGCTGGCAGCCCAGAAAGCCAATCATATCCTGAGTTGCATGAAAAGAAGTATGGCCAGCAGGTCTGGGGAGGTGAATGTACCCCTTTTCTGGGCACTGGACAGTTGGAACAGGTTGCCCAGAGAAATTGTGGATGCCTCATCCCTGGAGGTGTTCACAGCCAAGATGGATGGGGCTTTGAGCAACCTGGTCTAGTGGAAAGTGTCCTGCATATAGGAGGAGTGGGGTTAGAACTCGATGATCTTTAGGGTCCCTTCCAACCTAAACCATTCTATGAATATATGATAATTATGTATAAAATTTTGATTTTAGGGGATATTATTTACAAAGTAAATGTTGGTTCTCATTAGTGAGGGCAATAACAGGGCAAAATAGCACTCTATATTCAGGGGAGAAGATAAGATTGCTCTTGCATCTAGCTTCCCTTATATTTTCCTCTTGCATAGACCTGATTATTAATGTTCTCAGTAAATTACACAAAATAATTTTCATAATCTTTATTAATAAGCAGTAACCATTCTCCCTGATGTTTCTTTCCTTTTGATGCATTGGAAGATACTGTTTATAGTGAAATTCATCAGCTCAAGCTTCTTGAAAGATAAGATGACAAGAGCACTTTTAAAGATAATTTTGTATCTTTACTGACTTAATAGGCAGAAACACATTTTCTCATGCTACCTATTACCCTATCCCTTTAATCGCTATATTTTATACATTTTCAGATCAGCTTCAAATCCTTAGACTTATCTAAAAGGCTAGAAATTCCAGGGCCATAAAGGTTGTCACTGATAGGCATAATTTACTAAATGAACCAGTTTTCCAGAATAAATACTGAAATCTAATACAGGATGTATCTCTCTGTATAAAAAAGAAGCAAGAATTAGATTGTAAAGGTTTTTCTAAGGGTGAAGAGGATTAGACTGCTGCCATTGCTTCAGTATCAGAAACCTGTTTTTCAGAAACTTCCTTCAGGATACTGTCTTAAAATGGGTGTGTGTGTGTGTCTATTTCTTGTTTTTAAAGAGTTCTTTATTGTCTATGTATCTATGTACCAGTGCTCTGAGATTCTACCTTATGAGGGAGGCTCAAACCTTTTGAAGTGAACAGGAATGCCTCTATTAATGCTGATGATCTGGATTGGTCCCTTTTTGGAATACAATATTTCAAGGAGTTCTACAAATGCACTGAAATAAAAGAAACTCCTTTAAGATTTTAATACAACACAAAAAATGTTATTTAAATCTAGATAATCTATAGGCAGAGGAACTGACATCCAGAATTATGAAATTTGTGAATGTTGTTTAAATTAACTTTTTTTTTTTTTTTCCCAGCTAAAGACCAAATTATTTTTTAATCTGTTTTACTCCCTGCCCCTCTGTCTAGCTCAAAATCTAAACTCCCACTAATTTTAATTTTACCAACTTTTACCTAGCTTCCAGGAACATATTTTTTCCAGGTGCTTATATGTTTTTTCTAAATACATATATAAACCCTTGAAACTCTTGTTTTGCTTTCTGTTTTGCCTTTGTTTATGTGTATTTTCTTCCGTTGTTATTTTCATGTGTTTGCTGTCACTGCTGAGATGTTTCCTTGTTCTTTCTTATTTCTCTTCAATGAAGTACACATTCTAAGGGATTTTTTTCTCTGTATTTCCTTCCTTACTGACTTTGCTTCCAACACTGTCATGAGCTGTAAAACACTGCACTTGTCACTTTTTCATGACTGAGCAGACAAAAGGTAGGGTTTTGCAGCTCATGCACTTGACATGGAAAGTAACAGGGCCACTGTTTTTTTGCAGAATGAAAATGTTCCTTGTAGTGAGTGTTATCCTTCAGCTTCAGTAGTCTTCTAGCCAGTCTGCAGAAATTACAACACTGTTTCATACGTTCAGAAAATAAAAATATTGAAAGAATGTGATATCCACTCACAGTATAAGCAAATTGACAGAAGGTTTTATAACATTCAAATAAAACTTTTGGCAGAATTTTGTAAAAGTTAAAATTATTTCAGAATATATTGACTGCTGAAAAGTTTGGGGAAGCGGACCTACAGAACCTCATGAGGTTGAATCAACTCTTTTGGGAGCAGTTAACACTAATAGCATGTATAGATGCTTAACATGAAAAATGTTTGTACTACAGTTCTCTAAAATAAAAAAATAATATAAAAACATCAAGTACTATCTCTTTTCCTGTTTTATATTTATTAGTTGAAGATTTTCTATGAAGTCATATCCTTGATGTTGCTCTTTGTTCTTCAGAATTTGTGGTATTGTATAAATTTGAAGAGCTGTTAGTAGAAAGTGTGCTCAATCTCTGAAAATAATTATCTCATTATCTAAAGCATAATTCCCAGAACCATGTTTTACTTCTATAATAAATACAAAAGTTTGTCTAAATTAGTGTTAGAAAGAATGTAAAGTTTTTTGGGTTTTTTAATGACATTTCATTTATGAAATGATCTGAAGGAAAGACTCTAGAATTTATTTTTTTTTTTTTCTGTTATAGAAACTACATCGAGAATTAGGACTTATTTAAAAAATGAAGCAGAATTAATCACTGTTCCACAGAGCTTGCCATCAGATAGGTAGACGGCAAATTTTTCACTAATGTAAACACAAAATATTTGAGGAAACTACAGTGTATTTTAAAAAGTGATAAATGATGACATGCATTTGTGAGTCTATGTATAATTTAAATGTGCCTGTTTGTCAGAGCTGCTGCTGAAGCAAGGAGGATAGATACCTCCATGGATAACTGGTTGCAGAACAGAGGAAGGAGTTATTAGGAGGTGTCCCACTTTCCATGAAATCAACACCATGGGGTTGCTGTGCTGCAGTGCTGAAGGTTTTAAGCTAAACTCCATGCTGTTGTCAGAAAAAGCAAAGAACCTAAATTTCTCATTATCATGCATAATATATATTGCAACCCCCCACACACAAAAAAATCTCAGAATATTATTCAAACTGGCAGTTTAAATAATATTTACTGTATAATGCTGTGACTGAAAATAGGATTTATCTAAAGGGTAGTAAAAATTAAGGGTGGGTTTCAGTTGCAGATTCCAGACACTTTAATTTAGAGTCTAAATGCAGGTGTCTAAATATGAATGAATGTTCAAGCTCTGAGTAAAGTTCAGGGGTATTTGAGAGGCCCTTAGCATTCAAATTATCTACAGAGAGCAGTCAGGTGTCTCATAGAATATACAGGATGTGGCACTCATATTGACTAATAGCCAGAAGCCAGGTGGATATGCTAGGACATCTCACAGAACATTAGACATCCATGTTTGGGGAACTGAATTAATGCAATAGTTTGGATACCCAGGACTGCTTCTCAGCTGAAGAACCAACCCTGTTCAATCTGAACTAGCGCCATACTCAGCCCTTTTCAGCTGCCTGTGATTTAAGGCCTAGTTTCATTCCAAGCAGATGTGTGACTTTGGAGCAGTTTTACTGAGAAAAATGTTGCAAAAGTGTGAAAAAGCAAACACTTTAAAAACATGAAAAGTAAGAAAAATAAAGACACAGAGGAAAGGGTTACTTTTGAAATGGGGACAGTTAGTAATTCAAGGATTCATGAGAAAAAATACTGACACCGAAATTCTACCCAGCCCTCCCTCCTCAATACAGGAAATCCATTAGACAAGAGCAACTCAGCAGTGTTGCAGGTCATCCCTTGCAAATATGCAACAAAACTCATGTTTTCCTCTACAGCTAGTAACCATAATACACATCAGTGTAGTAGTTTGTTATTCCTAGCAATATGCTATGTGAAGTAGCCAATAAAGGACTGCTCTGTTCTCTCAAATTGTGTATAACCTATTTCTGTAGTATCTTTGTGCTTGCTAAAAGTTGCCCAGAAAAGTGACACAGAGAAAGAAGGTTAAAGTAGGAACCTGAGAAAAGTTGGCAAGTGAATTCTCATATTTTCTTAAAATGCTGTCTGGAAATTTAATAAGTAAGCAAAAATCAGAGAGAGTACTGTTTCTTCTAAAGGATTAAGAAGGTGGATATTATTCTGACAGAAACCATACTTCAAATTATGCCCTACTTAGGAACCTTCACCTCTATCTGCTATATTCTAAGTAGGAAGACCAATGAATACCTACAGGGTGAAATACGTAAGAGCAGAGTTAACACTTTCCAGAGAGGCTAGCTTTGGATGTAATAGTACATTGTACTGTGAGAGCTCAACTGTATCAACGTTACATGTACAGATGTCTTTCTGTCCAAACAGGCACTGCTATCAATAGTTTTGTAGTCAGGGTTTCCCCTATTCAGCCAGAACCAGAACAGTTTAGATATAATACACATTTAGCAAAAAGCATACAAAATTAATTGCTGTAGCAAAAGTATTATCAGTGTTCCAGCTAGATAAAACTGTACTCATAGTAATCCGTTTAGGTTTAAACTGGGTATGTCATGCTTCAATTGTTTTCACACAGACTGTACTGAAAATTTGTTTTGCAATGACTAAACCCCTAACAGTATCAAAAGTTACCATCACAAACACTGGATAAAAAAAAAAGGAAGGTGGAAAGAAAAATCCATTCGTGTACTATGAGTCAAAGTGAAACTATATAACTAATGTATAACTATTTGATATATATTATAACTAATTATATAATTAGTTATACTATAATTATAACTATATATACTATGATAAATACATTATCCGATTAACTAATCTAACTAGGATATTCTGTGCAGAAGTGGTTGAGACAGGACTTCTGGTTTCTCATGTTATGTTACAGTTAGTTTTTAAATTCTATAAAAGAACTGCTGAACTCTATGATGTAGAAGAGAAATTTTATTTACTTGAAGGCATTACAATATTTTTTTTTTCATTTTTACAGTGAAAAAGTGATATGAAAAGAGGAGAGGAGGAAGAAGCCAGACTAAGCCTTCAAAACACTCTTTTACTTTACTCTTGTATGGAAGCTGTGTTATAGCACAGAAGCAGTATTGCTGCTTTTTGTGCAAAGCTAAAAAAATGACACCCCTCCTTACACTCCCCCACTTTTCTCCCAAACCAGAAAGTAATTTTTCTATCTTTCTACTATTGAATGAAAGGCTGGGACAAAACACAACTGTCTTATTTCATTCTGTACCAGAATTATAATATCCATTTGCCCTGGTAATTGTTGTACTTTATTGATGGTTCAACAAGATTTGGATTCTACCTACCTACTCCTCTGTCTAACTATTTACCTCATACAGACAGCCTTCAATTTACTGAATATCAAAACTGTATTTCCTTTTCTATGTTTATTTTACCTTAAAATAACAAATATTGTCTCAGGCCCTGTTTTTCCAGAATGTCTTTAGAGCCAATGATAGTCATGAGGCAACACGACTCAGTTACAGCTCCTTTCAACATGACCTGAATATCTAATAGTAACCTTTTCTGGAGGTATCTGATCTTTAAGCTACAAACAAATCTCACTCAAAAAAGTTCTATTCAAAGTATCTCTGAAATCACAGAATTCCCCTACCGGCCTTATCATTACTGCGTAACTGCTGATGCTTTCTTTTCCTTGCAAAATCTAGGAGGCTTATGAAATGGGAGTCTTCCCACTTTTATGAGTCTTTGAAGTTTGAACAGTTTTACAAAACATCTTTAAAGGCTTTCTACTATTTTTCATGCCTTATCAGTACCACATTCTGTCAGGCCATGAAATAATTTTCTCTTCTGCACATTATTTGAATAGGAAGAGAAAGAACATTTTTTCCCTTATTTTATTTTCTTTTTTCCCTTTCCATTTTGGCATTATCATTAGATAAACCCAGAATGTCAACATATCTAAAATATGATATCCAAAATTAATTTAAATCATCTAAACTTTATTAAAATTCACTGTTGTCTAATTCTACTGATAATTTACTTTGTGAGCTTTCTTCCCTTCTTTCATTTGTCCAAGTGTTTATTTTCATTAAACTTTTTCTTTGTAAGGACTCACAATACTCATGAGTGTAGACAAAAATAACTTTTAGGAAAATTAATCTTTCAATAATATTCTTCTGTAGAAAAAAAACCAAAACCCAGTGTTTGGTTTTTGTTTTTTTTTCCAAGTTTTTATTAAAAATTGAAGTGATAGGATCATGTAGAAATTTTTCTCTGGCTGGACTGTTGGTTGTTTCAGGAGACAGCAAAATATTAGATATAGCATAGGATTATAGCACATCCCCAGGAATTTACAGTTTATGCAGAGACTAAGACATTCACAAAAGAATCATGGAGTTTTGTGATGGATTTAGAGAAAGGAGAAGGAAAAAATTCTGTCTAAGAAGGTTCTACAGAAGTTGTTGAATCAGCTGGTTGGAAAGAGGGACAGGGTAAAGGACTATATATAAACCTTTTCATTAATTTGAGTTCTTTAATAACAGACCTTTTGCTGATGAAATATAAGTATCTTTATTTGTTAACTATATATTTTAAATATTTTTTTCTTACTTAATGTAACGGCCTTTTAATCATCTTTGGGTGACTCACTATACTTTCTGGGTAGAACTTACATAAAGTCCTCATCATATCTCATGCCCATCATTTCTTTGCCTTAAGCTAAAGAATCCCAAACTACTTAGTCATTCACCATCAGTATTAAGGCATAGCAAGGGTTTTTATGATGCTTTACTGATGCTTTAGGTTTTGTTTGCAACACTTCACATTGATCTATAGCACACCTATCGGTAACTTCTTTTTTTTTTGCATAGTTACTAAGTCTCCTATGAGTCTTCTGCAACACTTCATACTTTGCCCTCATTCTTAGTCTTTTCAATTACCATCAGAAAATGTTTTCATCTTCTAATCACCCTCACTCTCTTTTCTACATCATTTATGCTGAACATCATGAGTTCTAGCAGGGATTGCTAAGTGATCCTAGCAGCTATCTCCCTCACTGTGAAAAACAAAAATTACTCTGACCTTCTGCTTCTTAACTTCTAACCAATTATTTAGCTATCAATATCTCTATTCTCTCAGGCTGCTTATCTTCCTTAAAAGCTTTCAGTGACTACTGATATCTTTTAGAAATTCAAGGTGCTTGTCAGCCAGACCTGTCGTAATCACACCCTTGCTGACTCTTTCAGGAAAGAGTCACATCTGTTAATAAAAGCCTTTCTATAAATATAATTTTTAACCATTACTCTATTAATTGGCAGGTTTTATTACTGTTTTGAGAGTCAAAGTTGTTTTGACCACACGCTGGGTCTGGCTGGTACAGCAGTTCATATGGTACTATGTTTTGGATTTGTGACAAACACTCTTGGTAATATACCCATGTTTCAGCTATGGCTAAGCTCTGCTTATATAGCAGTAAGGACTTTTCTGCTTCTTATACTGGCCCACTAGGGAGTAGGGTGGGTTTACACAATAAATTGGGAAGGAAGACAGACAGGACTAGTAACAAGAGGAGGATTTGGGAGAATCTCCATCCTCTATTAGATGCAGAAGGTAACATAGTGACAAAGGATGAGAACGAGGCTGAAGTACTTAGTGCCATCTCTGCCTCAGACTTCAGTAAAAGAGTATGTTGTTCCTGGAGTACCCAAACCCCTGAACTAGCAGTTAGGGGTGGGGAGCAGAACAGAGTCTCTGTAATCTAGTTTTGGGGCCGGTTCTCTAACATTTTTATCCATGATCTGAATGGGGATATCAAGTGCACCCTCAGTAAGTTTGCAGATGACACTAAACTAGATGTGACTTTTGACCTGCTTGAGGGTAGAAAAGCTTTGCAGAGACATCTGGACAGACTGGATTGATGGGATAAGGCCAATGGGATGAGGTTCAGTAAGGCCAAGTGCTAGGTCCTGCTCTTAGGTCACAACAACCCCATTCAGCAGTATAGACTTGAGGAAGAGTGTCTAGAGAGATGCCTGGCAGAAGAGGACCTGGGGGTGCTGGTCAACAGCAAGTTGAACATGAGCCAGCAGTGCGTCTGGGTGGCTCAGAAGGCCAACAGCATCCTGGCCTGTATCAGGAACAGTGTGGTGAGTAGGACCCGAGAGGTAATCGTCCCCCTGT
>VZRU01006264.1:321924-368676 GCA_013398155.1 Pedionomus torquatus
TCACTATTACTGCTTTAATTTTAATTGAAGGAGATTACTCTGTAATCTTGTTTTCATAATTTTGTATAGTTAGATGACCTACTTTTCTCATATCTCCGGAACCATTTTGAAATTTTTGCAGAATCTAATTCAGAGCTCTCTTTTGCTGAAAATTACTTGTTCTTTTGTTTTTCAAATAACAGACTTGCCAATAGTATGAATAAAAGTAGGTGAGAAAGTTTATTTTCAGTTTCTTGTAACACTACATCAAATGGAAAAAGTAATGGGATAATTTTATACATAAATTTGACCAGGTATGTAAATCCCGTGCCAGTACTTCATCCAACTGTGAATGTCATTATGGAAGATAATAATATCATAGTCTACTAGCATGTTTGCAAGGATATGATGAAGAATATAAGAGACCTGACTTCTCCTTGTTTGATTTCTGGTCACCGTGACAAAGTGAACACATGACAAAAACTCATAAGCAGCTGTATGAAGAGTTGAAAGGACTTCTTTATAGAACAAGAATTGAACAGGAGATGACTTGTGACCCTAGAGCACAATTCATTCTGTATAGTCTGCTGTCAGTGTAAAGTACAGTCCCCTGTAATGACTACTGTACTGCTGGTAGAATTAACCGAGGCCAAAGAGAACAGATAGAAGTTTTTCTTGCTTCCTAACATTTCCCTGTTAAAACTTAATAGACTACAAAGAAATTATTTAAGTAGGTGAGGTAGTGATTGAAAGCAAAATCAAGCACAATGACTATCTGGTGTAACAACCCCAGCTATGAACCATTTTATGTACGTGCCATTGGACAAAATTTTCTGGTATTTACTTTGCTGAACTTTAGTCCTGTAGTCTTTAAAAAGAGACCAGAAAGACTCTTCTAATTGGGTTGGGGTGGGGGGAGAGGAAAGCCCTCCAAAAAAACAAAACCAACAAATAAAACAAATGACACCACCAGAACATATATTCCCAACGCAAGTCTCCTGTGACTTTCAGGGCCTGAAGGTCCTCTGCTATTTTGCACACAAGAACATGGAGACAAAGTTTAAGCTGCTTGTAAAAAAGAATTACCAAGTATAAATATTCTCAAAGTATTTTTAATCACACCACATAAAAGTGAAAAATCCAAATCACCATTATGATTATTGGTAACTTCCCTTTGGTTTGAAGATAAAATATATCAGGAATAAGCTGTCCAATTATTTTTTTTTTTCTATTTTGTACATTAATGAAGGTCCATGTATAGACTGCAAGACAATTTTAAAAAAAAATCAGCTGTCAGCATAATCCATGTATTCCTGACAACCTTTAATATAAAATTACATGAATTTATAACATGCAGTGAAATAAGAGATAATAAGATTTATGGGAGAGTGTTCTTTGATTGTCTTATGGAACTGTGTGCTTTTTTTCTTAGTACTAGAATGTAATAATTTTTTTTGTTTCTTTTTCCTTTCCCTTGGTTGGTTATATTTTATGGCTGGTTTTATCCAGTTAAATTAAGACTCACAATGCTACAACATTTCCATGTAGCAGGCTTGCTCTTAGAGTAGAAATTACTGCAAGAGATGAAGTAGCAGGAGTAAGAGCTTATGCTGACTTTTCTGAGATGAGACTCATTTTCCAAATACAAAACAGAATGTAGTTAAGCTTGCCATCTTATGGAAGGTAGGGGGGGAGGCAATAAAAATCATACACCTGATCAATTAGAGTCACCTGTAAAACCTCTAAAAATTGTGTTTGAGGATTTAGCTTCTCAGCAGACATTATTCTTAGTTTGCTGACCGTCAGAAACTTGCCTTCAGTGCGACCCCAGCCTGTTGCATTATTTGGCTATAGTCTTAGATATGCTTTGGTCTTACTCAGATTCACAGGCAGCTTAAAAATCTGCCTGTTCTTCTGGTAGCCTTAGCTGTCTGAAATTTTTTTGCCTTTTTTTTTTTTCTTTTCTTTTCCCCACAGAACTTTATTTTTGTAACATAAATGTCAAAATTATCATTCAGCAAAAAGAAATGTGTGGCAGTAATGTGACACTACTGGCAGGGCAGAGAGACATTATGCAGAGAAGATACACTGCTGTGTTACGCTATGTAGGTTATCTGTCTAAAATATTAATAGTTCAGTATCCTTGTTCTGCTGGCATAGATTTACCAAGATTTACATAGCCATATAAATCTATGCTAATTTGCAACAAGTTCTAAGTAGCTGAAAGACAATATTAAGGTATCTTGGGGTTCATTAAAAAGGGTGTTGCCAGCTTTGAGAGAGGCCATGTCTGGAGTACTGTGTCCAGTTCTGGGCTCCCCAGTTCAAGACAGATAAGGAACTACTGGAGAGAGTCCAGGAGAGGGCTACAAAGATGATCAAAGGAATGGAGGCCCTCTCTTCTGGGGAATGGCTGAGATACCTGGGTCTGTTTAGCCTGGAGAATACTGAGAGGGTCCTTATAAATGCTTGTAGATACCTACAGGACTCATATCAAGAGGATAACACCAGTCTCTTCAGTCATGCTGAATGACAGAAGAGGCAAAGGGAATGAACAGCAACATAGGAAATTCCATATCAACATGAGGAAGAACTTCTTCACTTTGAGGGTTCTAGAGCACTAGCACAGGCTGACAGAGAGGTGGTGGAGCCTCCTTTTCTGGAGATATTCAAAACCCACCCAGATGTGTTCCTGTGCGGCCTGCTCTGGGTGGACCTGTTTTGGCAGGGAGGTTGGGCTAAACTATCTCTCAAGGTCCCTTCCAACCTTTACCATTCTGTGATTCTGTATTTAATACATTGCGACTTTAGAGGCTCATTCGACAAGAATCTTAATGTTTGCCTGCAATAAAATTTGCTTTTGACAGCACTTACTAGCTATGAACAGTGCAAAAGTTTCCCACCTTTTGAGCATAGCCAGTGGTGTGTATACCCTAGGCAAACTTGAAAATATTATGTCACAGTTAAACTGTGCTGACAGAGGCAAAAGGGTAGGAAGGAAAAAAAAAAGGAGTGCAGGGACAGAACTGTAAAAGGGGGAAATCAAGAACTGGGAAAAGGAAATATATGAAAAATTGTAGGTTCTATCCCCTGCCTTGAAGAATTACTCATGTTTTTTATTTTACTTAAAACTAATCCCATGCTTGTCAATACAAGTCATCACAAGCTTTCTATTCTAGCTTTACTTTCTTGCTTCTCAGTTATATATGGTTATATAAGAATTTTATTTTAACACATCAGAAACGCAACCAATGTGGAAGACTAATACACTCATACATCAACAGGTAATTTTAACTGCATTTTGAGGGATATTAAAGTAGTCACAGTACTGTTATGTTACATAGTTATCCAAATGCTTTACATTGATGTCTGTTACTGGAACAACCTTCACATTATGGGAGATGAAGCTTATTTACTTGATTTTGGAATAGATTACTGAAAAAATACCATTAGCAGTGACAATTTCTGTATCACACAATTTGGCAGCCATGTGTTGCTGAATGCATGTATTTAAAAGAGTATTTTCTATGATAGTATTTGCAGAAAGACTTACTTCCTATTTATGGTACTGCTTTGAGGCAGGATGTTTTAACAGTCCCGTGTCTTTTCATGTATTATTATATTATTTTCTTTTTACCATGTAGCCTGTGCATCACAATTGATCTTAATTCTTCTNTTATGGCTGGTTTTATCCAGTTAAATTAAGACTCACAATACTACAACATTTCCATGTAGCAGGCTTGCTCGTAGAGTAGAAATTACTGCAAGAGATGAAATAGCAGGAGTAAGAGCTTATGTCGACTTTTCTGAGATGAGACTCATTTTCCAAATACAAAGCAGATAGAATGTAGTTAAGCTTGCCATCTTATGGAAGGTAGGGGGGGAGGCAATAAAAATCATACACCTGATCAATTAGAGTCACCTGTAAAACCTCTAAAAATTGTGTTTGAGGATTTAGCTTCTCAGCAGACATTATTCTTAGTTTGCTGACCNGCCATATAAATCTATGCTAATTTGCAACAAGTTCTAAGTAGCTGAAAGACAATATTAAGGTATCTTGGGGTTCATTAAAAAGGGTGTTGCCAGCTTTGAGAGAGGCCATGTCTGGAGTACTGTGTCCAGTTCTGGGCTCCCCAGTTCAAGACAGATAAGGAACTACTGGAGAGAGTCCAGGAGAGGGCTACAAAGATGATCAAAGGAATGGAGGCCCTCTCTTCTGGGGAATGGCTGAGATACCTGGGTCTGTTTAGCCTGGAGAATACTGAGAGGGTCCTTATAAATGCTTGTAGATACCTACAGGACTCATATCAAGAGGATAACACCAGTCTCTTCAGTCATGCTGAATGACAGAAGAGGCAAAGGGAATGAACAGCAACATAGGAAATTCCATATCAACATGAGGAAGAACTTCTTCACTTTGAGGGTTCTAGAGCACTAGCACAGGCTGACAGAGAGGTGGTGGAGCCTCCTTTTCTGGAGATATTCAAAACCCACCCAGATGTGTTCCTGTGCGGCCTGCTCTGGGTGGACCTGTTTTGGCAGGGAGGTTGGGCTAAACTATCTCTCAAGGTCCCTTCCAACCTTTACCATTCTGTGATTCTGTATTTAATACATTGCGACTTTAGAGGCTCATTCGACAAGAATCTTAATGTTTGCCTGCAATAAAATTTGCTTTTGACAGCACTTACTAGCTATGAACAGTGCAAAAGTTTCCCACCTTTTGAGCATAGCCAGTGGTGTATATACCCTAGGCAAACTTGAAAATATTATGTCACAGTTAAACTGTGCTGACAGAGGCAAAAGGGTAGGAAGGAAAAAAAAAAGGAGTGCAGGGACAGAACTGTAAAAGGGGGAAATCAAGAACTGGGAAAAGGAAATATATGAAAAATTGTAGGTTCTATCCCCTGCCTTGAAGAATTACTCATGTTTTTTATTTTACTTAAAACTAATCCCATGCTTGTCAATACAAGTCATCACAAGCTTTCTATTCTAGCTTTACTTTCTTGCTTCTCAGTTATATATGGTTATGTAAGAATTTTATTTTAACACATCAGAAACGCAACCAATGTGGAAGACTAATACACTCATACATCAACAGGTAATTTTAACTGCATTTTGAGGGATATTAAAGTAGTCACAGTACTGTTATGTTACATAGTTATCCAAATGCTTTACATTGATGTCTGTTACTGGAACAACCTTCACATTATGGGAGATGAAGCTTATTTACTTGATTTTGGAATAGATTACTGAAAAAATACCATTAGCAGTGACAATTTCTGTATCACACAATTTGGCAGCCATGTGTTGCTGAATGCATGTATTTAAAAGAGTATTTTCTATGATAGTATTTGCAGAAAGACTTACTTCCTATTTATGGTACTGCTTTGAGGCAGGATGTTTTAACAGTCCCGTGTCTTTTCATGTATTATTATATTATTTTCTTTTTACCATGTAGCCTGTGCATCACAATTGATCTTAATTCTTCTAACTCATGTGCTTTGCTACGTGAATTAATGTTACTAAAGGTTACCTTTACATTTAGAGTAAGTGATTATAAGCAAATACATGGTGAATGTGTAATGTAGAAACTAAATACACCTGACTTGAGGTAGCCTTGGCGAAAGGCCAAATGCCTACCCAGTTGCTCACTCCCCCTTCTCAGTGGGACAGGGAGAGAAAATTGGGTAAGGACACTTAAAGGTTGTGATAAAGACAGGGAAATTGCTTACTAGCTATTGTCATGGGCAAAATTGAGTCAACATTGGGAAAATTAATTTAAGTTATTGCTGATTAAAACAGGTATGGGTAGTGAGAAGAAAATACAACAAGTAAAGCAACATCCCACTCTCTCAAACTTGGCTCCTTCTATCTAGGTTTCTCCCAACCTTCCTCCTGAGCAATATGGGGAGGAATGAGGTTACGGTCAGTACATAGAGGTTTCTCTCTGCTATTCCTTCTCTATCACATGCCCTGCCCTGGCATAGGCTCTTCACACAGGCTGTGGTCTCTCAGGAAATAATATCTGGTATGGGCAGCAGTTCTTTGAGGAATATCCACCTGCTCCTGTGTGGGCTAAAGCATGAATACCTGGTTTGGTATGGTCTTCTCCACAGGCTGTGTGGAAATACCTGCTCCACCATGGTCCTCTTTCAGGAGTTGCAGGGGAGTACCAAAACCTTGACACAAACACTGAATGCAATATCCAGTGGGTGTATTTTAAGAACTTACATTTTCTCCTGTTGCACTGTATCTAAAATTTTAATTTACTCGGTTATCCCAAAGACCATATCCACCTTTGCTAGTTTTAATAAACTATTACTTCATTTTTTTGGATGCTTAATCTTTTGACTAATATCCAGTTAAATATTAGGTAGCATTTGGTACACAATATTTTTATGTTTGGTACAATAAACCTCTTCCAGGAAGACTCAAGCTGCTTCACCATTCAATAGTTTTGTTCTTTTTCTACTTTCTTCTTTTGTCTTTTCCTTCCATTGGGACATTTATTTTCTCTGTCTTATCTTCCTTTTTCATAGAGTAGTTCAGGTACAGCTACTCATCATGATAAACACCTAACTCTCAAGCTATACCTACATTATGAGATAAAATTGCTTAAATGCATCCTCCTTAACACCATGTTGGTAATTAACCTCATTTTTACTCCAAACTCACAAACATATCTTGAGTGAGTAGCTTATTGATACTAAAATACAAGAGGTAGTCTGAACACTCACTTTTCCCAGCATTAGGGGTGTCAGACAGTTTTCTTGCTTCTAAATAACTGAAAGCAAAAGGTGCTATTTTAGACAGATATTTTTCCCTCTATGTATCTAAGCTATTAGATAGTATTGCTGAAAGGCTATAGCGGGGATTTTGAGACCTCAGACTACGAGCACAGTACCCCATGCCACTAAAAAGGAATGACTGTGATAAAATGAAAGGAACTGAGAAATACCTGCTATATTTCCAGGTTTCTCCACTTAAGAGGAAGGAAAAGCTTTTAATCTTTTTAATTTTATTTTGCTTTTTTAGGAGGGGAAGTTTCTAATCTGTTAATTAGTTGTGCTTATGTTTATTTCAGAGGACTATTTTTATATATTTTCCCTATCCCACATCCTGATACAACCCTTGCAAAAACAAATGTCTTAAAACAATTCTAGTCACTGAACAGAATCTGCATTTAGAACAGATTAAAATCTGAGTGTTGTTTGTGATTCTTTAAATATGCCTTATAAAATTTTCAAATTACAGCCTTCTCATTGTCAAGATTCATGGTGGTAGGAGGGGGTGTCTAATATTTGCTCATAATTTTTGTTCCTATGGGTAGCATCTAACATCATGATGATACAGATTTGAGTGTATCAAATGACAGCAAGCTTGGAAGCTGGAGAAATTGTGAGTGTGTGCCAGAGGCATGAACTCTGGCTCCACTGTAATTGTTACTGTGATGTGCTAAAATGAAAATAAAATACATTTAATGGTGTTTTTCTCAATTAGCAATATCACTGCACAATGCTGAGAATATTTAATGACTTCAGCAGAACAATAGCGAACGTAGCTTTATCAAACATAAATGGAAGAGCTATAATAGGCTTAGGCATAAATGCATATAACACAGCTGGGGATTGCTCAATTTGTAACCTGCATTTCTCAACATTTCCTTAAACCACTAGAGCCAAATTAAACCTTCCCCAGGGATAACATCTGGACAGTACTTCTAAATGGCACACTGTCACATATGTCAAGCTCTCCTGTGGCTTAAATGTGCCATAGGCTCAATAACAGTTATCGTTACTGCCATTGACATAATAATCACTTGGCAAAACACTGAATTGTTTCTTTACTGCAATCCTATTTATACTGATTACTTTACTGAGATCTTATGAAAATTCTCTCCTTAATTATGCCCAAAATGGCTGTGAAATATTTAGTTTACTAATGTCTTTACTAGAAATGGCAGAATAATAACTTTCCAGAAAAGACTTGAAATAAAACAAGAATTCTACAGGTTCTTCTTTAAAGGAACATGGTGTTATCATCCATATGAACATTACTTCCTTCATGACTAAGATATATTTTGAACTATCATGTCTCTTTTTCAAAATGTTCCATATTGATATCATTATATCTGATGCCAGAAGTCATAATATTGAACGAGAAATATTTTTAGTGAAATTTGTTACTGAAGTCTTATTTTTTAACTCTTACCAGTTTGATTTTTTATGTATCCATCTGTATTTGAAGCAGCCAAGAATATGTGTTCTTTAATGGAATCTTTGCTTTCAGTAATCAGCACAGGAAAGCATTCTAAAATTATTATTAAAAGTATTTATATAGCATGCATATAATGAAAAATAAGCAACATTGCAAACACAAGCAAGTCATTTTTATACAAGGATAGAAGCTACTGTCTCACTTCTCATTGTTTCCTGTAAAAAATATTCTGATCCTGAACCCTTTCCTCTGTCATTTATTATGATATTTGGCACACAACTTGGATGAAATTATCTTCCATATACAATGTAGCTGGTCAAAAAACTGTTTCTTTGTTAAATTCTATCAAAAAGATGGACAGATGTCAGTGTAGTTTTGTCCTAGTTCTTTACTAAAGCATTAAATTTGTAAAGTTCTTTGAAGCATCACATCAGATGAGTGCAATGAAACAAGTAATACTGTCATGTGTGTTAGAAAGATGAAATTGGTTTAGTATCATGGTCCTGCAGTTGTCTGCTCAAAAATGAAAATGAAAGATTTGACACTCAGATGAGTAATTAAGTGGTTCTTTTAAAAATGGGCCATAGCTGCCTAAACATTGATATATCTATGACATCCAGTATGCTTAGTTTTTCAGAAACAAAGACAATTTTAAACCGGTCTAAGAAAATAAAATACTGGTAGACAAACAGTTAAAATTCTAAATAAATAAATAAAGGTGTATTCACATCGAAAAGATAGTTGCAACTGTCTTTAAAAAAATAGTGGTAAAGATATTATTTAGCTATAGTTTAATTACTAGGTATGTTTTTTAAGGCCATAAACCAATGATGAGCTGAGTACTCAACAGTTTCAGCACCCTTTGTCTTATTTGTGGTCCATAATGTCTAGAACAGATATTTGCTAGTGAAGATAGAGTGCTAAAATTCAATGAACCATAATATATATATAGGTAATATGTGTGTGTGCATCTCTGTAGACATAAAAATGATTTATGATCTGTGAACCTGGATGAGTTGTTTTAGGTGGTAAGTAGACAGCTCTGAATAACTGCAGATTTTGTTTTCCTAATGTCTGTTTTTATTACACCTGGCAGATTTTTATCTATAATGCATTCATCTCAAAACATATGATTTTAAATATGAGACTGCCTAAACCTAGTTCATTTGCTAAGATGCAAATTAGAAAAACACTATTAAAATATTTTATTAACAGATGTACATATCACAGTAAAAATTTAGATGGTTTTTAAGACCTGGCTTTTACTATATGTTTACATATGAAATTAAATGGTAATTACCTGTATTTGTAAATAAATGCTCCAAAATTTGGGGAAATATCTCTATCCACTATATATAATTAAAATCACTTTTCAAGAGTGAATTATGGTGTTTTTCTCCCCTCAAATAATGTAATCAGTCTCAATTAATTTTCTATGACATAATTTTAGTGAAAAAAATCTTTTATTGTATTTTATTTTATTGTGTTATTGTAAATGTCCAGTATACTGAAAGAGAGAGAATTGAATTGCCCTTCTATGAGGAGAGTGAGTCAGAAGGAAAATAATGCTGTATTATAATGACTTAAGTGTTCTATACTGAAAAACAGGAGGCTGCCTACCAGCCTTTGCTTCTAGGAGTGTTTAAGAATTTTTCATTACATTTTTGTTGCTTACAAAAAATAAAAGAATTAGTAAAATCAAAATGTAGGAAGGAAAAAATCAACCTTCTTCCAGTTACATTACTTGGTCATAAAGAGTTAAAGCTCTCTTTTGCCTTTTTTCTCATTCTCCAGTCCTCTGACTTACATTACCAGACACAGTGGTTCAGCCTGTAGGGACACCCAAGGTTTCTATCTTGGGCTATATAGACAAAGCTAATGTTCTTGATATTTTAATCTGTGCTTCTGATGCTGAGGACAACCCAGATAACTGTAGTAAGTTTATTTTGCAATTTTGTCAATCAAACTTGTCTGAGCACTGCTTTTGGGAAAAAGAAATCAAATAAGTAAACAGGCACTTTTAATAAAGTGTAAGGCCTTTAGAAATCTGGTGTGATTTGAAATTAACAAAGCATGAAGTTGCTCTGGAAGACAAATGTCATAATAACATGTTTCTCCCCTCCACACTTCCTCTTAACAGTTTTTTGATGAGCAGGCCTCATATGGCATGGTTAATTTGGGTCAGCTGTCCTGGCTGTGTCCTCTCCCAGGATCTTGCCTTCCCTCAGCCTACTAGATGAGGCAGGGGAAATGTTGGAGAGACAGTGCTATCACTGTTCAGTAGTAGCCAAAACACTACTTCTGGTGTGATATTGGTGTGATATCAACATCTTTCTAGCTACCAATACAAAGCACAACACTATGAGAGCTTCTATGGGGAAAGTTAACTTCATCTCAGCCAGATTTGATACACTTGTGTTTAAGGAGAAAGAAATAATTTTCTTCCCTTTTCAGACACTTAAGATTGTGTCTCAATACCAGCATGTTCATGTGATTTAGGTGTCTAAGATCTCAACACAGTGAATGAACATCAGTTAGTGGAGGCTAAAGCGCAATTCTGATGAGTCTAAAGTAGACATATGAGGTTTAATTTATTTGCCTAAAATAAGGGTCTCAATGTGTTTGAGAAATCCTAGTTATCCTTCCAAGTTTTCAGCTGCTCCAGGATGTCACAGGTATCTTATAGGTCCTGTATCACTCAGGTTAGTATTTCTTACATAGCCTAGGGCAGGAACAATGGCTTTTCTGCACTATAGTTAGATGACTGAACCGGACCCACAATGGTTGGTGTGATAATTTGCTTTCTAGGATGCACAGAGTATAAGTGTGATCTGCTAAGTAAAAATTCCTTTTAATGCTCTTTGAAGTTCCTTAGATTATCTGAGAAAACATATAGGAGATCCGTGCCTCCATGATGATGACACTGTAGGCTGCGAAAGATAGCTTAGGACTCAAATATTTGTCACTTGCTATATCTCTTTAGACAAGTGAATTAAGACCAAGAAATGTGGTGCCTGTAATGGAAAGCTGTACACATAATTTGTGTGTAGACAATAACTATGACCATTCAGGAGAAAGAAATTGTATCATAGGTACCATGTGACAGCTTTTCAATCAAGGTACCTTGAAATAATAGTAAAATGAATCAAAGTGCATATAATCAATGTATTGTTAATGTACATGTATTCACTGTTCATGTTAATGTACATGTACATTAATTGTAACTCTAGTCTTCTCCACTGGAAATATTATGTACACATCTTCAGGAGCTACAATTTTATTAATGGATTAGGATACTAAAGTGTGTTATCCAAGACATTCTTGAAACCAAAGTCTATATTGCAGAGATAATGAATCCATAGCTGGGAACTCTGTGCATGTCCTAGTTTGGGGTAAAACAGAACCAATTTTCTGTTCAGTAATTTTACTTTTCAGTTAAGCCTCTTCTAAATAACTGAACTCTCTGAAATTAACATCATGGTTTTAGACACTGTCCACTTCCAGAGTGATAGACCTGATAGTTTATAATTTATGCCAAGGAATGGCATATGGAATTGAAAGGGTCTCTTCCTTACACTTATCACACCTGTGGAGAGGGGTGGAGAGGACACGCGAGCCAAAATTGACCAACAGGGTATTCCATCCCATCTGCTTCATTCTCAGTATGAAAGCTGAGGCATCAAGCAGCCAGCCCTCTTTCTTCAATGGCCAGTGTCTGAGGAAAACTTGCTCTTTTTGTCTCCCTTTGATCCTGATCCGTGTGTTCCTTACTCCAGATCTGGAATCCAGTTCTCACCCATTGCTGTGTCCAGTCTGGGACTTTCCCAGTGCCTGTCAGTGATGTGATTGTCATCCTGGGAGATTGAGACAGTTTTGTGTGTATTTCATTGTACTTTTTTGCATGTATTTAATTATTTTCTTTGCATTTTTTTTTTTTGTTATTTATATTTCAGTGAAGTAGTTAAGCTTTCTTTTAAACTCGGAAGTCTTTTTCTTTCTTCCTCCTCTCCTTTACAGATGTTCTCCTTTCCCTGAAAGAAGAGAGATCAGAGAGCATCTGTAATTCATTTCAGTGGCCATTCTGGCCCAAACCACATGCAGCATTCTGTGATCAATGAAGATGGGCTTGTCTGGTGCTGAAACAGCTAAGCTTCCTCACATCAGGAGAGACAGAAGATTACTATCAACTTTTCTGTAATCCCTGTCCTTTATGCAATAAAATCCTACAATCGGCCTTGAACCCTGATGCCTTTCTTACTGAGATTCCATAAGAACCAGCACTTCTTCAGTGGAAAACAGACACTTGCACATTGAAAAGCTAAATTAAATTGTCTCAATCTGGAATAGCATCCAATTTTAGTGACAAGATTCTGGAAATGAGACATATTTTTAGTGCCGTTTCAGGTTTAGCAGGTTTTTATTCTGCCTGGCATCTGTTTAATGGTCTGAAAGAGAATGGGTTTCCTGTATGATCTTTATTAGCTCTACATAGATGTCCCAGATGCCCTAGAGCTCCTCAGTGGGACAGATGCATTTACATGAGCCACAGAATTAAGGTCATAGTCATTGGATAACCCAAAGCTCCTTCTGTAGCTTGCAAAAAGATACTGGCATCCCTAGAGACCAACTCATCTGCTCTTTCTTATGCAGTAAATTGTCCTTGGAGGTTATTACAAAGTGAGACCAGAGTGACTAATTAAGACTTGTATGCCTTTTAGATACCTAAAGTAGGGCAGATGAATCCCAAATATATGTATCTAAATTAGAAGGGTAGTCTGCATTGATTCTCATATAAGCAATGCAGAAAGATAGATTCCTCCAAAGAGCTACTCAGAGCAGGCATCTAATTTAAGTGCTCTGTATATGGAATAGCTTCTCATCCTTTACTAATTACAGAGAAAACCTAAGGACTTTGACTCTCTCTGTCCTATTTTCTTTCATTTTTTGGAGGCAGAAAGAAAATAAAAATGTCAGGGTGATGTAGATTTACCAAAAAATAACTAGAAATGCTGTGACTGTGTTGCTGAAATATGATATCGAAATCCTAAGGACATGTCCTGGTTTTGAATTAGAAAAAATACAATTTTTATCTCTTTTTGTAATTTTCAAGATGTGTTCCCTAAGCCAATATAGTATTTTCTGCAGGAGTAATTTATTTTTCTGCATTTTTGACCAGAATTTTCACCTCAAGAATAGTTAAAAGTGTTATTGATGATGATACACTGTTATTAAAAGTTAAAACTTGGAGAAATGGGCATTTTCAGTCAAACAACAGTATTGTCAGAAATTTATTGGCTATAATATAACTAAGAGCCCATAAATTCCACAGCCTTACTGGGAAAAAAAATAATAATTTTGAGCACTGAGCAAATATAAGGCCATGTAAAATAGTAACAGTGACAACAAATAAAAGTGGAATTGTTGAGATGGCAATATATATCAGCTTATAGACCCAGGAGAAAAATACTGATGCAGATAATATAAAAATTTAATTTAAAAACTAGAAGGTGAAAAGTTAGCAATTCAGCCAATACATCCTAAACTTAGTGACCTGCCTAATCAACAAAGACCTAAAGACCTGTACATTGTCTACACTAGTAGTTCTAATAGTATTCAGATTTAGTCTAATCAGACTGACAGGATCAGTCCTCCTATCCGCAATGATTATTAGTCAATAAGTAATCGCTGTGCGTGCTGTTTATGTGTGCTGTGTATATATATGTTTTGAAAAATACCTATGCTTACTCTAAAGATGCCTGAAGAAGGGAAGATCCAGTAAGAGGAAATTATAACCTATAATTTTGTTATTGACTTATTTTATAATAAGGTTCATTTTACCTCAAACCAGGACACTTTTGTTTTTCTTTTTTTTTTTAGATATTGCTTCAGGTTCTCTTAGATTTTAAAATAACATAATAAATGAGTAATATATTGTTATGTCTCCAAAATTGCCATGGTCACTGAATTCTTAAGCATCTTTTATTTTTATGGAATAAAAGTATCCTAATTCATCCAGTTGGAAACCATAACCCCTCATCCCATTACTACATGTCCGTGTCAAAAAAATCCTGTTCCAGCTTTCCTGCATGCCCCCTTCAGATACTGGAAAGCTGCTATAAGGTCTCCCTGGAGCCTTCTCTTCTCCAGCCTGAACAATTCCAATGCTCTCAGCTTTTCCTCATAGGAGAGTTGCTCCAGCCCCTTGATCATCTTCATGGCTTTCCTCTGGACCTGTTCGCCTCCAGAACATAATCCACACATCTGTAATTAAGTATCGATCTTCTTCCGGAAGGGTTTTGAAAACAGGTAGGAAGTGTTTAGAACCTCCATATGTTTGAAGCTCAGAGTGCCTTGTTTCAGGGAAACATATGTCTATATATATATATACATACATATAAATATATATGCTAAATATAAGAGGACTAGAGAGAGCAATCTTTGTATTCTTGATTGTTTCCATCACCTAACTGCTGTTTTAGTACCTGACCCTGTTTTAAATAACTCAGTTAAAAAAAAAAACACCAAAAACAAAACAAAACAAAACCAAACCAAAAAAAAAAAACAAAAAACAAAAAAACAAACCAACCAACCAAAAAAAAAAAAAGACTCTGCTGCCACTCAGCAGTATAGACTCCAGCCTGGTGTGCTGTCAGATTTCTGAGCTGGGCGTTTATGCCTAACTACTGTTTATAAGTAGACATAGTGTTTTTCTATATAAAGTGCATTCCAAAACACACAGACCTCAGCATATACATCAAAACACTTCATAAGAGAGTTTTTTTCACAAACTTTGGTTTCTGAAGATCTGCATCTCAGGGTCAAGGAGCAAGTGTGGGCTGCTCTGTAAGGTTAGATAAATCAAGGGTGACCCAAGATAGGAAGGACAATGCCCTCACCAAGCAGTGCAGTCCCACAGACTCTGAGCAAGAGTCACTGAGCAAGTCTTATGACAGGAATCTTGATCAGCCAAAGGGACAGATGACCAGAAATGTCCTTAGCAATGAGGCAGGTCAAGGCAGGAAGTCAGGTCAGCAGGCCAAGAGCAGGACTAGGACCAACACAATCCACAGACAAACATGGGTACATTTGCTACATAGCACAGGCAAAGGGTAGTGCCTGGACTAGAATGAGTGCAGCTAAGAGGAGTAAGATCCTTACTTCTCACAAAGCTTTTTTCACCACAGTCTGATCCATAGTTACACAGCAGCACCATATCAGAGCCTGCATGAGCAGAAGCAGCTGAGCCCCCAGCACAGGGCCCAGGGATCTGGCATATGGTACTGAAGTCCAAGGACTAGATAGACATTCAGCTGAAACCAATGATAGCCTAGAGGTGTCAGGTTTGGCTGCTCTTGCTTATTTATGTACCCAACAGCACTTGTGGCCACATGGCCTTGTTGCAAATAATGTGACTTTGATACAGAGGTAGAATATAGGAGCTATTCATGACTCCATACTTCATAGCGCAACAAGATTCCACGCTTCTCATCAAAGTCTGCAACTAAAAGTTATTCACCCTCAGCTTCCTTTTACACTCAACAAATAAGATAAAGGCACTTTTAGGAAGCAATTTATTTAATCAATGGTACAATAAGGTGAAACACATGTCAGTACTTTGTAGGTGCCTTATTGTCTCCTCTCAGAATGAAGGGAGACTAATATCACAGAATCACAGAAAGATATGGGGTTGCAAGGGACCTCTGGAGATCAGCTAGTCCAACACCCCTGCCAAAGCAGATCCTCCTAGAGCAGGTTGCACAGGAACTTGTCCAGGCAGGTTTTGAATGTCTCCAGAGACAGAGACTCCACCATATATCTGGGAAGCCTCTTCCAGGGCTCTGTCACCCTCAAAGTAAAGATGTTCCTTCTGACGTTTAGATGGAACTTCTTATGTACAAGTTTGTACCCATTTCCTCTTGTCCTCTCCCTGGGCACCACTGAAAAAGTACTGGTGCTTTCCTGTTGACACCCACCCCAGTATTTATAGGTGTTGATCAGATCCCCCCTCAGCCTTCTCTTCTCCAGACTAGAAAGACCCAAGTCCCTCAGCCTTTCCTCATAAGAGACATGCTCCAGTCCCCTAATCACCTTTGTGGTCCTCTACTGTATCCTCTCCACCAGATTCCTGTCCTTGAACTGAGGAGCCCAGAAGTGGACACAGNGTACTGGTGCTTTCCTGTTGACACCCACCCCAGTATTTATAGGTGTTGATCAGATCCCCCCTCAGCCTTCTCTTCTCCAGACTAGAAAGACCCAAGTCCCTCAGCCTTTCCTCATAAGAGACATGCTCCAGTCCCCTAATCACCTTTGTGGTCCTCTACTGTATCCTCTCCACCAGATTCCTGTCCTTGAACTGAGGAGCCCAGAAGTGGACACAGTACTCCAGATAGGGCCTCACCAGGACAGAGCAGAGGGGCAGGATAACCTCCCTTGACCTGCTAGTCACACTCTTCCTGATACACCCCCGGATGTCACTGGCCTTCTTGGCCACAAGGGCACATTGCTGGCTCATGGTCAACTTGTTCTCCACCAGGACTCTCAGGTGTTTTTCCTCAGAGGTGCTCTCCATCAGGTCAGCCGCCAACCTCTACTGGTGCAGGGGGTTATTTCTCCTCATGTGCAGGACCCTACACTTGCCCTTGTTGAATTTCATCAAGTTCCTCTCTGCCCAACTCTCCAGCCTGTCCACGTCTTGCTGGATGGTGGCACAACCTACCTTCTGATGTGTCAGCCACCCCTCCCAGTTTTTTATCATCAGCAAACATGCTGGGGGTACATTCCATGCCTTCATCCAGGAAAATCACTGGTTTAAGCATACATATCTGTTCCACTGATTGGGGAGGGTTAATCCTAGTTAATGGTCAGATGTTTACTTACCTACTCTCTCATTTGTCAAAGGACAGGGAAGAAAGTAAGATGAAAAAGCCTGTGGGTTGAGACAGAAACAGAGACATCACTTACCAGTATCTGTCACAGGCTAAACAGACTTGATTGGAGGAAAATTAATTTAATATATTGCAAATTAAAATAGATTTGCGTAGTGAGAAACAAAGACAAAAGTTTAAAACAACACTTTTGCCTCCATCTTTTCCCTGGCTCAGCTTCATTCCTTTGTTCCCAACTCCTTTTAGCTGCCCACATCTCCATCAGTGCACTGCAATGTTTGCCCTTTCTTAAGTCTATTTTCCTCATGGTGCCACCATCTTGTCTGCTGGGCTCAGCTATGTTCTGCAGTGGATCCATTTTCCTCTGAAACCAGCTGTGTCTGGAATGGGGTAGCCTCCACGTTTTCTCAGAGAGGCCACCCCTGCAGCCCCTGCTCTGCCAACACCTGGGTACCTGCACCCAATTTATGTGCAGTTAATCAGTCCTGTCTTAGCTCTCCAGCATACTGGTTTGTGCAATGGTTTGGCTTCAAGAACAGTAAGGTGAAGAATGCTGTGATGCATGATGATTGGGGAATCTCAGTGCAGCAGATCTTTATACAGAGTTTAACAGCTTGTCTCTCAAAATTCAGATGAGTATAATAATTTGGTGCCTCTCTGACAAATTAGCTAGTCCTATCCACCAAAATCTTTAATATAATGGACTACTAAATAGAGGAAAGATATCTATCACCTTAGAATAAAAATTTATTAATGTACCTGGGAAACTTTAAAACTAAGTAGAAAGTTATGAAATTAATTTTAATTTCTTCAAGGTAACATAGCCTAGGGAGGTAGACAGGCAATTTCTGTCTGGTACACAAATGGGTAGATGGGATTTAGATAAATTTATCTATAAACATATAATATATTCACAGAAAGCTCAGTAGAGATTATATTCAAGCTTGCAACAAAATTTAATATTCTTGCAGTAATTAGATAATGAATAGTTTATACTTTTGGTATATAGTTCTGAAATAGACTCTTACACTGTGAAAAGCAGAGTGTTGCTAAATCATATGTGTAATAAGATTTCTTCTAATAAGTGCTTCCCTTTTGTGGAATATTGCAATATGTTCTGCATCTCCATATGTTGTTTTGGCACCATGCCAATTAAAAAAAAAAGGTTTCTATACAGTGCAGAGTTTTCATAGCCACACTTTAAAAATAACCTCAGAGGAGAAAGATAAAACATTGAAATCTGACAGGGAATCTGTCAAATGTCAGCTAGGATTACAGTTACACTGAACTTCCAAGAGATATCTAGAGGCCTTTTATCTGTTGATGGTATGGATGACTGCAATTTAAAAATCAAAAAGATGGTCCAAATATGTCTGTCTATGAATAATATTTTTGTGGGTTTCCATAATCAAATTAAATTAAAAAAAAAAATGGGGAAAAAAAATACTTTTTTTATATTTGAATGGCAATGGGAGGCTCAGATAAATGCATGTTTAATCATGTGAATTACAGAACAACTATTATATACTGACTTTATATACTATCTTTTATCCCACAGGATTCTGTTCACAGGGCCTTTCACTATTCAGAACATCAGAACTATTCAACCAGTTTTCTTCAGAATAGTTTTGAAGGACTTGTGGAACAGGAAAAGTAATGTGATTCTGAAAACAGTTTGCAAGGAAGACATTGTAACTTACTGTATGCTTCCTGAAGACAACATGCAAAGTATATGTTGAAACATACAGTGAGCACACTTCTGCAGGAAACATACCACAATGAAAATTTTCTTAATCTTGAAAATGGAATAAAATTGAACATACAAGTGCAATTAATAGAACTGAAGTTAAGTTTTTAATGTTTTGTTAATAATCAGTCTAGAGCTTGACCTTAAAACCTTAACAG
The DNA here is from genome assembly GCA_013398155.1 of Pedionomus torquatus. Taxonomy (NCBI): domain Eukaryota; kingdom Metazoa; phylum Chordata; class Aves; order Charadriiformes; family Pedionomidae; genus Pedionomus; species Pedionomus torquatus. Next base: position 340,911 of record VZRU01006264.1, read on the forward strand.
AATGCCTCATTCAGTTCTCCATTTGTTCACTGAAAGCTGTGCACAATGTTACAGTCTATAGGATCTGAGGAATGCTATATGCAGTATAAACACATGCTTACAGCTTTCATTACATTTTATTAGTTCCAATTTCTCATTTTATCCCTTTCTGAAAAAAAAAAAAAAACCAACAACAAAAAAAGGGCAACTGATTTAACATCAGTCCTGGTACAGAAGACTTCTTCCAGTGTAGCAGAAAACCTAAGGAAAGAAGTTAACCCTATAAAATTTTAAGATAAGTTTCCTTAGTGTGGCTGTTCATGGTTTAAAAACACCAGAACCCATATTTGTGTAGCTATCCAAATCTCACTTCATAATCTTCACTTGAAGCATGAATTGCTCACCATCAGCATCACTAGTTCATGCTCAAGTCTGTGGTTACCATACTCATAGTACTCATAGAACTCCTAGTCTACTGGAAGTGTAAGCAGGTTAAATTGTATCTGCTCAAGGTATAGACTATATAGATTCATATCTACTGAAAAATTATATGTTATTTTTGTATACCGAGACTATTTCATTAAAACCATTAAAAATATCTGATTAATCTGATAAAAAATTTTGAGACCTGTCCAGAGAAATAGACTGATCTTCAGTAGGACTCAGTCTGATTTTTTGAAAAAACAATGTTCTTTGGGCTTTCTGGACATAATTTTTACAGAGAATAAATGTCGTTCAGTGCAAGAATACTTTCTACAGTAAGACAGGATACACTTGACATGTTGCCTGAACATATTGTGGTATGCTGTGGTGGGTTAACTTTGGTTGGCCACCAGGTTCCCACCAAGCTGCTCTGTCACTTCACCTCCTCACCACATCGGGAGGAGAAAAAATATGATGAAAGCCTCATGCATTGAGATAAGGACACATAGAGACCATTAACCAATTATTGTCACAGGCAAAACAGACTCGGCTTGGGGTAATTAATTTAATTTATCACCAGTCAAATCAGAGTAGCATAATGAGAAATAAACCAAAACCTTAAATCACCTTCCCCTCAACCCTACTTCTTGGGCTCAACTTCAGACTTCTCTAGCTCCTCCCCCTGAGTGGTGCATGGGGACATGGAATGGGGCTTATGATCCGTTCACCACACATTGTCTTCCTCCTCATGCTCCTCCCCTACTCCAGCATAAGGTCCCACCTACAGGAGACAGTCCTCCACAAAGTTCTGCAACGTGAGTCATTCTCACAGGTTGCAGCTTTTCACAAATTGCTGCATCTTGGGTTCTTTCCACAGGGTTCAGTCCTTCAGCAACACACTGCTCCATTGTGGATCCCCAAGGGGGTCGCTAGTCCTGCTAGGAGCCTGCTCCAGCATGGGTTCTCCATGGAGTCACAGCTTCCTTCAGGGTACATCCACCTGCTCCAGCATGGGATTGTCCATGGGCTTCAGGCTTCAGGTGTTTATTTGCTCCACTGTGGACATCCATGAGCTGCAGCAGGACAACTTGTTTCATCATGGTCTTACCAGAGGCTGCAGGGGAATCTCTGCCCCAGTGCCTGGACCACCTCTTCCCTTTACTTCTTCACTGACCTTGCTGTCTGCAGAGCTGTTTTTCTCTCATGTACTCACTTCTCTCTCCTGGCTGCTGTTGTATAGTATTTGTACCTGTTTTTATATATGTTGGCACAGAGGATCTATCACCATCAATGATTGGCTCGGCTTTGGCAGCAGTGGATCCATTTTGGAGCCAGCTGGCACTGGCTGTATTGAACATGGGGGAAATTTCTGGCATATTTTCACAGAAGCCACCCCTTTGGTAGCCCCCTTGCTACCAAAAACTTGCCATGTAAACCCAATACATTTGCTCAGAGGTGCTTGACATTCTTCAGAAGATCTTAATCATATCTTCTGGCAACCTCTCTTCTAAGATTTTCCTTCTAATTCCAACACTAGAAAAGTTTAATTATAAAGCAAATATCATATGTGTTCACAAAGATTTAATTCAGGCTTTTCTTTGTACGTCAGGAGAAATTACAAGCTGACTGTTACCCCTTTAGCATTTTACAGTAAAATCAAGGCTTATGTAATCAGATATTCTAATTTTGAAGTGCAAATGAAATATTTTGAAGCTTGTTTCCATTCAGTAGCACTGATAAAACTCTCAGACATAAATGGAAACAAAAAAGAAAGTCCAACTCTGAAAGACAGTGCTATGGAGTACAGTTTTGCTGACATTTGACAGGAAGATCATAAAATGTTGTATTAGTTTAAAAAAAAAAAAAAAAAAAAAAAAGAACTGTGTTGAAGAAAAAAAACAACCACAAAACTGCGAGCCTGCATGCAGTCCAGAACAAAATTATAAATTCTGTAACAGAATCAGAAATAGAACACAGAAAAATACATACCAAATTAAGCATCTGAGTTCAACATTCAGGTACCACTGACTTTCACCAAACTTCTAAAAGCTGGGCTCTAGTTTGGTGGGAATCTTCACCTGTGTGTTTGCAGATGAAGTCATACAACTGTCTAAGTTTATCCATAGAACTATTGAAGCCTGTCAAAAATCCAGAACTAATGCTTGATGCTTAAATCCCTCATGCATTCATGAACCAGGTAATTTCTCATTTACATTTGGAGCTTTATCTGATATCTGATATCTGTGTCTAGAGACTACTACTACATAAAACACAGAGTAAATTGAACAGTCTTGTTCTTACTGAATGGGCTAATTTTCTTCCTGTTTTCAAGTGGTAATTTGCACTGTGAAAGCAGTGAAAAGTGTATTATGAGAAAGGGAGAAGACAAGAATGTGACACGCTTTTTCTTTTTGTTTTGTTTAATTGTTATGTATTAACAAGTATTATTAAGTCTTTCTTGTGCTTGGGAGTCCAGACCTTGACATATCACTCTGGATTTTGTTTCAAATACTCAGTGTAATATCTCTCAACCTGTAAGGATGTTCTAGGAAGTGTCAATAAACAGTGAACAATAGAATGGAGCTCTTCATCCCCTTAGGTAGGTTTTTATTTGAACAGGTCTACCCTGAAAATACTTGTTTCCTCCACTGACTACAATGAAGGAATATAACAGCTAGCTCGGATGAAGATAACTATTAGCAACATTGAGTGGAGAAAGTCAAGAAGGTGAATTATTCTGCTTGGGTATTTTTGTAATTTTGGATGTAGTATCAGGTAAAAATTTCATGGAATATGTGTAGGGAATGTTTAGTGAGTTAAACTGAAAATTATGAAGGTCATGTATGTCTTTAAGTATCTCGACTATAAATGGCACAGTTTGGGTGATAGGGTTTATATTTCTAACTTACCCAAAAAGCCCTATCTTCCATCAAATCTAGACATGATCTTGTCTATCATGATAAGAAATTACATTATCATAGACAACCGTGATACAATAAAACTCATGTTGGAGGACACAGAGGTTGATCAAGTCTGTTAAATATCCACCAGAATGGTAAGGGTTGAGATCAGTAGGCAAAGTTCATTGTGTCCCTAGATTTATGCACCAAAGAGTTCACTAAATAATTGTGAAACCTCTGATCTAAGTCCATGTATCTATAATGCTGCCTTAAAAATCTAAGTACAACATGACTGCACTGTTGAACTCATTGTAGATAATGCCCATAAATTAGGCAGACACATTTAGGAAGGACTCAATAACTGACATTTATCATGTGATATTACCAATTGAGAAGGAATAGATGGTGCCAGTTAGCCTCATTCATAATGTTACTATACCTAAGAATTACAATCATGGTGAGAAGTCAAGTAAGCCCAAATTTTTCTGCTGTTTTACCCTAAAACTCAACTAATGCATATGCCTGAGATGGGTGTTTTGTCAAGATAGTCTGAATGTTACCTGAGCTTAAAGATGTTCCCAAACCCCTCAAAATATAACATGGACATATGTTTTTGGTATAAGTACTGAATAAATTTGGTCTTTAGAGTTTTACACATTCAGCAAATGTGATTCCTCAGTGATTTGAGTTCCTCTGTACCTGCACAGCTGAGATAAAGTCATATTATTCAAAGCCACTGACTGCAAACTGTACTGGAGATTACTTCCTTCAGAACCTTTTTGCTAGTCAGCAAACACAAACTGAATAAAGAAAAGCTGCAAATATCTTTTGAGATATAAGTGCTCTTAAAAGACATAGAACAGGTAAAGCACACTTCTGTGTTACCATCCCCACAAAAGGAAACCACAGGCTGATGGAAGGAAGTTAATTCTTTTTTCACCCTGTCCTGACAGCCCCACCTTGCTGATGTACATTGTATATGTGACACTGCATTAAGGGAAGAATTTATAGGAGCTGCTATATATACTTCTTCTTTTACACACTCTTACCATACCATTGATAATTCTTTTTTGCTTTGGGGTTTTTATTTTGATGTACTGTGCAAATTATTTTATTCAGATTTAATTATATTTCTATGTTACATCTCTTCTATTTTATCTCAAATATTTAAATAAATAAAATGTATCTCTAGTGAACAGTCACAATATAAAACAAAACAAAAGTTTGACTTAATGTACTAATTGTATTTTTTCCACTAGGGTTACCAGCATTTTAACACTAGAAGAGTGGAGTTGACTGGTTATTTAAATAGAAAGTGGAAAGCACTTGCATTAAGAAATTGTATATATTCAGATATTCTGAGATACAAACACCCTTATTTATTTTTTATTTTCATCTGTGTTTCTTGATGTTTTTTGTTTACAGCTGCAAACACCCAAAGATAAGACCAGTCTGACTTTGTACTACAATGACCCTGGTTAAAAGGGATACTATAAACTGATTTCTTGATTTTTTTAAATACTTGACTTTGCCAGGTAAGTAACAGAATTACCTACATACAGACATGAATATATCTGCATAGATATATTCATACATTTATATACAAATACATGAGTGTGCACTCTGTGTATCCCTTTGGAATATGGTGGGCTTTCTTGTATAACTGAAAGCTCCTAGGTTCAACCTGAATGTTCCTAATGGTAAAAAGAACATAGTCATTTATTTGTGTTGTGGTTTAACCCCAGCAGGCAACTGGGACCATGCAACCATCCCAAGCAGTGATCATGGATTCCTACCCCCCTTGGACAATCCCCAATTATATATTAAGCATGACATCTATGGTATAGAATAGTCCTTTGGCCAGTTTGCTCTGTCTTTACTCCCTCTTAGTTCCTATGGGAAGTTGAAAAAGTCCTTGACTTAACATAAGCATTAGTTAGCAACAACTAAAGCAGTATGTTATCAACATTATTCTCATACTGAATTCAAGTCACAGAAGCTACTAGGAAGAAAATCAATCTATTCCAGCTGAAACCAGGACCTTCTTAAAATCAGTGAGAGTGGAAGATTTCATTCCCCTACATCACCACTTGAAATCCAACATACTTTATTTGAACTGGTGTTCATTAGCCTTCCTTATGCAGGTAATTCTATTGAAATCAGTGTACTGAGGAATGATATAACACAAATGACAGCTGCAGAATGAACTTAACTAACCAATAAAAATATGTTTAGAGGTTTTTTTTACATGTCATGGAATCATACGGTCCATGAAAGATTAATTATACAATACCAAAGTGAGATAACTAGAGAAGGGTAATATTATCAGAACCTCTGCCACCAAAAAGTCACTGGATTCTTCAGATATGCCAAATTGGACAAAAAACTGGTTTTTTTTGCAAGTTGAGTAGCTATTTATTTATATAATATCCTCCTCTGAGGATATTGCCTCTTACTGTAGCAAAGAAGAAGGAAAGCAGAAATAAAAAGTAGTTATTAATGTTAAAGGAATAATTTCATGATCCAAAATTTAAATCTCTGTTCTCAGAAAAGCAAATGAGGAGACAGTACTCATGTCATTACATTTTTGGTAAAGTGGTTTGCAATGTATTGCATTCAACTCAGAAAAATTCCTCCCTGAAAAACAATATTAAAAAAAATACAGTTTTAGTACATTTATTCAGACATTACTAGTACCATCCTCTTCTCTCCAGAGAGCTCTGAAACAAAGAAATCTGTCAGACTGAGATAAGCATCAAGCTTTATATGGAATGTAATCTCCTCTTAATAAATATAAAAGATACATCCAAAATAATATTTGTCTAGGATTTGCCCAGTATGACATGATCATGAAGTCCATTAAGAGACTCTCTAAGCCCTTTCAAAACACCATAGATATAAAAAGCCTGGATATAAAGTAATTTAAGTTGCACACTGAACAAATATCTCTGGAATACTAAGCATGAATGATTATTATGGTAATTCTGGGGAACTGTAAAGTAGTGCCAGCAATGTCAGCAACGACAGCATGAGGGCATCACAAGATCATAGATCATCAGCTGTCATTAAAGCCACTTGTAAGCTTATGTTCATATACTCATGTAAAAATATGATCTCTGTGTTGCATAATAACTACGAAAAAAATCATTAGGAACACCATTTTTATAAAAAACTGTTACTAGTCCATTCTTTCATAAAGTAATTTACAAAAAATCTGATCTATCAAAATGTTGAGCTGCAGAGACCATATAATTTTATTTGCTGGTAAGGGTTTGTTACATCTGTGGTGTAAATTTGCTCTTCAGTTGTTTCAGAAAATGCATTTTCATTCATAAGGCCTTTAAAACCTTAAGAATTGTAAAGTTATTTTTTTTCCTATAAAATCCCAAAGTATTAGAGATCAGTACCTAGGGCAGAAACATCTTGACTGGAGCACAGATTAATATAAAAAATAATAATGAAAGCATATGAATATAATTCTGTTCTTTTGATTTTAAGTTTCTGAAGTTTATTTTCAGTTTCTGGCTGGAAGAGGAAAGTAAAAATACTATCTTAGTAACATAAGAATAAGCCCATCTGTCACAGTATCTCATTCCTAATAGTATCTGGTGATGGATACTTGGAAAAGAAATCCAGACTTTAAAGACAGGAACAGCATGTGAATGTGTTTCTCCACATAATCCCCCAACTTCCAACTGTGGAATAAGTACTTTCCAAGACAGAAGTAATGTGTTTGTCTCTGACCAGTTAGACAGAATTTTCTTTCCACAGATTGCTGAATCTGTAAGACTTGTTAACATCTAGATGACAAGTTCTATATCTTTAATTGGATTTTGCATGAAGTTTTTATGAGGTGCACCAGTTTCTTGTCATGACCAATTAATAAACTGAGAAAATTACAAGACTGTGGCCTGATATAACACTTCTTTCACTAGTGTCACCAAAGCATATTCTGTGACCAAATGACTAGGTCAGATTTCTCGTTCTGAATTTATAGGGGGAGAATGAACTTCAAATACAGTGTTAGTGTTATATTATTTTTTTTCTATTCATCTCTTGAAGAAAGTTACAAACCTTACAATTTTTACATAAACACTTCATGTTAAAAATCTAGCATATTATGTTAAAAAAAAAAAACACAACAAAATCAAAACAAACCCCTAAATAACTCATATTATTAATATTAGTACTATTAGTAGTAATATTTATTACTACTACTGTTACTGTAACTTACTGTTACTATTTGTTTGGATGTGTTGTTTTGGTTTTTTTTAGGAGAAACAGTATTCTGTGCTGCTGTATATCCCTTTGTGCTTGGGTAGGGAAGGTAGCCTTCCCATCCACCTCCCTGATTTACATCTTATTTCTGATTCTGTTTTTCTTTCATTCTTTCTGTGTTTTTCCAAGTTCTTTCTTTCTGCAGATATCTCTTTTGCTGGATATACTACTTAGATATAAATGTGTATTACATACGTCTCTGAAAGGCACTTTCCTCCCATCAGTCTTGGCCTACTGCTGTAGACCTCATCCTTCTCTCTAATACAGCCTGCACGCTTCAGAGAGTATCTTTTTTTTTTTCTTACCATGATATTCAGCCTGCTGTACCTGTCATGTAGTTCTTGACATCTCCATATATTTCTATTCCTTGCCTATCTGACAAAATGGCAAAGGAATTATGACATCCATTAGGACAGACTTGCTTCTATTCTGTTAAAAGGTATATGAGATTAGTATCTGGACAGCCTCACTTTCACTTGCAAAATGTAAGTGGACACCACAGCCTTCTTACTCAAAGATTCTGCTGCTTTCAGTACTATGATGGTAATGGGTGATGACAACCATTTGAATAAATACAATAATGACCTAATTGGGTATTAAAAGAAAAAAGTAACATAATATTATACTATTCTAGCACTACTCACTATAAGAGATACAGTAACTTGAAACTGAACTTACAAAGAAGCAGAAAAAATTCAGCAAGCCACTTAGCAGAAATCATTGGTTTTATCACTGATCAGTGTAATCTAGAAATACAGATTTAACCATGTTCCAGGAGACACCTCCCTGTACCCTGCACTAAGAACTTAACATGCATAGATGCATTCAGTATTGTCTAAAAGACTCTTACATCCAGATGGTGGATCCAGTATGTTTATTGCTAGTAATTCATGGTTTATAGATTCACAACTATTTAATTTTATTTTTTTTCAACTTAAATCTGAAAAAAAAAAAAAAAAGACATCCATCATTAATTCAAGGCCCACAAAGCACACCTTACTTAAAAGAAACAGGGAAGTCCTGGGGAATGGCTAGTAGATAGTGTAGGTACATAGTAAACGGTCAACAGGAATGAAGTAGAGGATTTCTCTTTCATACATGATGGTACTTTTTTATACAGTGTCTTTCATTTTTGTATTGATTTTCCAATTTCAAAAATGCTTTGAAAACATATGGTGCTTTTTATCATCTGTAGCTGTTGATTAGAATATACTTCTGACATTATGGTTTTACATTTTAACTTGTAACTGTGAATCAAAATATAGGCTTGTTCTTACTACAGTAGAGATGAATGCACAGCCATAAAAAATCAGTGCAATAAATAAAAATGCAACTGGGAATGCAACAACTGGCATTTGAAGATAAATTAAAAAGAAGGTGAAGTAGAATGTTATTGAATTAATTGTTATCATAATATCTCTGGTGAGCTTTATGCATTGTCCTTTAACACATTCATACATACACATACATGCATGCACACACATCTATATAAAGCTGATTTATTAAGACTTATATGGTACATTCTGCTAGATAAAAATTTTTAGAAAACAAAGAAAAAATAAAATGTATGGACAAATTTGTTTGAAAATAAAACCTTTATGTATCACTTAGGATTGACATGCTATGGTGACAGAAACTGTGCAAACACATATTGTATGAAGACATCTAGTTGAAAGTTATTGCAGTCCAAGGACTACCTCTGACTGATTGGACTAGGACTGAAAAATCATGCAACAGGGTACTGCCAGCAACATATATAGAAGAGGTATGTCATCATCCACATAAATTTCCCTTCATTTGTACAGCAATGTCACTAGGACAAACAGTTATAAAAAACCTCAGTATCTTTATTAATTCTGTATAGATGGAGTAGAACATTTTGGACACTATTGTTTGAAAAGGAGTTTTGAGCAGGGTTAAAGATACTGAAGAAAAACTACAGTATTAGTAATAAAACAAACAAACAAACAATAAAAACCCTAAACAAACAAAAATAATAATAATAAAAAAAAAACACCCCACCCTCCAAAAAGCAGTCCAGTATAGGTTTCAAACCTTAGAAAGTGCAGGATCATCTGTAGCATTTCCTGAAATATAGAAAAAAATATGGAAATCATTAATATCTGAAACTCTCAATGTTAAATGTTATACTACAACATGAATTTTGTGAATACAGGAGTATAATACTGGTAGTTGACACGGTCTTATATTCAAAGTCTGCAGTCACTTGCTCTGAAAAAGAAATTTCAGAGGAAGGTGTGGGGAATTTGGTAATGAACAACTACTGTGGGAGTAAAGATTTCTGTATTAGTTTTTCCTTGCCCCCAGCAGTACACCATTTTTTCATAAGGTGAACTGTGAGACTCTATTTTGACTCTTACTTAACAACAGGTAAGAAGTCCATAACAATTTGGGAATCCATCTATCAAATCTGAAGGCTGATTTTGATCATAACTTTACTGTTTGTGTGCATGTTACTCTGCGGAGACCAGTCAAGTCATTGTTGATTTATACTTGTATGAATAAAACCAGATTCATTCCTTTATTGTGAGATAGCGAAGGGATAGTTCCTCTCTAACTGGTGCAGAGAGACAGCATCCAGTCCAACCCCCCTGCCATAGGCAGAGACACCTTTCAAAGACGCATCCAAACTGACTTTAAACACTTTCAGGGATGGGGCATCCACAACTTTTCTGGAGAACAAGTGCCTCAGCACGAAAAGGAAAATTCTTCCTTATATCCAATCTAAATCTACCCTCTAGCAGTCTACTATTGCCCCTTATTCTATTACCTCAGGCTCTCTGAGAAAATCTTTCTCAATTTTTCTTATAAGCCCCCATTACATACTGAAAGGTCTCTGGAGCCTTCTCTTCTCCAGGCTGAACACCAACTCTCTCAGCCTTTCTTCACAGGACAGGTGCTTAACCCTTCTGATTATTTTCACAGCTCTACTCTGGACCCACTCTAATAGATCTATGTTTTTCTTGTCCTGGTGGCCCCAGGTACTCCAGGTTCCCAAGAGCAGAGTAGTGGGGCAGAAATACCTCTGTCAGCCTGCTGGTAACACTTCTGATGCAGCCCAGGATGCCATCGACTGCAATGCTCCGGTCATGTGATTCACCCCATCACATTTCAGCAATAGTTATTATATCACAGTTTTCTAGCTGTGCAGTGGCTTCCTTTTCCTCCTGTTTGTTAGCCATACTGGGTATGGAGGCAGTTCAGTTGGTCTTCTAAACTTGACACCATTTTAGATTAACACATCCTAATTCAAAGGAATTGAAGTAGGTATTTCATGCATGTTTCCCTTTTGGTTCCTAATACATCAGCATTCCCTGTCTTTTATGTTTTGCTGAAAGTTCTATCACCTTCTTCCACTAAATCTAATATAAAGCTCTCTGTATCAGTCCCAACAACTTCTTGGCAAAGACCCTGTTGCCTGACTTGGTCAGGTGAATCCCATCAACTCCCAACAGACATATCTTCTTGAAGGTAAATCCATGGTTGTAGAATACACAGCATTAAGTATTCCACCAGTCATGTGGCCAGGCATTGACCTCTTCAATTCACATCCTTCTTCCTAGAATCATAGGATTGTTTAGGTTGGAAAAGACCTTTAAGATCATTGAATTCAGTCCTTAACCAAGCACTGCCAAGTGCAACACTAAACCTGTCCCTAAGTACTACATCTACAGGTCTTTTAAATACCTCCAGTGATGGTGACTCCACCACCTCCCTAGGTGTGCTTGTTTGAGGTAAAGCAACCAATTTTCTGTTCAGTATTTTTCTTGGCAGATAACACATTTCTAAATAACTAAACTCTCTGAAATTAACAGCATACTATCCAGACTGTTAATTCTCAGAGAGATAAGAACTGATTGTTTCTAAGTTATGCGAAGGAATGGTATATGGTTACCATTATGATAACAACCAAGGTCAACTAACTTTGTTATATGCCCCATTGGAGGTTTGGAAGCAGGACAGCAGAAGAGGGGTTACATCTGTCCAGTGGAAAGAAAAGGACAGGTGAGCCAAAATTGACCAAAAGGGTATTCCATCCTATCTACCTCATTCTCAGTATGAAGCTGAGGGATCAAGGGGTCAGCCCTTTCTTTCAATAGATGATGTCTGAGGAGGATCTGTTTGTCTGCCTTTGACCCCTGTCTATGCATTCCTGAATCTGAATTCAGTTTCCATCCATTGCTGAGTCCAGTCTGGGACTCTCTCAGTATGTGTTGTGACATTCATCATCTTGGCAGCTCAATAGTGGTTGTATATGTATTATATATATTGCATATATTTTCAATATTTTCTTTTTCTTTCCCTGTCTCCCAGCTCATAGTGCTGGGTACACTGAGAATAAATGATCTTACACTTAAAGATTGAGGCAAAGAAGGCATTAAGTACTTCAGCCCTTTCCTCATCTTGTGTCACTATGTTTCCCCTCATATCCAATAAAGGATGGAGGTTCCCCTTAGTCCTCCTTTTGTTGTTATCTATTTATAGAAACATTATTTATTGTCTTTTTACAGCAATAGCCAGATAATGTTCTAGTTGGGCTTTGGGCTTTCTAATTTTCTCCCTGTATAGGCTCTCAGAGTCTCCAATGCAAGCTTCTAATAGCTTATACAGTTACCAGTCTATGACTTCCCAGACTATCAATTTAGTTTATGATTAACTCCTTCCCTTTCTATAACTTTTTCTCCTCTAGACCCTAAATTATTGCTTTAAACATAAATAGTTTTCAGACTTTTATACATCATTGCAGCTATATGTATAAGGAAAAAAAAAATCTTCTAAAAATAACAAAGTAAAATATTACAGAACATGTTTCATTCACATCCCATAATGCCTTTGAATCAGAAAAAAAGTCTATTTCTATTCCAGACCCTCTTCTCTCTTGAACAATCTCTTTTAGAGATCAACTTCTTTTGGGGTCAAACACAAGGTCTGAAGAGAAATTTCTTTAATTTACTCTTTAATTTATATACAGAAAATTCTATTACATTCAAACCAGAATCTGAGTACCTGAATACTAAGCAGGAATAAGAGTTGTTTAGGCTAAAAATGGTTGAGGTTAGATGAAACAGGAGAAAATAAATAGCAGGGCAGAAGACTGTCAGCCCTACTAGGTTGTGGGAAAATACTAAATACTTTACAGAAAATTTTCACTGTGTTTTACTTGAGTCTTCTATTGAAAATTGCAAAATATTTGTATCCTAATGCTCAAAGGTGTTCAATGGTATAAAATCCAATGAAATTCAAAACATGCAACACTGAAACTTCTGGGTGATAGATCAGATGTCCTTGGGGATTTTTCAACTTTTATCTTCTGGTGGCCAGATTCTGCTTCTTTTATTCTGTAGGACATGCTGGACAACTATATGTAGCATAATTGTAGGGATCACAAAAAATTGTAAAAAGAGATCTTTAGTAACTTTCATTATATAATCACTGAAATGCTGTGAGAGGCTTTTTCCTAGAATTTACTAAACTTGCTAGGTAATAGAAAGGAGGAAAACGCATATATAAGATGGATGCAGACAACTGCTAAATCTTCATTTCTTTAAAATTGTTATGTATGTATTTATAAATAGTTCCACGGTTTAAATTTTTATTTCACCATTACTTTGCTAAAATACAGCTGTCAAAAATATTTTTAGAGCTAGTAGAGCTAAGTGTTGACTAAAATTCTTGTAGTACACAAATATATCACAATTTCTTTATTGTTGCACTGGTAGAACTTACTTCAGGTATCCAGTGGTCTGAACACAAATGAAATTACAATAACATCAGTTCCAAGTAACTAGGTAGTTTCTTCTTAGTAACTGGGATGAAAGAAACACTCTCTGCAGGACTATTTTCAGATATACTGTTCGTAATAGAGAGTGATTTCAACATTTGGAGAAAATGACTGACAGATGGCAATGTTTCTTTCTTTTACAAACACAGTTGGAATGGAGTTGAAGTCTAAAAGACCTTTTGTCAGAATAAGGATTGTGAAAGGAAGCCTGCACTGCTTCTAACAGCTATGAAGACAGTTAACTCACTCCACAAGTTTTGTTCAGCAGTTAAAAATGCAATTTTCCAGAGAAAATAAAAATGGTTACCAACACAAATGAACTACACTATAAAGAAAAAACACAGGTCAGTTTGAGTTAGCAGCAAGGCAGTCTCATTAACAGATTAAGAAGTTTAGACCACTAAATTTAAACAAGATTTTTAAAAAAAAAAAATGGGATGACAATAGAATCTAGTAATTTTTTTAAGTTATATAAGAAATAAGTTTTCACAATGACCAAGAGGAGTGAAGCCATGGACTATCAGTGCTTGAGCGGTAAACATTGAGCTCCTTATACTACTTTTGATAGGCATACAGAAGAGAGTGTCCTTGGAATTTAATGTAAATTTCCAGATTACTCTAAGAAGAGTGCTCTTCAATGCACTGTTCTGATGGTACTGTTGAACTTTAAAATCTTTAGTATGTGGCCATTAAGTAGTCTGCAAATGCTTTCTACACCCGATGTGCTCTTATAAGCTGCCAGGATTTAACAATTGACCCGTGATTGATGAAGTGAGAAGAGCAAAAGCAGTCTGTAGAGCACTAGTGTCCAAACTCTTGCTGTGAGTCTGACTGACTTCAATGAGTAATACTGAAATTTTATGTTTAACCAAAGAAAAAGGGTATTGCTTTGTCTATCACAGATTCAGCAAAGTCCTTCACATTTAAAGTGTGAAACTTGGCTTGTAAAGTCATACTACTCCAGGCAACTTCTACTCAAAACTGGTTTTTTTTTTTTCTTATTCCCCTGCTTTCTCTCTCCTCATCTCCCTTCTCCCTCATTGCAAGCAATTTCAGGGGATTATAGTGATAGAATTTAGGTTTGTGATATGAACTTCTTGAAGTAATATCAATGGTACAGAATCACCTCCACTTTTATTACACCTGGTAACAGATAGTAAAATAATCCTCCTTTCTCAGCTACTACAGGAACTTTGGACTGGTTTTGGCTGTTCACTTTAATCAATCTGTTCTCACCAGACAAGAATAAACCAGTTTTCAACCAAAATATTTTTCCATTTATGCTGAGTAGGCATATGCTTGTTCATATTTTTAAAAGGTGCTGTACAGTCTTACTAACTACTTGTTTCATGTCTTCAATATGGAAAAGGAATTATAGATCATAGATGTTATCAGTAAGCATCCTGAATCATTCTTTACCTTAAATATGAGGTTGATTTCTGCCTTAGATACCAAGAGAAGCTTGTTAGTTATCCAATTCATTTTCTGTAAAGATAGACAAGAGTGAAATACAGACAATTTGTGAAAAATATTTAGATATCACTCAGTGATTTCCAGGAAACATGTTTGCATATCTATAAGAACTATACCAAAGAATCTTCACATATCTAAATCACACTTTTATTTATAGCCTATTGAACCCATTTATTTTCATCCTTGTATAACCACAGTGAATTCCTGAGAGCAAACTGCTGCATGAAATTGGGTGTTGTTTTACAATTGAAAAAATTTCATCTGACCTGAGACTTACCTGAGGACAATATTCAGGTATGACAGATAACTTCCTAAATATTTTCCATGGCCTAGTTTATCTGTCAAAGGAGGAGAATGAGAATGTTTAGAGAAACTCAGGAATAATCACACAAAGTAATGGTGTTTCCCACTCTTAATTTATGGAGTGATATCAGTTAGACTTTAGAGAAGCTATGCTGTGTTTCTGCTGACTGAAGAATATAAAGTCAGGAGAAACTCTCTGAGAGCGCTACTTGTGTCCACACTGTTAGCTGCAAGATGTCATAGCTTTGATTCAAATTTCCATGCTATTCGACACACAGTAGAAGCCTATAGTGCGCACCGGCTCTGTACAAATCCCATTTGCTTGCGTGACTTCAGTCTCTCTGGGAGATCCACCAGCACATGACAAATTGTGGTAAAGTCAGACTGTATGTGTAACAGAGTCAGATCCTGTTCATCATGCCTAGATTCTTCAAGTAGTGTATTTAGTCCACAGTAACCGTTTTGGAGTTTGTCCTGTTTCTTCTGAATTTTGTGAACATTATCTCACTTTGCAATTACAGATGTCAGGCAGTTTTTTACTAGAGCTTAAGGACTGAGTTTGCGCTTGGGCTAAGTGTAGCTGTAGCTAACTATGTCTTTCTGTCATACTGTACATTTCAACAGTACTTGTGAAAGGCCTAGAGGATTCTAAAAGTTCAATAAATCACATGAAAAAGCATGGAGAACTTACAAGCTGGCCTACTCTGTCTCTCTGTTCCAACATAGGTTCAACTATAATTAATAGCTAAGGGTTTTACATATTCAGTATTAGCCTGGGGTTTGAGGAAGGATGCTGATGTGGGTATCACAAGAAGTATTTTCTTCATATTTATCAAAGAAACTAACTCAATACAAAAAAATCTAACATGAACTCAACCTTATTAATAAAATCATGACCACTACATCCACATCACGTGTAAACATTTCAATTCTGGTTGTTTTTTTTTGTTTTCTTTTCATTCTCTCTAATATATTGAAAAAAAAAATTTGTTCCATTTTTAATGTAATAAACAAACAAACTGATTTCTTCCTTTTTCCTCCCCTTTTCTTTTTTTTTTTGGCCCAAAATTATCAGTATTATATAAATGGACATCTCAAAAATGAATATACAAAGAAGAATTCATTTTTCATTCATTTAGATTTACATTCATCTTATTTCAATTGATTTCAGTACACTTCGTCATGTTTGAAACTAAAGTTATCCCAATTCAGATTCAGAGCATGCTTATTTTCCACATAAGATTATATCTGATGCAATAGGAAATCAAAGAGATTATGGCTGAGTGTGTTAAATTGTTTCATTTCATATAGAAAAAAAAAAAAAAAGATGGATCTTTAAAATTACATTAAAGCAACAGCAATAGGAAAGTGATATGAATTTTGATCTTTGAGTTAAACCTTTTTTCACACTGAGAATGCCCCACATACTTATAAGGTATCAGGTTTGTATATTCAGGAGAAAAAAAAAAAAAAAAGAAAAAAAAGATTTGTTAAGAGCAGACAGACTTTAAAACAAAAACAATTAGTTTCTAACTGCCTCAAGTGTCACTTTATCAGCAGGATCTGCTAGTGTCTCTGTATTAAAGAATGAAATGAAATAATCATGTAATGGTAGACTTGAAATCTTCTTTAATCACATATTTAAATAATGAATCTGACTACAACTCCAGCAATAAAAATGAATCTTTTGCTTGTTGTAAGCATGCCATTAATGTAACACTCTGATTTGTTCCCCAAATATGCTTCTCAATGGTAATATCAGAATTAAAATAAAATTGCAAAAAAAGTTTACAGCTGAGATGTTCACAATCCATATCTAATAGTCTGTCATGGGAATAATTACCCATAATGGGTATCCAAGGGATATAATTGTCTGCTGCTGTGAATTAGGAGTGCCACAGGTGGTGTTAATCACTTGGAATGTATTGGAGTAGAACAGCAGCCAGAGACTGAGCCTGCTTAAGTTTGATTTGTGGAACCATTGATTCTGGAGTCTTCAGACATAAATTGAGTGCATGGTAGTGATAATGTAAATAGTTATAGTGAAACAAAAGGACCTCAGGAACAAAAGGAAAGTTTATGATCTCTGGGAAAGGGGATTAGTAACTTATGAGAAATACTAAGATGTAGTGAAGCTATGCAGGGATAAAATTAGAAGGGTCAAATCTTAACTTGGCCACTACGGTTAAAGATAACAAGAAGTTCTTTCATTATGTCAGTAAAATAGGAAGACTAGGAAAAATGTAGGCCCACTGACAAATGAAGTGGGCACCTTGGTGATGGAAGACACAGAGAAGGCAGAGCTGCTAAATGCCTTCTTTGCTTCAGTCTTCACTGCTAAAGCTATCCCCCATGAATCCCAGACCCTGGAGACAAGGGGGAAGACCTGGAGAGAGGAAGATTTTCCCTCTGCAGAAGAGAACTGTGTTAGATACCACTTGGCCAAACTAGACATCCATGTCCATGGATCCTGATAGGGTGCACCCGTGAGTGCTGAAAGAACAGACAGATGTTATTTCTGGGCCATTCACCACCATTTTTGAAAGGTTGTAGAGAACAGGACATGTACCTTAGAGCTGGAGAAAGGCAAATATCACTTCAGTCTTCAAAAAGGGCAAGAAAGAGAACTCAGGGAACTACAGGCCAATTAGTCTCACCTCCATTCCTGGGAAAGTAATGGAACAACTTGTTTTAGATGTCATCTCCAAACATCTTAAAGAACAGGAAATCATTGGAAGTGGGCAACATGGATTTACCAAAGGTAAATCATGCTTGACCAATCTGATAGCCTTCTATGATGTTATAACTGGATGGCTGGGAGAGGAGAGAGAAGCAGATGTCATCTACCTGACTTAAGCAAAGCTTTTGACACTGTCTCATAACATCCTCATTAGGAAACTGAGGAAGTGTGAGCTAGATGAGGGGGCAGTGAGGTGGATTGAGAACTGGCTGTGTGGCAGGACTCAGAAGGTTTCAATTAATGGAGCAGGGCCAAGTTAAAGGCCTGTAACCAGTGGTGTTCCTCAGGCATCAATAGCGAGTCCAGTCTTGTTCAACATATTAATCACTGATCTGAATGAGGGAACAGAGTGTATTCTCAGAGATTTGCTGATGATACCAAACTAGAAGGGTTGGCTGACACTCCAGAAGATTGTGCTGCCATTCAGCATGACCTGGCTGAAGAGCTGGGCAGAGAAGAACCTAATGAGATTCAACAAGGGCAAGTGTAGGGTCCTGCACCTGGAGGGGAGGAAGAGTTCTGGACATCAATATAGATTAGGGGCAAACCTGCTGGAAAGAGGAGAAGGATCTGTTGATCCTGATAGTAAGCTATCCCTGAGCTAGCAATGTGCCCTTGTCACCAAGAGGGCCAATGGAATCTTGGACTTAATAGGGAAGAGTGTGGCCAGTAGGTCAAGGGAGGTTTCCCCCCCTCTACTCTTCACTGGTGAGGCCACAACTAGAATACTGCATCCAGTTCTGGGCTCCCCAATTCAAGTCAGACAGGAAACTACTGGAGAGAGTCCAGAGTAGGTCAACAAAGATGATTAAGAGTTTAGAGCATCTGCCTCATGAGGGAAGGCCGAGAGAGCTTGGACTCTTTAACGAAGAGGAGAGGAGAGGAGAGGAGAGGAGAGGAGAGGAGTGAGGAGAGACCTTATTAATGCTTTTAAGTATCTGAAGGATGGATTGAAGGAGCCAGACTCTTCTCAGTGGTTCACAGTGACAGGATGAGGGGCAATGGACACAATCTGGAACACAGGAAGTTCCACTTGAATATGAGGAAAAATTTCTTTTCGGTGAGGGTGACAAAGCCCTGGAACAGGCTGCCCAGGGAAGTTGTGGAGTCCCCTTCCCTGGAGATCTTCAATACCGCCTGGATGCAGTCCTGAGTAATGTGCTCTAGGCAATCCTGCTTTAGCAGGGGAGTTGGGCTAAATGATCTCTAGAGGTCATTTCTAACTCTGACAATTGTTTGATTTCATGAAATTCAAATGAAGAACAGAGGAATGTTTGATTCCTCAGCAAAGGTTACAGAAACCGCCATGAGTAACATTGTTCCATGTTGCAGCACTTTCATTTTTCGATAGGGAACAGGAAACATAAAGGTCAATATCTGCTTTTATTGCTTGAACCTGCCTGGTACAAATCGGCAAAAAAAGCTTTAATCGATTAAGTTCAGAAGTTTCAGTCTTCCAATATTTCTGTGGTATATGACTCATATTTAAGGATAGCAGTCTCTTTGGTGAAGAACTTACTCAAAATTTTCTTTAGATATGATACTGACTTATTACAACATTGTCATCTGAGTTCAAGAGCATGTCATCAATAGTTTCTGAGAAATGTGATGAATACCAAAGAGATTGAACTGACTAGAATTTATATGAAATGCATAAATATACACTAACTAAATAAATGTGGTCATACCTGTATCTCCTCAGAGAAAAGTCAAGGCCTTGACTAGGTATCAGCAGGTAAATTAGAGACAGAAGAATTGAGGCTATGAATGATACCATATGTCTTTAGAGATGGTGATTAATTCAAAATCAAACTACTCAAACCTTTTAAAGGAAAAAGTCTGTAAATTCTGTACAAACTTAAATACCATAAGTAATTGTCCCTTTACGGTATAAGGGAGGGGAAGGCTGGACAAATATCTTTATGGAATGTTCTTTCTAAATATCAAAGCAACCTAAACCCCATCTTTATTTCTGAGATCTTTGGAAGTCCTTTTGTATTTTATAGTGCACAGTTTTATATCCTTATTACACATAGAAAGCTGATTGATTTCATTGTGACTTTTGCAAGTGAAAAGATAGTACCTAGAAAGAAACGAGTTCCAATCACTCAAATATTTTAAAGAGAAACATAAAAAATGAACTAAGACTTCCAGACTGATGGTTCGAGTTAATCAAGGGGTTTTGATGTGGGTGTGTTTTTGTTTGTTTGTTTGTTTGTTTTTTTTAAAGTCATCTAGTTTACTAAATTGTACCATTGCTGAACTATAGCTTAAAAGAATTAACACACATCTGTAAACCGTATCATGCTCCAGCAGCTTTGTCCTTCTCAGAATGCTCTACCTCTATAGTCTAATTACAGATTGATAGCAATCCATGAAAGTGATATACATTATTATCATTATTTTGCAGATGGGTTTTTCAATAGGCAGATTGTGTCTTGCCTAGAGTAGGAGAAAACATCTGAACATCACAAAGAAAAAGAAACAGATACTTCAGCTTTTCCAGTTCCATGTACTGTATTCTTAGGTTGTACCTATCCTTCACTATATTTCTTAAAAAATTTCTGTTTATTGGACAGAAAAGGGAGAGAAGAAAATGTGAAAAACTGCTAGAGAAAGAACAGAGAAAATAGGGAAAAATACAAAGAAATCTAAAGTAAAGCAGAGGAAATCTGCTGGTTGGGTAGATGACTGGGTGGAATACAAACATGAAAGAATAAAATTACATTTATCTCAATCTATGAGTGAACTTAATATTTTAAAAAGCTCTGAAATCGCACATATTAGAAAGAACTATGTGAACTTATTTCCTGCTTTCAGTGGACTAAATGTCAAAACAAAATTATTAAAAAAAAAAAGAAAAAAAATATTCTGAAGCTGTAGGAAAAAAAAAATGAAAAAAAAATTATATTACTTACCAAAGTCATTTAAATTGAAAACTAATATCCTATAGTGTTTATTTTGTGTTTGGTTCCTAAAACAATTACTACGATAATACATAAAACAAATGCATAAATATGGATATTTGCAATAAAGGAGATAAACTCTTTAATTTTTAAACACCTACAACCTTAGTCATAAGAAACTTCTAAATGAGCAGAAAACAAAACCACAGTACAAAGACTTGCACTGCTATATGTTACAATTTGTTTTTTAATATATTTGCAAAATAATTGAAAATGAATCATCACGGCAAATAATCCACTAGGAATATCACCATAAATGTTTTTGTCAAGAGCAAAAGTCCTGCTGACAACTATATCTCAGCACGACAATAACATACTGTGTCATATAAATATGTGTTATGGAAAGATGTTTTTCCCTCTGTGATTTTCTGTTATTATTCAGATCTAATTTAAAGTATTTGCAGGAAAAGCATATTCTATGTGTTGTTTTCCAAGTATCTCTTTAAAATTACAAGCAGCAGCACTCTAAGGCTCTCAGGTCTGTAAGACTTTACCTGCAGCACCAACTATCTCTCTTAAGCTAATAATCAAGAATTAGCACACGATTACACATATGTGTAACCATTTTATTGTGTAAATATAATAAAAGTTGGTAAAATACAGTCTGCCAAAATCCTGTGTGCACTATGAATAATGCAGCAGATTAACACACCACTCTCTGTTGGAGAGCTGATCTGTTTACCTTCCAGCACTGCCAAAACTGTATTGTGCACAGATGCCTAAATTGTCATGATCAAAGGGGAAAAAAATAGGTTAGCTCTTTGTTTGCAGATCCTTAGAGGTGTCCACTTCTCTTTTGTTCAGATAAATGATACCATACCAGGATTACTTCACAGGGCCCATAGCCTGAAATGTAAATACAAAATGTGCAATAGGTGAATTGGGTTCTATGCACTGTTAGTGTTGGCAAATCATGAAGGAATCCTCCAGAATACAGTGAGTCCATGCTTTAAAATGATTATGTTTTTACCAAGAGTGCTGTTTTTAAGCCTGTTTGAGCTCTTCAATTGAAATGAAATATGACATACAGAAAAAAAATGCAGTATTCACCTTATATATCTGTAGATCAGCCTTTATGACAGTATGTAATTAAATTTATGAGGTGGCAACAGTTTTCATATCAGTTTATTTTAAAGGCAAATGACACACACTTGTACTTTATATCAGTTAAAACTTCTGCTTTTACCTTAGATAAATAAATACCAAAGCATGCCAAGAATAAATTGCTTCCATTTTTAAAATTTATTTTTTATCTAAAAAGTATTTTATATTTTGATTTAAGGGTGTGTTTTACTCATCTATCAACTAAACCTACCCAAGGAAGGACAATCTTTTAAATGTGTCCATGTAGTTGATTAATGACTTGTGCAACATTCAAAGTCAACACATTATAATCTATTCAGTGACAGCAAACACAAGCAGTGTTTAATGACAACCACTTTTTTAGACTATATGGTACTCTTCAATGTATTCATACAGCATCAATATCAATCCTTAGTTCTGTATTTGATGTAATAAAACTGCATTGTTTACATCAAGTTTAAAATTTAAAAAACAAAAAACAAACAAACAAACAAACAAAAAAAAAAAAAAAAAACAAAACAAAAAACAAAACAAAACCCTCTAGGTAATGTATTTATATCAATGTGGTTTTACATAGCACTAAGCACAGTAAATGAGTATATATGAAGAAAGAATACTTTAGAATACAAAGTCTTTCATACCTAGTAAACAAACATTCAACATCAGTTAAGGTAAATTGAGCAATATAACATTTTATTCTGACATTTTTTATATGACAGAAAGATTGATTAATCTTAAATTGTACTGAGATACTGAATAGGCTAAAGCCCCAGAATTATTATAATACCACTTCATCATTATTTCTGTTTTCTTCAACATTTAATTTTCATAAAGAAATTGATTGATTGTAGACAAAAGAGGAAAAGCAAGAGGAAAAGAACATAAGAATAGGGGTAAAAAAAATCATAACCACTTCTTGCTGAATAGATACCACTAAGTAAAATGTGGGAGCAAAAAACTTGCATAGTTATATAGTTTTAGGGTAATAGTAACTATGATTTAACAATAAACTACATCATAGAACATAGTCAAATTATTGTATCTCGAGAATTAATCTTTTTCTCAGTGAGTATGGAATCATTTGAAATACAAAACAAGTTTTAAATCTAGATTATTTTTCCCAAAATTTTACATTAATAATGTAAAAAGATTTCTGGTCGATCTTAACATCTGTTTAACAGCATAAAGAAAATAGATATTTTGAACAGATCAATAGGTACAGATAATTCTAGGATAAATTTTGAAGACTCAAGACTCAGTCATGTGAAAGTGCATATATAACGCTCTGTATGCATTTCTACAGATCTAATAGCTGGGCCTGGTCATCAACATACTTCAGTATTTGATTATTTAAATTTGGCAATTGAGTTCATATAAATGTAAAAATGAAAGAATTTTGTCCATGTTGGTAAGATATCAACACAAGATAGTAACAGGTCAAGGGAGCAGCACTGAGAAGAATGATTTGGGTGTGCTAGTGGATGAGAAGCTCAGCATGAGCTGTCAGTGCTCATTGGCAGCCAAGAAAACCAACTGTGTTCCTGGGCTTCATCAAAAGGAGTGTGACCAGCAGGTTGCAGGTGGTGATTCTCCCCCTCTAACCTGTGCTCGTGAGACCCCACCTGCAATATTGTGTCCAGCTCTGGAGTCCTCAACATAGAAAGCACATGGACCTGTTGGAATGGGTCCAGCAGAGGGCCACAAAGATGATTTAGAGGGGTGGAGCATCTCTCCTATGAGGACAGGCTGAGAGAGCTGGGGCTGTTCAGCCTGGAAAAGAGAAGGCTCCTGGGAGACCTTCCAGCAGCCTTCCAGTATCTGAAGGGAGCCTACAGGAGAGCTAGAGAGGGACTCTTTGTCAGAAAGTGTAGTGACAGAACAAGGGATAATGGTTTTAAATTAGAAGAGGGGAGATTTAGGTTAGATATTAGGAAGCCATTCTTTCCTGTGAGGGTGGTGAGGCACTGGAAGAGGTTGCCCAGAAGAGTTGTGGATGCCCCAAGTTGTGGAGGTGTTTAAGGCCAGGCTGGATGGGGCTTTGAGCATCCTGGTCCCATGGCAAGGGAGTTGGAACTCAATGATCTTTAAGGTCTCTTCCAACTCTAACCAGTGTATGATTCTATGAGATATAGGTGAAATAAGGACCTTGAGATTTCTCATGGGAAGAGGTGATGAGATTTTGAGGAGTACAGCTAAAGAGAAGGAAATTCTATTGAGGAATTTCTGGATAGAACTGAAGGAAAATAATTCAAGATA
This sequence comes from Pedionomus torquatus, assembly GCA_013398155.1. NCBI lineage: Eukaryota > Metazoa > Chordata > Aves > Charadriiformes > Pedionomidae > Pedionomus > Pedionomus torquatus. The sequence goes on from VZRU01006264.1 coordinate 365,115, forward strand.
GCAATTTTACATGTAAAATTTGAAATTATTTTTTTTTTCATTTTGAAATGAAAACGGAAAACAAAACAATAATAATAATAAAAAAAAGAATATGGAACTTGCTGAATAACTAAGGAATCAAGAAATGCATCCTGAGATGCATAAAGGACTGTAAGAGAAAATGGTGTCACCAGTAGAAGGACTGGAAATGCAGGGAAGAAGATTTAGTACTACTGCACAGCTTATTCAGAGCATCAAGTCTTGCAAGAGAAGACAATACCACAATGAAGAAGTTTTCAGTAGCTGATGATGTTTTCTCAGACAACATTAACTTTTGAGTATTTTCATGGGAGTATTAGAGTAATACCACAGTTCTTATTACCAGGCATGTTGTTAATCTCCAATTACATCATGTCACCATTTATAGCCAGTAAGTCTAGATCCTTTTTCCAATGTGGTTGCGTCATTACTGGCAAACTACCTTTTCTGTCTAAACACAGAGATCAAAATGCCTTTTTTACTCTGTGTTACATCCAGTCTAAAATTCAACTGATGGATTTTATTATTTTATGCATTGTAAGCTGAAAAAATACAAGATGGCAGAGTACATTAGCATATCAATACACATATTTTGACCTTGGTTGTGATTTATTTTAATACTTACCTTATGATTAAAATGTTACAGGTTATATGAAAGGAAATGAATCAAGACAGCATTTTTCTGATCAGAATGACTTTGGAAAAAGGTTAATTTTGTCATGTATTTAAAACAAACAAAGAGACTGATTTTGAAATTCTGCCCTACTTTTTTTACCTGTATTAATGTGCTTCTGAAATACAAAGACAGAATAGAGGTGTTAAATTTGAGGGCACACCTCATTTCTATGTTCATCATTCCCTTTTACTTTTATAGCCAAAATACCACTTGTGTAACCATCATACTAGGAAGAAGGCACCTATATTAGTGAAGAAGGAGGGGAAGGGTGTGTTCCAGGCCACAGAGCAGCAATTCCCCTGCAGCCTGTGGTAAAGACCATGGTGAAGCAGGATGTCCCTCTGTATCTTATGGAGGTCCACAGTTGAGCAGATATCTACTCTGTAGCCTGAGGATAACCCCATGCAGATGGAAGAATTTCATTACAACCCCATGGGAAGTCCATGTTGGAAAAGGCTTCTGGCAGTACCAGCAGACACATGGAGAGAAGCCCATGCTGGAGCAGGTTTTCTGGAAGGACTTGTGACCCTACGGGGAGCCCATGCTCAAGCAGTCTGCTACTGAAGGACTGTACACTGTGAAAGGACCCAGCACTGAAGCAGTATGTGAAGAACTGCAGCCCGTAGGAAGGACTCAGGTTGGAGAAATTAATGGAAAACTGTTTTCCATGGGAAGGACCCTGTACTAGAGCAAGGGAGGAACATGAGGATTCTTCCCCCCCTGAGGAGGAATAAGCAGAAAAGACAATATATGATGAACTGACCACAACCCCTATTCCCCATCCCCCTGAGGTAGAGAATTCAGGTCAAGAAGAAGGGAGGGCTGTGTTTTAAGATTTTGGTTTATTTCTCATTATGCAACTCTGATTTGATTGGTAATAAATTAAATTAATTTTCCCCAAGTTGAGTCCATTTTGCCTGTGAAGGTAATTGTTGTGTGATCTCCCTGTCCTTTTCTACACCCATGAGACTTATTATATGTTCTCTCCCTTGCCCAGCTTAGGAGGTGAAGTGATAGGCATCCAGCTAGGGTTTAACCCACCACAGTCTTTAATACTTTAATTCTGTCACATGTATTATATCTGTGTCTGGTGCCAAGTATGAGTGGCAGAAATAATGTAACTTCCAGTAGGTCCTTACTAGGATTTAGGATATTGGCTTGTGAATCTGCACTTTATTTTCCCTTCCTATCACTTATTTCAGTCATAGGTACTTCCAAAGTAAGCATCATCTTACCCTCTAAATATATCAAAAATTAGTAAAGTAGAATGCAGGATTCTTTTGTCTAGAATTGCCCAGATATTTTTTCTTGTTATAAGGTTTATGATACAAGTTTTCTAAGAATTTGTGTGTTGTTTAAACAATATAACAAAAACAACAGGGAAGTTTTGAGAGGGAAAGATTGATAGTTTTACAGATCTTGTTGTCAGCAATCTGTAATCACCACTTGAATCCTCAAATCAAGACTGAAAATTTTCTAAAATGTGCCATAGCTGACAAAGAAGTCAAGTGCTCAAGAGACAGGTTGCTGTGTGAGATTGTGTAGACTGTATTAAGTAGGACAGTCTACATGGTCATAAGGATACTTTCTATGAATTTGTCAGTGTGTTCTTTATTATCTCAAGAAAACAATACACTAATGGAACTAAAATTACTTGAAGGTAAAGGTAGGAGCAGACAGAAAATGTGACAGAAAATATGTAGAAGGTATGATTACGTCAGAAATTACAACCTTTTGTACACAAAATACATGCATATGAAGCAAACCCCTTTTTTCCATCATATTTGAGAATCTTACACAATTAATAACTGAAGTATCAGGATGTCACATTTTTATCCAGTAAACTTTATAAGTTGCAGCTCCTTTCCTGAAAATTATAGCACAGATAAATTTCTACCTGCTCTAGCTTGACACCGTGTGCCACCCCTAGAAGGTTCAATAGATTCCCTTGATATTTAGGTACTCTTTTCCTTGTATTTACCCCTTGTACTTTTGGATCCAAACTGGTTATGGTAAGTCATTCATCATCTTCAGATATATATCTTCTTTCTCAAAGCTGTCTACAACAGTTTCTGAGCCAGGGGAAACCAGAAAAGATGTGACCTCTATATTTATAATGTAACATTTTAAACAAGTAAAAACTGCAGTGGGAAAAAAAAAATATTATACCATAAGCAGCTATGAAGTAAAAAATGTTAAAGTAAAAAGCTATAGAATATGTTAATTAAAGAAAAAAAAAAGTGAGTAAATACATGTGAAGTAAATATATGTTGTGGGGGTTCTTGTACAACTCCTTGTTGGTAACACACGCTTGATAACAACAGCGGGTAAGAGGTTGGAAATGTAGTGTGCAAGACAGGGACCCCAAAAAAGTCTAAGAGGGTGTTTGCCTAAAACTGATATAATGATAAAATGATCTTTAGTGGTATTAAACAATAACATGGGAATATGAGAAACTTTCATAACACAAGGAAGCAGACAGCTTGAAAAGGAGAGAGCATAGACATTTGTGAAAATGGGGACAGGCAGTGGAAAAGCAGCAATAACCCTCACAGGGTGTCTGTCTCTGATGACAGTGTCCCCATGGCACTGTTGCCCTGCCCAGGCTGGATGGTGTAGCCTCCCCATGGAGGGGCAGGAGCAGTCTGCACTCAGCAATGGAATAGTAGTGCAGGGCAACATGTGGGGGGATTTCATCTTGGGGTGTGGAGTCATTTCCTGGGCCACCTCTTCACCAGTGGTGTCGCGGTTTCAGCCAAACCCTGAGCAACAGATGCCCCCCACCCCCCTCCCTTTTCCCCCCCTTTGGGTAAAGAGAGGAGAGGAAGGAGTTAAAGAGATTCAAGAGTTTAGAACAAGCTAAACTAC
>VZRU01006264.1:377372-388845 GCA_013398155.1 Pedionomus torquatus
GTTGGTCTCAGCCCATTGATCCAGTCTGTCCAGATCCTTCTGCAAAGCCTCTCTACCCTCCAGCAGATCAACACTCCCACCCAACTTGGTGTCGACTGCAAATTCGATCCCCTCTCTTCCAGATTATTAATAAAGATGTTGAAGAGAACTGGCCCCAGGACCAAGCCCTGTGGGACACTACTCATGACTGATCTCCAACTGGACTTCACTCCATTCACCACCACTCTCTGGGTGCTGCCCTCCAGCCAGTTTTTAACCCAGTGGAGAGTATTCCCATCTAAGCCATGGGCAGCCAGTTTCTCCAGAAGGATACTGTGGGACACTGTATCAAAGGCCTTGCTAAAGTCTAGGTAAATAACATCCACAGCCTTTCCTTCGTCCATCAAGTGAGTTACTTTGTCATAGAAGCAGATCAGGTTTGTCAAGCAGGACCTGCACCTCATGAACCAGTGCTGGCTGGGCTTGATCACCCCGGTGTCTTTCATGCGTTGCATAATGGCGCTCAGGATGATCTGCTCCATGACCTTCCCAGGCACTAGGTCAGACTGACAGGCCTATAGTTCCCCAGATCATCCTTCTGACCTTTCTTATGGGTGAGTGTCACGATTCAAGAGAATGTTAAGTAGGGCAGCTATAAAGGGGATGGAGTTTCTTTCTTCACATGGAGCAACACAAAGAAGACAAGGAGTAATGGGTAAAAATTGCACCAGGAAACATTTCATCTCAATGTAGGTTTGCAAGACAGGGTGCTAGATAATTTTGTTTAGGCTCCCTTTCCGAAAAAATGTTGGATGAGGTCCATTACAACCTGGGCTGTTCTTTGATTCTATTAATAAATAATTTTTATGAAAAGGTGGAGAAAAAGAAAGTAGAAAGTCTTCTTATAGAGAAATATTTCTTCACCCTGGCATTTCTGAATGCTTTTTTTTCCAAGGCTTCTTGTGATTTTACCTTCTTTCTCAAAATATATTTGATAACCATTATTTATTAATTTAGGTAAATGTAAAATTAAGTTCTAAAATCCTTCCTTTTACTATATGGTTTATGTCTGTATTTTTGTCATTGTTTGGTTTTCCTTACTATATGCTTTATGTCTGTAATTTTAAGTTATTGCTTGGTTTTCTTATTGTAAATTGTCCCTGAACATTTTTGGTTCCTTACCTTCTATTTTCATCTACTTTTCTGAGTGTTCAGTCTGCATAGTATTATAGAAGGATCTTGTAGTAAGTATCCTAAGACATATTTTTTGTCATTTATGCTTCTTAATGGGTGGTGGTTGAGTTTTCAGCCAAAGTGTGTTCATGATTTCAGATACTGGACACTAAGTGAAGTCAAAATTACTTGGATTACACTTGTAGCAATACCAGTGGAAGGGTGTGGCATCCTGTGTGGTGTAGTCTGTTTTTTGTTCAGGTTTTCTTTCAGCTCATGGGTCAAATGCAGAGTACATCTGAATGTATGTAGTTCCAGTCTTAGGCAGGACAGGGAGAATTATCAAACAAATATTTACTATTTGACACCAAGACTTCTTATTGTAGTTATTGTTAATATTACTGCTATTAATCATAACTTGAACTTTACTGTGCAACAGTGCCTTATAAAGTGAAAACTTTGATTTTTTTTTTATTCCCCCAGTAAAATGAACTTTGAGAAATACTGCTTGTTTATAACAAGAATCTTAAAAAATGCAATGGAGTATGTGGAATCTTAATTTCCCTACACTGCTTATGAAAAAATGAAATGTCCTGATTGTATTACTGATTACTTATTTTGTCCTGACTGAATAAATCACATATTTGAACAGATTATTGGCCTTTTAAATGATCCAGTACTGAAAATTAGTGTCAACAGACTTTTAGAGAAAAAGACATTCATACTCATATACGTAAATAAAAATTACGTACTGCAATGGAAGAGGTGTGATACTCTTTCAGTTAAGCATTTTGTTGTGTAGATATTAAATAACAGCCTGCAGATCTTTAAGAACTTCAGGAGAGAATTTAATAATCTCAAAAATATCATAACTTTAAGATATGGCATGAACTGTTAGATATATATCTTTGAGTGAATATAACTAAGCTGAACTATCTCATAATAGATAAGGAAATTTAGATTTAAGGTTTTACACAATCAGTATTTAGTTATTATCTTCCTGCAAGCTGCTCTAGAAGACAGCCATTTACCACAGTCAAGTATTTTTGAAACTTCATAGATTTCATAGAGATTTCCTTGGGTTTAAAGCCTGAGGGGCTTTAAAATCCTCTGATCTGACCTCCAGCATAACACAGGTCATTGCACTTTATCGACATATTTTTTATGGAATAAAACAGCTCAGCCAGTTCAGTTTTTAGAAAACAGTTTTATGCCATAAAAAAGAAATAAGAGAGACTGAAACTGGAATTCAGTTATTCAGTTAAGTCAAGTATACACTTTTTTGGTAAGAAAAGATAACTACAGAAACACAAAATATAGGTCAACTGATTAGATGACAAATACTCATGAATTACCTGGAAATAAAAGATGATCACAAACTTGATCAAAAATCTACAGTGGTTGTGTTATTCATAGAACAACCACATAGGGTATATAAAGGATTGTCTTTATACAGTTCATCTAAGGTTTAATTTGAAGAATTAATTTAATTTTGAGGTCTTTGGAAAAATTCTGCATGAGTTGTAGATCAGTAGCCCAGATATTTGTTATTGTCATTGCTGGTAGCATACCACAGGGTTTCTATTGACTCTGTAGTTATTGGTCCTGCTTTCTATGAATTTGTCTGGGCTACTCTGGAGCTTTATGTTCACCTGCTTTACAACAAGAGCACTTCTTTAACACTGAGAAGATTTCTACCTGAGTGGTTTTATCTTCTGTATAGCTGTATGTATTGTGTGGTGGAATGTACATTAGTATTATTTATTTTTGTACTAGTACACAGTGATAACAAATAGTTGGTTTATGTAGAATCAGCTATTTATGGCCCTATCCTCAAACTATGGTATAAAGAGTGCAGCCTTAGGATGAGAGCAGAGGCCTTTTTTGCACTCAGAATCTTATGTTAGCAAGAAATAAAAATCCACAGCAGATATATGAACCTAAGAAGTTATTTTTAATCCTGATATTTAAATAATCTTATGCAGAAAAGTCAAGTTAATAGCCAAGTTAAAACTGTTGCACAATAACTTCCTTCCAGTGTTCTTTCGGATCATATTGGATAACAGGTTTGGTATTTCTCAAGAAGGTTTGCACACTCAGAAACCTTTGCAGGTCTTCATACTATGCAAGCACGTACATGTTATTTGTTCAATTTCATACAAAAAGGCTCTCTGATAAGCAAGCAACAGATTCTTCTGTTTATACCAGATTTTGATCTGAAAAAAACCCTCACAGGAATAAGTAATTTAGGGGTATAAAACATATGGCCCAGCAGAAGGCTAAATTCAGCTTCTTCTAAGTAAGCTTATCCAAACACCATGAATGGTACTCCGTGGAGTTGAACTGCATGGCCAGAGATCAGTAGCTGGCCTTTATTTGGTGGTATTAATATATGATACTTTTTTTTTTTTTTTTTTTCCCCCAATAGATGACGATCTATATGTTAATGTTTTTCCAAGACAATGAATTATCAAGAAATTAATTAAATTAATTAATTCATTAAGGTTTTTTTTCCATACCAGATAATACATGTTCCATGCCTCACCAAAAATTCGTAATAATCCATCCTTGCTGGGTCTAACAGACTGTCCCTGGAGGTTTGATCCCTTTGGTCCCGACTCCTGTAATCTGTGATTATGACAAAGGATGAAAAAGCTAAGGGCAATAAAAGCAACTATGCTAGGCAGGAATAAAAAGAGGATTTATAAAACTGTTTATTGCAAGAGCATAAGCCTGCCAATATCAAGTCTGTACAGCCCCTCCCCATCTAGAAGCAGGGGTTTCCCATTATTATGTAGCCATTTCCCATTATTATGTATTATTTTATTTCTGATTTTTTTTGATAGACACAAATCAGTTATTTTATCAAAGATAGACATCAGCATAAGCATTCTATGGGTCCTTGGACCTTTCCTTTACTATAATGAAAATATTGCAATAGTTTTCAGTCCTCTAAACCTTTGGAATATCTTCAGTTTCTTTCTCAGTTATTAAAAAAAAAATAAATTCACTGGCTTATAGATAATTCAGCTATTCAGTCCTTCCTAACAAATTTACATCTAACACAGATGAAATGAAATTTTCGTGTAAGTTTATATCCTAATAGATGTTCTACATAGAAAAAAAAAAAAAAAAAAAAAACCAAAAATTAATTATGAAACCAGAAAATNAAAAACTGATTGATGAAGCAGAAGATATTTTATTTCTAAAACAACCGGAGGAAGTGTTTTGGTGTTGATTTTTTCTTCTTGATGCTTCCAGAGGATGATGTATTTTTTATTGCCATAACTTAGTATACAAAAAACCCAAAAGGTTGCATGACCTGATTTAGAATTTTACAGGCAGCTGATAGATATGTTCAATGAAAGCAGAAAGAAATTCAAGGAGGAGTCAATTCTTCCACAATCTTTGATTTTTGGATAAAATATTCCTGCTATCTCAAGAAATACAAAAATCTGACTGATCTTTATTTTTCTTCCCTCCCGTCCCCCTTGTTAAAATATATGGCTATGTGTGAAATAATTACTGTTAACTGGGAGTAAAACAAAACCTCTCCAATGTGAAGTTTGTTCATCTATATTTGTCACTGAAGAAAGGTAAACACATAGTAAAAATCAGCATGTGCTGAGTTCTGCTCAACTACTCCTGCAGTGGCTTAACCTAATGACTCCCCAGCCAGTACAAACCTCCCACAGGCAAAGCCACCATCCCTGCCAGCTCAAGGCCCGGAGAGAGGCACTGGGCACTCCATGCTCCGTGGTAGATGGCTTCCTACAGAGTTTGATCTGGGTTCAAGAGGTGTCTGATGAGCTGAGGTAGCTTCCTCCTTCGCTGCTGGGAACTGTGCCCTGTGGCACACCTCTGCCAGTGTTCAGCAGTCTCACACTCTGTATGTCCAAAACATCTTCCACCCCAACTGCTGCATAAACTGCTACCTCTGTTAGATGCGCTCCCAGCTGCTGATGTTTTCTCTGGTGCCAGCTGAAGAGGTGCTTGACAGTTCCTAAGTCTAAATTAAGAGTTGGCTGAAGATAACAGGCAATAGAGCCTTTTGATTAGGATTGCATGTCTGAGTCTGTTAGAAACTGCTAGAACTTTTAAGAGTGAACATGCCTCTTAGCTACCTGTGCAGGCAGCAGCAGCACCCTGCTGGAAGGAACACCCACAAACTGCTTTATGAATTGCTGCCTCCCTTAGAAGCTTCTGTTTGTACCGTTCTTCTTTGGAGAGTCCTACTCTACTTACTGACTCCATTTTTTCTTTTTCAAATCTGGACAAAGGAAATACTATTCAAAAGCCTCTTTTCTTCCAATTCCGTTACTTTACACGACAAACTATTTTTCATTCTCTGCTATATAAAAATAATGATGAAAACAACTATCATTCTTATCTTAACAAGGCAAGGTTGCTGAAGAAGCAAAACAAAGTAACAAAAAAAAAAATTGTAATTTGTTTAAAAACTTCTAGATTTTAACTAAACATCAATTCTTATAATTCCATGACAGCACTCACTACCTTTGAAATATATCTGTACCTTGGGATAACATGATTTAGGTAGAACATTTCATACCAGGTTAGAAATATATTCCCAGGCATATATGTAGAGATATAAATGTAGCTTAATAATACTTTTTCTTCTTGATTTAATTTTATTTTCTTTTCAGAAAAAAACAAGATCATTTTGTGTTTCAGGAATTTCCTGATAAATTAAATCTTTCTAAGGCAGATACACTTTGCATTTCCTGGGAAACACAAACTTGGCTTCTTCAGGGGTTCAGAAGATATTAGTGGAATAGGATAGATTGAAGAATTACTAGACTTTTTTGGTGCAGATGAAAAAGCACTATGCTTTCAAGAAAAAATATTTCTTCTATTTTAAAGGAATGGAATGGTTCATTAGAAATATTTTGTCAAAGGGCACAGATCATGTGGCTGTATTCCAAGCTACTAATTTTCACTATTATGAACATTGACAATTTCAGTGAAAACAGCAGGTCACAATTTACCTAAAAGCATCTTTATTCCTTATATTTTTTTTAGGCTCAGTTCCCTATACTCTATCATTTCATACTGGTGAAATGACAGATATACATTTGGAGTTATAGAGAAGGAGGCAATGCCACAACTCTGCCAAGATTAGCGCAAATGCTGTGCCACTAGCACATTAGAAGAAGTTACAGCTGAACACTTCAAAGAACATCTTATCTTCAAACTAGCAGATCAAAATTTGTATTAATAAAGTTAATGGAAAAGGACATTGAAATTATTGAAGTTAAGTAAACAAAAGTTCAGTGAGTGAACACAGGTGTCTAAAAACAGCTACGTGAGTAATGTCTCTTTGTATAAGTTCTTCCTCTGTTGTAGCAATTAGGAACTAAAATTCAGCTTCTCAGGAAACCTCATGTCCTCAGCCAGTTGCAGATAGTCTGACACTTTACTGATAACTTTTTCATAGTTTTACTTTGTAGATTTTAAAGAAAGTTTGTTCTCCTTAACTTCCTAAATGTTTAGACTCTCTTCCCATGTATTCAACAACTACTCTCTTACCTGCCTCATACATTAAACTAGGTATGTGAGTTTTTATAACTTGAAGAGGAGTGAAGATGCAATGGTGAGGAAATATTCTGGGACAGTATGATGGGGGTGGTTCTCAAGATTTCTCTTGAGGAATCAGTATCACAAGTAGTGGTTCACCTTAAGTGACTGCACACATATGCAACATAACATGCAAACCAGTCAGGAAACATTACGTATCCAAGTGCTGGCAACATCAAAAGATTTGCTTGAAGAAGGAGCACAGACTATTTAACTTTTTTGACTCCCTCATTTTATTGTTGGTGCTATCAATACATCATGTTAGTGATATGATACAGGCTGGGCACTGACACTCTGGGCAGCAGCTCTGGGGAGAAGGTGCTGGGGGCCCTGGAGGACAGCAAGCTGAATGTGAGTCAGCAGTACATCCTGGTAGCAGAGGTGGTAAACAGTGTCCATGACAGTATAAATGAGAACTTGGGTAGCAAATCAAGGAAGGTGATGATTACCCTCTACTTGGCACCTATTAGGCCTATCAAGATACTGCATACAGTTTTGGAATCCTTTGTACAGCCTGTCCTTGGAATAGTTCAAGACCCAACTAGTTAAAGCCCTGAGTGACATCATCTGCTCTCAGAGCTGACCCTGTTTTCAGCAGGAGGCTGTAGAATGACTAACTTCCTTTCACATCTGAATTATTCTATGGTCTTGTGATTCCTAAGAATCATAGGTCTGAGTGCACTTGCAGAGCTAGGATCTCACCGGGTTTACAGAAATGTGGTGTATTGGATGTAGTGCATGCTGTAGTGGATGGATATAGGCTTTCCAGGAAAGAAAACTGCAAAGGAGAGGGAGAAGGGATGTTGTATTTGCCAACAGATGGCTTGAGTATACAAAGGTTATTAGCCAATTTAGATCTTATAGCTAAAAGCTCTGGGATTCCTAACTTAAGAAGGACATGGACCTGTTAGAGAGAGTCCAGGGGAAGGCTGAAAAAAATGGCAAGAGGGATGGAGTACCTCCCCTGTGAAGACAGGCTGAGAGAGCTGGCGTTGTTCAGCCTGGAGTAGAAAGGCTCGGGGGAGGCCTTATAGCAGCCTTCCAATAATTGAAGGGGCCTACAGAAAAGGTGGAGATGGACTCTTTATCAGCAAGTGTAGTGATAGGCCAAGGGGCAATAGTTTTAAACCAGTAGATTTAGATAGATATTGGGAAGAATTTTGTTCCTGTGAGGGTGGTGAGAGACTTGAACAAGTAGCTCAGAGAAGTTATGGAAGCCCCATCCCTAGAAGTGTTCAAAGCCAGGTTGGATGGGGCTTTGAGTAACCTGGTCTAGTGGGAGGTATCCCTGCCCATGGCAAGGGAATTGAAACTAAGTGATCTTTAGGGTCCTTTGAAACTCTTAACCGTTCTGTGATTATATGAACAGACCCACACAGAAACATTGTGGCAGGTATCTGCTGCAGAACAGCTAATCAAGAAGGAGATGTTTAAAAAAAAAGAGGGTTTTAGATAAGAAAGCTAGTCAGGCTTGTTTGATAAATCCATTCTGACTAATCCAAATCACCTTGTTCTTCATATGTTTGGAAATGGTTTTCAGGAGGATTTGCTTTTCACCTTTCCAATGACTGACATAAGACTGAAAAGCTTGTAGTTCCCTGGATCCTCCTTCATGCCTTTCTTGAAGCTAGGTTTGCAATTTATTTTCATCTACTTCTCAGTAATTGTCCCATAGGAGACTGCCAAGATTTTTCAAAGGTAACAGAATGAGAGTGAGTTAAACAAAACAAAACAAAACCCAAACCAAACCAACCAACCAAACAAACAAAAAAACCCATGACAACAACAACAAACAAAACCAAAACAAACCAAAACAAAGAAAAAAACAACCCAATCACACAAGCAACAACAACAAAAAAAGAGCTACAGAGTTACAACCCTGAACTTCAGGAGAACTGATTTGGGCATATTCCAGGATCTATTTTTCATGATTCCATGGGAGAGTCTCCTGGAGAGCAAAGGGGCCCAACACAGTTGAACTGATCTTCAAAGACAGCCTCCTCAGTGCACAAAGACTGACTCCTTTAGTGTGCAGAAAGTCAAGCAAATTTTGCAAAAGGTGAAGGGACTGGGAACATCTGACTGAGCTCAGACACAAGAGCAAAGATTGCAATTATTATTCTCTTCTCTTCAGCACTTGGGAGCCCCCATCTGTTCTGAGTTCTGTAGTACAAGACAGACATAAATATACTGCAGGAAGTCCACTTCAGGGATCAGGATTGTCAGGTGCCTCAAAAACATGATGTAGAAGAAAACTAGTACAAGTGGAGAATACTGGGTTTGTTCACTCTCAAAAATGGGCAGTGAAAGACAGGCTTTCACTGCCTGTAGACAGTGCTGCTGTTTACATATATGTAGACATATATGTCTACATAACGTAGACAGTATTGTTGTCTACAACTACCTATTGAGAGTGAAGGAGGTAAAAGATACAAGGGGGAATGTAGAAAATTGTGATTGTACATAAAGAAAACCATTTTGCCATGGGGGTGTCAAACACTGGAACAGATTGCCCATAGGAGCTGAGAATCTGTGTTCTTGGAGATACTAAAAACTCATAGGGAAAAACCCTGGGCAGTCTTATCTAAATAGATCTCCTTTGAACAGGAGATTGGATTAGATACCTCCAGAGATCTCTTCAAGCCTAAAATTTTCTATGATTTTGTATTTGAAATTTACCTTCTTTGATACCAGCTATTTTCTTTCTTTCTGATAGAAAGAGCTCTCAGCATTGTCCTACTTTTTAATCTTAATTGGAAAACACAGCTAGTTCGCTCTTTCTGTCCTGAAAGTTGTGAAGTTTAGAAACAGTAGTCTACAGATATCTCTGTATTTGTTTTTAAAACATAAAGTTTATCTTTACAAGTAAATCGCAATATTTTTTTACAAATTAATTTTTCAAATTTACCTTTACATTCAATGTCTTTAAAAACATATTTAGCAAAGTTTTTGCAAAATGTTACTAGGATCCTGACTTTGGTGCTTAAACATAGACACATCAGATCGAAAAACTAAGTGAAATCAATAGGGGTTTTAAAACATGCCTTGAAATAAAAACTTATGCAAATTTTTACTTTGAAAAAAAATTAACATACAATTTGTATTTTTTTGTAGCATTAAAAATGTTTTCTTCTGAATATCCCATGTTCTAAATACAGTGCCTGCTCTAAAAAAAGAAAAACAAACAAACAAACAAACAAACAAACAAAAACCAAACAAATAAAAAAAAAAACTTAGACACAGACTCTTACTGTGCATTCCTGGCCAAGAAAAATGCTTAAAGATAAGATTTATTTGAAATAGTTTAAATCCTTTAGACCTAAAGGTATCTGTGGGGTTTTTTCCTCTTAACTGAGATGCTTCTCTGATTGGGGCTGTGAATTTGAAGGAAAGTAGAGTCAATAATTCAGTCTGAATAAGAGTCTCTAACACATTCTAGAAATGTACATGATGTAGGAAATCAATGGTGGTTCATTACCAGATACCAGATGAGTACTTACATATTGACCTTCACAGTCTTAAAGATTTAGGTTTGTTTTAAATATATGCATTAGTATGGAGTGAACATTATTATTGTATGGCTGCCTCTGAAAAAATCAAATGCAACTGTCCACCATGAACATATCTAATTTAAAGCACTTTTTAAGACATGGGCATTCACATGTAGATATACTAGCATGTATGAACATTCTATTCTGTAAGCAAAGCTATGTCATATCATAGCAGATGACTCATCTAGATTTCTTTCCTGAATAGTATGCTGAAGTGTTTCTATTTCCCCATCAATTGTATAGAAGAGCAGCTAGGACTAGATTTCTGAATTAAACACCTAACATATGCCAGAGTGAAGAAGCAAACAAATAAGGGGCGCTTAAGCATGTTTGGAGATAAGTTTCTGTTGTAGGACTTGTAGGGAGTTTTGTTTTATTCCATTTTTTCCCTACTAAAGATATTTACTACCTCATAGAAATAATACAGTTAAATTCTTGTAGAGACAAAACCAGTACATGAAGAACTTTGAATCCCTATTGTCTAAAGAGTTCTTTTGAATTTTTCATGTACTGTGACTTCCTCTGCAATTATGACAACATTAATAAAATCTATTTTATACGAATTAGAAACAGATTCCTTTTCAATCACTAGAAGATTCAAGATATTTTAATGTGTAAACAAGAGTCTGAAACACTCTGAATTTCCAGCTCTATCTAGCAAGTTTTTCGTCATGATTATCATCTTGTTGATGTTTTATTTTCCTAAAAAAAATTCTTCAGACAGAACCAATGGCGTGATAAGCACTTCAAAGCTCAAAAAAACCATCACAATATGGTTAGCTATACTGATATTATCTTTATATTAAAAGAACAACATTAGGCTACTTTAAGGATTCAGCTCCGGAAATGCTTTAAACTATGTAAATATTCCTAACATATATATTTTTGGTAGGGTTCATTCCTCTGACATCACATTCCTGTTTTCCAGCACAGCGTAATTCTGTAAATAGAGATGTTCATAAAGCTCTTCTACCTAGATCTGCATTCTAGTGCTCCTGCTGCTTACAAAAGACTGAATTTGCTTCTCTCTCATTTGAAGAGGGTGACTTAATTACTGAGCAGTGATATATTCTGATTGTCATTGCCCATCACCTTTTCATTTGAAGCTGAGCCACTGTGAACATGCAAGTAGGAGTCTTTGCATTAAA
Organism: Pedionomus torquatus; assembly: GCA_013398155.1. NCBI lineage: Eukaryota > Metazoa > Chordata > Aves > Charadriiformes > Pedionomidae > Pedionomus > Pedionomus torquatus. Next base: position 388,819 of record VZRU01006264.1, read on the forward strand.
TCACAGAAAAAAAAAAAAAAAAAAAAA
>VZRU01006264.1:392918-416426 GCA_013398155.1 Pedionomus torquatus
ATATATAGTATACTTTTTTTTTTTTTTTTTCTTATTTTCTATTCATTTAGCATGGTCCCAGTGCATAACGCCCCACTGCAAGTGTTGTGTCATGCCATTAAGATCAATACTGTTATAAAAACAATAGCAGTTACCAAAACAAAGACATTTAAGAACCAACTTCTAGCCACTTAGATGGTGAGATAATTAATGTCAAGAATATTACAACTGTAGACTCACCCTTAAGCATTATGGAAAAGCTATATAGTGCCAACTGTTGAGAATTCAGTTCTTCATGATATACAAAATTTGCACCCATTCTGTGACCTGTTTATTTTGTTTGCTTTGGCATTTTCTATTAGTTGTTGTTGGGCTGGTTTCTTTGCTCAGCTTTTTTTGTTGTTCTATATGCAAGATACAGAGATATTACAGATCTTGATGAAATATTCCCCAGATAAGATCATGCAAATGAATATTGTTTAGTCTATGTCTACCACTTCCAGCAAAACAAACATACTCCTTCTTTGGACCTTCACGAAGACATGTATTTGTATCTGCTAGTTCACTATTTATACATAATAAGACTAGTCTCTGCGGAAACACTGTAGGAAAACAGTTGCATCTTGCCATGGATAGGACTAAAACCAGTCGACATTTGGTATTTTCAAAGTGAGGTCATAATCATTTGAGCTATTCTACACTCTCAAAAATCCAAATACAATGGATTGTTAACAATAACAGTTTATTTTAGAATAAATTCAAAGAATCAGGGTATAGTAAGCATTAAGTTATTTTCCTTGGAAATATTTGAAAGGGAATCTACTCTTGGTGCTATTTATAGTGATATGAAAAGTGTCAGAAAACAGTTTTTGTTACATTAATACCACTGGTGACCAGAGGTTTTTTTAAACCACACACTGCAAGATTACAAAGTGGTGGTGAAGTCTCTCTACCAAAGTCATGTGAGTCATTTGTAATCTGATTTTCTCAGGCTAATTGCAGATGCCCTCTTGTATATGGTAGGAACTGCAGAAGAAATAAAGGTAGTCACAGCCTTGTTTGTTATTAAGGGAATTGGGAAGAACAAGGTTAACAACATAACCAGAAACAACAGGATCTTAATAATGGAATGCAAAAAAAAAATTAGTGATGCAGACCTTGGTTTATCAGCAAAATAATCTGTATCTTTTAAATATGCATGAAGATTTTAACAGACAATTTCCTGTAATTTACCTACCTACTGCATATTATCATTATATCTTCCTGGATAAAGAGAGGAGCATGAATTATGGAGATTCTTGATTGTGTTATCAAGCACTCTTGTACCTTGATATAGCTATGAAAGCATAGCTTATATATTTTTTTCTTTTTAAATTACACTTCAAAAAATTGTTTTCACAAAGCTGCAGTTAGTAGTTTGAAATTCTTTTGATAACAATCAGATTTGTGGCATGATCTTGGCATTCAAAAGCCATCACTCACTTATAGTGACAGCAATAAATACTATTTTATAGCTTTCTCAATATATAAGGAATACCAAACCTCTTACATTACAATGTCCAGAATCAAACTACATTTTTGATGCTATAGAACTTGGACATAACTTGGTCTCAAGCATTCTTTTTACCCCAAAAGTGAAAAGCAAAGCTACAGAAGTTTGACTGATAGCTGTCAAGAACACAAATTGGATACTTAATTGGATTTTGTCTTGAGGGGAAAATAAATTAAATACAGTGTTGAAGGAGACACTAGTTATTTCCACCAGACTGCCTCTTCCTAGGATTCTAAAACTGCAAAGCCCTTTGTCATAGAAATTCTTGTTCGCTTTACCAGCTGCCTGTCAAAACTTGTTCTTTTCATTAATGTTACTGTTGTCGTTATTCTTGTCATTAATAACTACAAACATTTTTCTCACTTACAGCCACTGAAAATGGAGAGAGACAGTGGGGATGAGAGATCAAATGGAAAATACTTATTATTCAAGGAGGGAAAAAAAAAAAAAAAAAGGCAAGGGGGCCTACAAAACAGATGGAGAAGGATTCTTTATGAGGGACTGGAGCCGTAGGACAAGGGGTAACAGTTTTAAACTGAAAGAGGGGAGATTCAGATGAGATAATAGGAAGAAATTCTTTACTGTGAGGGTGGTGAGACACTGGAACATGTTTCCCAGAGAAGTTGTGAATGTCCCATCCCTAGAAGTGTTTAAGGCAAGGCTGGATGGAGCTTTGAGCAACGTGATCTAGTGGGAGGTGTCCCTGCCCATGACAAGGGGATATGACCTTTAAGGTCCCTTCCAAACCCAACCATTCTATGATTCTATGATGTAATAAAAATGTAAACAGTTATTCATTTGTCCTGGTTTGAGGTAAAACAAACCAATTTTCTGTTTTATAGTTTTACTTTCTTAGCTAGGCCTCTTCTAACTAACTAAACTCTGAAATTAACAGNCCGAGTCCAGTTTGGGACTTTTCCTAAAGCCTGCTGGTGACTTGGTCGTCATCCTGGGAGCTTTTTTCCTAAATTTCCTTTTTATTATATTACTTATATTTTCATTAAAGTAGTTTAGTTTGTTCTAAACTCTTGAATCTCTTTAACTCCTTCCTCTCCTCTCTGACCAAAAGTGGGGAGGGGGGAACATCTGTCAATCAGGTTTTGGTAAATTTGGCTGAAACCACGACATCATTCTTCCAAAATAAGGATTTAACTGATAAGAAACATAGTTAAAAAAAAAAAAAAAAAAAAAAAGCAGTTCATTAATTCATATATTCTACATAAGATTTGTCAACAAATATTAATTCAGAAGTACAACTTGAGAACACACATAGGGTTAAACATAAAAGTAGTATAAAATCATCTATGTCTGAGTCACTTAATTTTTCTACCAAGAAGTAAATAGCAGGTTTTTGGAACACCAGCCTTTTGATGATGATAATGACGGTGAGAATTGTGGCAATCCAATATCCTGAAGACTACTAGGAGGATATCCTAGACTTTTTCTGCATATATTACTTTCTAACACAATGCTTTTGAACAAACAACCCTGAAAGTGTGGTATGACTCCCATGCAAAACATAGTTTAAATGATTTACCTGCCTGCCTGTCTGTCTCTCTATTTATTTTTCTACTAATGAAATAGCATAAATAATACCAGGATTTTAACAGCATTTTCAAAAGAGATAGTTATGAGCCATCTGAGCATCTTTGACAAATCTGATGGCATTTTAATAGGCTGGAAGTTTTTATTTCACTCTGTTGTTTATCTAACTGCTTTTGCTGATAGCTACATGAGACACAGCATGCATAAGTACTTTTGATGGTTTTGGTATTACACAGGACTTAAAAACACCCAACAGGCATTAACTGGGAAAAAAAAAAATCTATTTTAAATGAATTGCCAAAATGGAGCTTGTGTTTGATTTTAGCAATGTGTGGTGTTTGATTATGGCTGTGTGGGTGTGGGTGTGTGTATGTTTATATGTGTGTGTGTGTATGAATTTTAATTAATTGTAAGCAGTTCCAAACAGATGTATAATAAAAAGTCATCATGCTGAATATATTAAGATGAAACGAGGTCAATAAAAGGAATACTTCTTCATAAAGGAAGCTGTTTAAGAACTTCAAGAACTTTGAGGCTATGAACAGCCTGTTAATGTAAACAGAATGAATGCAGTGAAAAAAATAAATGAGTCCTTTGAAATGAATGGTAAAATGCTTCATTTGCATAAATTTCAGATACTTCTGAAATCTTACTGGAAAAAAACCCCTGATGCTGCTTCAGAAAATGAAAAGATCTACAAAACTGAGATATATTGAAACATTCTTATAATAAAGATAGAGGAACAGGAAGTAAGTGTGTCTAAAACTTTTCATTGGCAAGTGGGAGTAAACTTTGCATAGCAGTTAATATCAATAATTTCCAGATTTCAGCTACCTTTTTAAGACAAGAAGGTACCATTCTTATTATTCATGTCAGCTTAATGAAAACTGAAAACCATGCATTTTTAGACAGCATTTACTGAAAATGCATTAACTGTTACTGAGGCAATGTAGAAAAAATCCTAAGCAAAAATATTTGATTTCCAATTTGAGCTAGCTTCAACGTGTTCTTGCTTCAGTTCACTATGTAAAGTATTTTTTAACATCAGAGTTAACATTTTATTCTGAAAAAAAATAACAACCTGTGAAAACCATGACTCTTGGCATTCTCTTTATGTAGTTTTAGTTATTCATTCTTTTATTGAAAGGCATACTTTCAAGACCACAAAACACATGTGTAACCATCTGAAGATGCATATGCTTATGAACGTGTGCCATCTACATATGCATGTAGGTTTGTACTCATTCTATGATATAATGAATTCAGGATTTTCAGGAGTATTTTCAAAGTGTCAGTATCAGGATTGGGCATGTATCTTATCAGTGGCTCAGAACTGTCACCTATAAAGTGACAACTCTTCTAGTTTAGAATCTGAAAATTTAAATCTGGAGTTGTCTTTATAATGGTATACAAAAAGTAGTGGTGTCTGTTCTCATACTTTTTCAGGGACTGTGGAGTGGTTTTGCATGCCATTTCACAGACCTAATATCATCATTTCTCTATGATATAGAGCATTGTTCTTTATCAATTCATATTTTGATCTATGCTTTCAGATAGGTACAGACTGATTGTACACCATGTAATTGCCTAATCTCTGAAAAAGGATTTTATAGCATTCATAACAATTATACTGCAGAGACTTCTAACAGAGACATTAAGATTCGTAAAAACCAAACATGAATGTAAATGTGTGCATATGTGTGTGTGAAGATGGAACAACATAACAAGGGTTAAAAACATAGAATCATAGAATAGTTAGAGTTGGAAGGGACCAAAAAACCATCAAATTCCAACCCCCCTGTCATCAGCAGGGACACCTCCCACTGGACCACATTGCTCAAAGCTCCATCCAGCCTGGCCTTAAATACTTCCAGGGATGGGGCATCCACAGCTTCTTTGGGCAATCTATTTTGGTGCTTCACCTCCTTCACAGTAAGGAATTTCTTCCTAATATCCAATCTAAGTTTCCTCTTCCAGTTTAAAACCATTACCCCTTGTCCTATCACTTCCTGACAAAGAGTCCCTCTCCTGATCTCCTGTAGGCTCCCTTCAGATACTGGAAGGCTGCTAGAAGGTCTCCCCAGAGCCTTCCCTTCTCCAGGCTGTACAGCCCCAGGTCCCTCAGCCTGTCCCCATAGGAGAGGTGCTCCATCCCTCTAATCATCTTTGTGGCCCTCCGCTAGACCTGTTCTAACAGTTCTATGTCCTTTCTCTGTTGAGGACTCCAGTGATGGACACAGTACTCCAGGTGGGAGCATCTAGTTGGACCCCACTGTGGAAGAAGGTTCACATAGAGCAGGTTCCACAAGAACACATCCAGGTGGCTTTTAAAAATCTCCAGAGAAGAAAACTCCACAACCTCTCTGGGTAGCCTGTTTCAGTGCTCTGTTGCCCTCAAAGCAATGAAGTTTAGATGGAACTTCCTATGTTTCAGTTCTGCAAATCTAAGTAGCAACGTCACTTCACTATTTTTTTGAGACTCAAATACTGTTGTTTAAGCCAATATTGAGTAATAATATACATAAAACAGCAAATTTTGCATAAAGAAATGGATCCTCAAGTAGAAAAGTACGATCTAGTCACTTGATATGCAGATATAAGGCACTCTCTACTTTACCAGCAAATAGTTTATAAGTAAAATCTTATGCTTAATAAACAAGCTTTCAGGCAGGAAGAAACCGAATGAACTAGTTTTACAGCTCCAGACCTAAAAAGGTAGTGACCTGAAATCTAAGTTTTGAAGCTAATTATAATTTTAGATTATTATTTACATAATTGAAAATGAAGCTTTTGCACAGTAATTCAATAGATTTTTTTTTAATTAGAAAAAAAGATGTCAATAATTATTCTGTGAAGGACTAAAAAATACCCTCTCTAAAGAGAGGAAAAAAAGAAAGGGGTTTCTTTTAGCTTGGAAGCAGAGTCCTCTTCACTTAAAAAATACTCTCTGTGTCTTAAGAGTTGTAATGCCTAAGTTTGCTTAAGTAAGAAAAATTACGTTTATATTTTTATGAATATTTTATATATGTGTACAAATACATAGAAGAATATATACTTATAACTGGATAGTGTTTATGTACAAGTTCTCTAAACTAGTGGATCTGTTTTTAAGTTTTTAAACAGTACATTATAGTAGCTATGCATTACAGTTATAATTTTTTTCTTTATTTCATTTTCCAAAGTTACATTGAATAGTCATTGGGATCAAGCTGGGGACAGAGGATTCTCAGGCCCAGCAGCCATATTGCAGTAACAAAACACATGAATTGACAGATGACTGAGCTACTGAAGTGAATTATTTCATCTTTGTCACATCATGTTCTTGGAAGATTTTGTTCTGTTTTCTGACTGCATGTGGTTGTTTTGTCAAATAATTTAGCTCCGAATCACTGATAAGAAATCTCATAAGAAAATGAAAGCTTTTTCGGATAAATCTTGCTTGCTGTATTCCACTTACATAAAACAGTCAATTTACACTGCAAAAAATAGCTTAAATGAAATGAGGAGTTGTATATAATATACACAGTAGGTCAGCAGAATAGTATTTCCAGGCAATATAGATGGAGTTAAAGTCACATTGAAAATTCCTGCTCTAAATAAGAGCTTCAAACATATAGAATTTGGACCAATACTAACATGGGGGCTTTGAGGTTTCTAATGAATAAAGCTTTATCACCAGCCAGGAAAATATCTTTCCTTACTTTGTTAGAAACTGGAGTATGTTGTTGTTGCATTTATAAATTAGTTACTGACATGTCCATCCATCCATCTATATATCTATCCTATTGTCAATCATAACTGTCTGTCTTTTAACATCAAGAAAAACTTTTGTAACAAGGGTAAAGGTAAAAACAATGAAATATTCCACTTTATATTTTTTCTTTATTATCATCCATTGTTGTTTCTGTATTTACTTTTTTATTATTATAATAATGTCCATTAATCCCTAGTAGAAACAGAGTTTAACAGGTTATACACTGCACAAACATGTAATTTTGCATCACAACTGGTTCAAGATGCTCACATACTAATGTGCAGTCTAAGAATGCGCTTTAAATAAACATTAAAAATAGTATATTACTAGGGTAACATTTTGCACAGGGCTTGACAGATTACATATGTGATCTATCAAGCAACCTAGAGCAGTAATTACCACCAGAATGAATCAAGTGGCTAGAAAGATAAAAGATTAGTATGTTCTGTCAGCATGGAAGCTACAATCCTTCAAAACACTGCATGCATACTAGTATCAGTCTCATTTCAACTATTGTTGTAACTATTCTTTAGTTTTTAGAAATTTTCTTCCTGTTATTGCCTCACAATTCAAAGAAACGGGTAGTCTAAGAGGAAAATTCTTTACTTATGAAGCCACTTTTGTTTAGAATCTTTCAAAAAATGCCTCTCCTTGAGTTTAATGCTTTACAAATGTGGAAATAAAGAAAGAAACACATTATCTAGTCACAAACTGCATTAAAATACTCTCCAGTATCTGAATAGGCTGATAGCGAACTACAGTTCTGTGATATAAAACAGCTGGATGGGCTGTGGAGAACAGTGACTGAGCATTGCTGGTTTGTTAGAATTAAAACATACAGAGTGGATTTTAACTTATCTCAGCTGTAAGTTCCCAAAAGTTAGATACCTACATTAGAGTCAGTGGAGACAGAGCCAGTGGAGTTTAGAGAACAATTCAGTGCCCAAATTGAAATGTGTCATGTGATTCATTTAGTAGCACACTCCAGAAAGACAAAGATATCCTATATTAACCAGGTCCATGAAGATGTCTGGGACATTGAATGAAATATCAGATACAAGTAGTTGCCTTTGTTGCTGTGAATGAATCAAGCACGGAGAGTTCAATTTGATGATAGCAGTCATTTCAGCAGCTCATATTTATGGACTTTTAGACTTTGGTACTAATATCTAAACCAGTCTGACAGGTTACTCCCTAAGTGAAAAGAGATTTCTCTTAAATTCCTCAGATTAAAGAGACCACTGAATAATAATTTCTATGTATATAAGCACATCTTCCAATAATCTCTCTGCCTTCATCCACCCTGATTATATGAAAAACAATTGGCACAGAAATAAAATAAATACACATTTACATCATGTTGCACATTAGATATTCTTAAAAATCAAAGTCTATGTCAGCACTTTGCCTTCATGTTATTCCTTCTAGTTCATCAATGTTTTCAATTGTTAATGTTACTTTCCTTTGTTGTTGTGATAGTTGCTTTGCAGAAAAAAAAAAAATGGTTAATGCTACCTAAGCAGAAAGAATCATTTGTAGAAGTTTTTCCCGATTATGAAGACTGTAAAAGCATCCAGTTATAAATAAAAAATATCTGTGCTTCAGTGTCAATATTTAGTGATTTATTCCACTTCAGAGACTGTAAAAACAAGGTGAGCAGGTGAAATTGCCAGCCTGTAATAGTACGACCTAAGAATCAGACTTGCCCTTGTATTGACTAATCCACATTGGTGATAAAAGTTCTTTCTGACCATGTTTCTTTGTTTTAACCTTGAGAACTCTTTTCCAATTTAATTTAAAGATTACTGTGTATTCAGGAAGTTTTCATACTTAAAACTTAGTAAAATTTTATTAGGTCATTTATGTTTTGGGGTTTATGTATGATTTCAAACCAGCATTGTTCACCCGATTTATGAAGATAGACTCACCTCTTATGACATCTATCATCTTAGATAGATGTCATAAGAAAATACAGCTTCGATGCTCTTGATTTTTAATATTAGTTCAGCTTAGGAAAACAGAGAACAGATATTTTTTTCCACATATTTCCAATAAAAATATACCATATTTGTGTTGGGCTCTTCTTGGGACTTCTCCAGCTCTCTGTAAAAATATGTATGGCTATTTAAAAGTTCATTTTTAAATGTTATTCAGAAGACAGGTTTGGGATAAATTTCTATTTTTACTGTTGAAAAATTGTAAGATGCTCCAGTCTAGATTTTCAACAGGGAGGCTTTATTTTCAAAGCATTGTCAAAGGGAGACATGAGGAGAGTGCTTTTAAAAGAAATTTTTCAACCTGCATAATAGCCAAGCAGTATGCTTTTTAAGTGTTATGATACTGTTAGCACAAATAAAACCAGGAGATTTTCCTGGATAAAAAGATGTAGAGGACAGTATTTTTCTATACATGAGACACATTTGCTTTCATGAAAGGCAGACACTTCAATTCAAGCTAGTCACTTCTATTTACTTTTGTAGACACTGAAGGCAAATCCACATCTCCACAGAGCAATTCACCTTGTCTTAAGATAGACAGCTAGAGCAAGCATAATTTAAACACTTGTGATGGCAAAATGGTGGCAGTGAGCAGAAGGCAGGAATCAGTATTCAGAAATTAACTATGGAGAGATGGACTTATTGACTACATCAGGTTAAGCAAGACTCCTTGAATGTCTGGACTCAGCTTTAAAGTTCTCAGGAATCTTGGCATTGACAGAGTTGTTTCTTCAACTATAAAATAAAATAAAAATATTATGAATTTTCCAAAGTCACTTTCTCCTGTTAACTGTGGAAAGACTGACAGCCAAATCTTCATCTAGAATAAGAGAAATGTGATGGAAGTTAATGTTTGTTTATTCATAATAGGAGAGGAGTGGATTCCCCAGGACTAGGTTTTTCCATATTGTTCTACTGATTCAGTATATATCACATAATAATTTACATATATATATATATATATGTGTGTGTGTGTGTGTATAGTCTTCATGAATTACCATTTTATTGGTCTTTCTTTATAAAAAGGAATATAACATGTATTAGTTGTACTAGAGTCATGCTGAGATCTTCCAAAAATGTAATCGTATAATACTTATTTTACAGAACATCTTTTAGGAACAACATGTATTTACATCTTCAATTTTGACACATAGATACATTTGACAACTCTTGTAACAGGAAAGAAATGTTCTTGAAACATTCTTAGTTGATACTAGCTAGCTCCCTTTTCTCCTGGTATTAGGATCTTATTCAATTCCCACGCAGGTTGTTTCATGGGCATTTTTAAAAGGCTTTTACTCTTAAGAGAAACTTATTACACAATACAATATCTCTGGAAGCTAGCCAAAAAAAAGCTCCATTGCATCAGCTAGTTAATCTCCTAAGCAACGCAAGTTTACCTCCCTCTGATTATTTGCTATCAGTACACACACAAAAAAAAAAAGAAAGATATTCTTTTAGGTTCACAGAGGTGTGATTCCTTAGGTCTCTGCTTTGCTGTTTTTGTTTGTTTGTTTGTTTTTCCTTTTTCTATGTACTGATGTTCACAAAGCAGCAAAAGACAAGTATGTTATGGTAAATATATTTGCAACATATTAGAGTATATTTGCAGCACTTTGCTAACTCTTTTCCATGGATACTGAAGAAAAAATCTGAAATAGATGTTAACAGTTGTCGCTACATCAAGATACACATATTTGAGTAGTCTAATTTTAACAATTAATTTCCTGGGTTTTGTTTCTTTCCTTCTCTTTCAAATTCTTTATTTTTTATCTAAAATTGAACTTTTCAGTTTATTTCTGATATAGCATAGTACTAAACTTTGATAAAGTTGAAATTGTGTTTTTGATATAGTCACTTGGAGAAATTATTCTATTGGATAAAACACAATGAATTGATATATACACCCTACACATCCTCAAGCTGCAATGGGCTTGTATTTTTGTTGCTGTTGTTTTATTTCAGCTACTTAGTCCACAGGCACATCTGTTCAATTTCTTTATTTCCTTTGATTCTTTTGGAAAATTCCTATATTTTTAGAATAGAGACACAGATTCTGTCAACCTTCTTTTGAATATAAACAATGCATTTGGAGGGAGACACCGTTCAGTTTATTGCAATATTGACCTATTTAGAATTATAGTATTTATATTGAAGAGGTCTGAATCATTAAAAACTGATATATCAGATTAACCATTACATTTTATTTGATTATTCCCACACCCTGCATAAGTCCCTAAGAGAGGGAAACTCCAGGATCTTAGAAAATGAAGACTTAACAAATGCAGTGATAGTGTCTGAAATACTATTGCAGATATTGTTTCATTTCACTGTAACAATTCTACCCCACTTCACCTCTAAGTATAACTAGGTTTAGCCTTCTGTCAATAGTTCTCAGTGCAGTTTCTTGTTTAGATCAAAGATCCTGGTAGAATTCAAAACCCACATATCTATTCACTTTGCTCAGTTTTTATGGTAATTTTATTAACCCTAACCCTAAATCACAGTGGGAGCTCACAATAAGTTATCTGCTATAAACACTGAATATGTTTCAAGGATATGACCCAATTTTCCATTACCTGCTTGCTTTATTCTAAGTTCTACAACTTCATTTCACCATGTTACCAAGCAGCTTGTTTAAAGGATCACAGGAGATTAACCAATCACTCTAGATGATTAACGTTTTTGTTAGACTTCATTTCACCTATTTTCATATCATTCATACGCTTTAGCTATAACAATGTAAAGTTTATTTCTATATTATTTCTGGAGGAAAGATTGACTATCAGAGGACTTAGGAGTGACTTCTATTCAACTCTGGCAAAAACACCCCTCCAATCAAGATTCCATTAGTAGAATCCGAGATGCTAATTATGCATCTAAAGCACATTTTGTTCATATTGTGCTGTGCCAATTTCTAGTGTTTGTGTGTACAGGTGTTTTTCATCAGAGGTTTTGCATGAAGATTTCAAATACGCAACAAATGCCTTACATTTCTGAATTGATGATCTCATGAAATAGAAAAATCAAACATTTTGACAAGACTTATTTTTCTATTAAACAGTTTTGACTAGCATATTACTCTCCCTTTATTCTTAGCCAAAAGATTATGAATAATTTTTTTGTATTGCATTCTCCAGGACCAGTGTCAGATTAACTAGTTTAGGTTTATATGATCTCACTTGTCTGTGAATCACTTCACAGCATTAGTACTCTTCTATCAGCAGCATGTCTTGAATGAACTGAGAACTTCATGATAAGGTTAGAGGATTAGCCAGCAGTACTCTTTACCTCTGATCTCAACTTGGTCCCCATCAAATATATAGTGCCTTGGAATAGGCTGCTTTCCCCACTGATTGCAATAGGGACCATAGATATGCTGTATTTTTCTGCTGGTCTGTGTTTCACTTCAAAGTACAAACTATTCTTTAATAGATGACTATGTACTGCCAGGTTGGACAAAACCCATTCTCAAAATTCAGCGTGTTTTGTAATTATTATCTCTAAGTCCAGCTGCATAAGAGCTGCTGACCTAATCTGACATTTTCTCGTATTCCTGAATGTAATCTCTGTTGAGTAGTTATTTAAAATGTAAGAAATAAAGCTTTTCTGTGCTGACAAAACACAGTACAGAATATACACACAAATATCTGCATAAATTTACTATGCTGTTAATTAACTAGTCCTCTTAGCTCATGTAAAGATTGCATAGATGGTTTAAACATCAGTCATTCACAAAATTTGAAGACCCATATGTAGTATTTAGCAGCTCTTGTAGTCTAAATAAATACGATGATTTAAGGGAGTCTCAGGTGAGAATTTTCATTTATTATGGAGATAATTTGCAAATAATGATTAGGTATTGGCATAGAACAAGGACTGCACTGCAGCTGAAGTAAACAGCTCTCCTCATTGGTGATTTTAGGATACCAGTTATTCAGAAGTCATTTTCCTGACATTTGCATAGTAAATTCAGATCTTACTTGCTAAATATATCTCATGGGTTCACCTTCCAAGGCAAGCCTCAGGGATACATCAAAATTAAATGACAGAGTTGTGTTGTTTTTTGATGCTGTTTTATTTTTTTTTCTTCTAGAACTTGTAAAGCTCTTCAAATATGGAACTCAGCAAACATATAATTACAGGTCAGTTTCAATGCAGAATAATTAAATCAATGCATATGCATTCTTTTTTTTTTGTTGCTGTTGGAAGCCAAAGAAGACCAAAAGAAACCCCCAAAAACAACAAACCACATTCTCAGACATGAAAAGGAGAAAATTCTCTTTAGTTTTTATTCTGCAAAACTTATTTCTGAATTCTGCCCAAAAGTTTCTAATGTTGAGCTGCATATTATTTAATTGAACACATTTCTTCTTTGATAAAGCCGGTGTAATTCTTGCCCTATGTTTTCAGAAATCGTAGATAATATGAAAAAACTTTTTTTCTGCATAATATTTTGCTACAGTACTTACTAATTTGGTATCTTATTTAAATATCACTCAATTAATCATTGAGGGATTTATCAGTCAGATAAATAAACATAAAATAAACATTAGTGTACTGTGAATATATATAATATCATACACTAAAATATGTATATATACAGTTTACATATCACTAAAGTATGAAATGTTTCGCTAATATACCAGAGTTAAACTACAATCATTGCTCACTTTAAAAGTTTACACTTTAATCTTACCCTTTGTAAGTAAGAGTAAATTAAGATTCCAGGAACTAAAAATAAATACAAATAAATAAATAAAAAAGTGTATTTAATCCCATTCATTTCTATAGCAGTAATGAAAGGAAATATAAAGTGGGATTTAATTCTTTACACAGAAACATAGGAGATTTTTTAAAGTTATCTAAGCATGATTAGACACTTATCATACCTCCATTTCTGGATACCTAGGAAACACAAGTATTTTGGGAGCATGCTGGGGTCTGGATATGAGTAAATATGTCTTGACAGTGAATGTTTGAAGTTGGACTCCAAAAAAACTTAGTTCCCCTATTCATCAGGCATTTTGGTCATGGCTTGTTGACATCCATACACAGAAAAGAGTCAACAACTGGTCAGAGGCATATGTGACATTATGAATAAGATCCTTGAAGATGGATTAGGAATGAATTTACTCAAATGCAAAAATGTATTTATTTTTTAATTCACTGTGCAACCTGCTCTAACATTTTTGATTTTGTCAATATTTTGAGATGTTATGGAGAAAAAAAAACTCACCAACTTTTCTGAGCAATTCATCTAAATGTTTAGCAGAATTAGAAGTACATTTTAAAACAAAGTGTAGATTCTATATGCATAATTAACATTTGCATTAATTAAATATATTCATATAAGTTCTTTCACCCATGCAGAGTGCAGTGTGACATAAGCTTACAGTCATTAGTTACCTGCATTTATTATTTCCATCTATCATTCATTAAACTTTATTTTTAATCTGTTTATTTTTTATTTTACATAAATCTGAAGAGTATGCCTTGTGTATTTTCATCTGGATTATCAAATATAACCACAGCTTCTCTATCCAGTTGAAGTCTATGATTTTCATATATCACAGTTGTATTTATAATAGCTGCATCTACATTCAGTTGGAACAGATAGAAAATTTTTTTTTTGATTGCCTGATTTCACTATGTTGGATTTCACTATGCCTGCAGGATTAGAAATCTTGTTTCCTACTTTATCAAACGACAAAAGGAAATTTACATAGGGGAGATCTGAGTTCTATTTGGCATATTTGAAAAGGATGACTTTCTGATTCACAGTTCCTGTGAAACTCTCTTGTGTAAATTTTTCTTAAATATTTTCAGTGACAGGAATCAAGGTTTCCAACTTCACAGTGCCTAAGATACTAAAAGCAGTTAATCAAAAAGGCTTTTCTATTCTGTTCCTAGTGAAAGAAAAGGTAACACTTCTAGAGTGGCTGCAGCATATAAAAGCAATAGGCAGCACAATAAATTCTTCATTTATATTGCTTATGAACATATTTACAGAGCTAGGCTGAAACTCCATTAACCACTTCAGGTTACCAATTCCATCCTGTGAAATGCCATGTTTACTGCTGATTTATGTAAAGGAAGTCCATCGGGTTTGGAATTCTCTGTTCATTTGCTCAAAACTGTTGGAAATGTGGGTATCTCTGCATGATTCACATCTCTAAGCATAGGTAACCTGTGCAACTGCAAGCACTGAAGGGCATTCCACCTAGCCTCACTGTCACTGCAGAAGGGTGCAAAATCTTTATGGGAATGCATGTAGATATAATATCCTCTGTAAAGAATCTCCATAGAATGTATACCACCTGTCAGGCGCATGCAGCTGTCTTGGATTTCTTTGGTCACTAAGAAATGTCAGCAGATACTTGGGTTAATAACGATAGATACATATGTTGTGCTGAAACTCACATGTTTAAAGATAAGGAAAAGAACATAATTGTTTCCAGATACCAATTTTATTCAGACTTTTGTTATATGTTTAGCTTCTCGTATTGGTAAGTTCTGACTATCTAGAGAGAAACTTTAGATACCTTCAGAAAAATTCAAAAGACACAAACAAAGATCCATCAAATTAATTTTAAAAATCTACTAAATAAAGTTTCTTAAATATGTTGTACTCCAAACACTTGATATTTCCTATAAGCTTTAGCACCAGGCCTTTCTGTAACATAATCAAAGTTCAACATACATCATAGGCCAAAAACTATTTTTGGGTTATATAAAGTCTTTTTAGCCATCAAAATTAATACATCTAAATGCAACAAGGTGCAATAAAACATTATCTATTACTGACAGAAAATAATATGCCAAGATAGAGTAACCAAGTATGTGGTCCTGTAGAGAAGTTGGGGGAGAATCTGGTGTATAACAACATAAATCCAGCTTTTCTCTCAAAGACTTGCAGCCTTCTTACTTCACTTGATGTTGAGAAGAATTTTTATCTCCAAACTCTTTTTTGCTGTATGGAATACCTTAAGGAAAAGGTGGAAGCAGATGTGGAGAGGCAACAGCAATGAGAACAATGGTCTCCCCAGTAACAGTCTTTCTGATAACCAGCAATGCTGAAAGCAAGACTAGGACATAGATACCTGTCCCATGCTGCTTCCTCTTGACTGGCTTGGCAGCAACATATAACCTACTGTGGACATGACAGTTTGCTGTCACAGAGCTTGTGTTTCCACAAAAGGTGTTATTTCACTTTGCCTTCAGAGGGATAATAATCTCACTTTTGCAGTCCTACAGCCTCCCCAGTGAAATATGGTCTCTGACAGTAGGCTTTAGCTACTGCATTTATGAAGAACCTTTCTTTTAGGTGTCGTTGCTGCAACATCCTATCCAGGGATAAAGATTTCAGGATTAAAATCTTGTGTGAAACCTTATGGAAAATGTGAGCACTATAGTCCAACTTCCGAGACAGCCATATCTCATTGGAAACAAAGATAGCAAAGTGTTTAATCCACGTTGTAAAACTATACAGCATCCTGTTTATCTCCCTGCCGACAGTGTTGCATACGGAACTGTCATTCTTGAAGTTTTCTTTTTTCTATATGGGGGACAGTATTTTCTCCAGTGGACAATTCAGAAGTGGAGACCTGAGTAATAGCATTACAGTGAGAGGGAAAAGCAAAACAAAGGCACTCTCCCATAAATGGGCTGATTAGAAGGATATGAAGTTTGGACAACTGATTCCCACAGGTGTCTGCCCTGCACCAAATATCTTTCTCTTTACTTGAGAAGACTGATTGTACCATCTGGTTGCTTCTAGGAACTTGTGTTCTCAGAAAGCCCTGTGGCTCCAGCCTAGTGTCCTGGTTTGAGGTAAAATGAACCAATTTTCTGTTTTACAGTTTTGCTTTCTTAGCTAGGCCTCTCCTAGTTAGCTGGGCTCTGAAATTAACAGCACATTGTGCGGAGCTGTTCCATCTCGCAATGATAAGACCTGATTGTACCGGGGGATGGTATGCAGAGAGGCCCTTGTTTAGACTTATTGCTGGAAGAACTAAGGTCAGATAATTTTCGTCATTCACCCGTCGGAGGGTCCCACCTTCAAGGAGGAACGGACAGGACAGGTGACCCAGGACTGACCAACAGGGGTATTCCATCCCATCAGCATCATGCCCCCTATAAAAGGTGAAGGATCAACAGGTCAAGCTTCTTCTTCTTTCCGGCTCTTCTTTCTGCCTCTTCTTTCCCCTTCGTCTTTGATGGCTGACNCTCCTCTCTTTACCCAAAAAGGGGGGAAAAGGGAGGGGCGTGGGGGGCATCTGTCGCTCAGGGTTTGGTGGGTTTGGCTGAAACCGCGACACCTAGCCAGTCACACAAACTTTCAAAACAGTGAGACAGCCCGCACCAGAACATTTAATATGTTCAACAGCATGCTGAAAAACATAGACCTATTGGAACGGGTCCAGCAGAGGGCCACAGAAATTATCAGAGGGCTGGAGCATCTGTCCTATGAAGACAAACTGAGAGAGATGAAATCAGCCTGGAGAAGAGAAGGCTTCAGGGAGACTTTATAGGAGCCTTCCAGTACCTGAAGGAGGCATTAGGAGAGATGGAAAGTGACTATCATGAATGTAGTGATAGGATGAGAGGTAATGGTTTTAAATTGAAAGCAGAGAGATTTAGATTAGGTGCTAGCAAAAAATTCTTTACTGTGAGGGTGGTGAGGCACTGGAACAGGTTGCCCAGAGAAGTTATATCTTCCCTGGAAGTGTTCAAGACCTGGCTGGATGAGGCTTTGAGCAGCTTGATCTAGTGGGAGGTGTTCCTGTGCATGACAAGGAAGTTGGAACTCAATGATCTTTAAGGCACCTTCCAGCTCTAACCACTCTATGATTCTATGATTTTGTGTCAAGGCATTTTGACAAGGGCTGTATCAGCTGACAAAGGGAATAATAATCAGGTAGATGGGAAGCAAGTATTGAGGATCCAGTATTTGCACTAGCTCTAGAACAGTCTTTGCCTGGATTGTTTGAAGGCAACTTTGGCAGAAAGCTGTAACTGGTCTAGGGCAAGTAGATGAATGAGATTGAAGGTGAACGACAAAAAAGACAGTTTCCTTTCTACTTTGAGAGCACACTGCATGTACTAAACCTGCACTGGTTTGCCTCACCATGGTTACAGAAATCCACATAACCTTTCAGCTCCTGCTAGTTTGGTAGTTTCAAACTGCAGTGCTTTGTCAGTTGGCTGTGCTATTCTGAGAAGAAGGAAGAAAAGTAAGATGTCTGGTGCCATTGAAATTATGTAAAAATGTATCTTCTGCTGTGCTATATGTATGTGAGTAGTGTTTCTATATGAACATCAACATAAGTAAAGTCATAAAATATGGCAATATAAATACAAAGATTCTGAAAATCTAAATGAACAAAAAACAAGCTAAACTGAGCATTTCATAACTCAATCTTTTTATCTCCCTAAGCAGCATAGATAAACTGAAGGTTTGGGGAAAAAAAAAAAAAAGAAAAAAAGAAAATCTGTAATGGATCATTATAGCATTTGTTCACACTATGAGCTGTCAACAATCATGCATAATTCACAATTGCAGCCGCTAACAATTTAACTGTGTTTTTCTCTGCCTGTGGAGCTAAATTTTCTGATGTGTCCCTGATGAGATTACAGTTGGCCCTAGCAGCTTCTTGTAAATAACCCATCCTTCCCCTGTACAGAGTGCAAATTTAGATTTCACAGATTATAGCCCTAAATTATAAACACTGGCCTATCCCACTGTGATAGCATCATTATGTAATTCAAGTGTGTTAATTAAAGAAGTCTTATCAAAATAAAAATGGTATCAAATTCCCTTTGTCATGTTGGTATATAATAACATTTTAAAAATATGTAAACACTATGTCAGAATGTTCTTAAATTGTAGAAATCCACTTAGTCCTGTTCTGAAAATTTCTGAGGAATATAGCTACTGTAATGCTCAATACTAATTCATAGTGTTCTTTTGGTCTTAAAAGAGAGAACGCTTTGGAATGTCAAGGGGGTTTATGCAAGGGAACATTAAATTTATGTGAAAGAAACAGAAACCATGTGGGGATTTCATGAAAGGCAGAGAATTGGTATATTTTATGTAATTTACAAAAGAAAGACTCAAACAAAAACCTAAATAAAAGCAACACATCCCCCACACCCTCAATCCCCCTAATTATAAGCACATGTTTTCTTTTTAACCTTGTTTTTTCCATTTGTTTTCTGGGATATTTTTTTTTTTCCTGAGTAGGAAGGCTATGTTATTATGAAAAAGAACTCCTCTTTGAACAAGTTTCGTTTAATTGCTGGATAAAACTGAAGTCTACAAATTGATGTGCACTAGAAGTTCAGTCATTAAATAACCACAGGAGTGAACAATTTTCTCTCCATTCCATGATTTTCATAAAAAAAAAAAAAAAAAATAAAAGTTTTGTTCTCATGTACAACCTGTTATAACCTTTGCAGCAGGTCGTTCATCAAAGTATTAGATTAAGAGGCATCAAAATTTAATGAAATCTGTATGTATGCAATAATATTTAGGACATATTATAATGGTACTACTATAACCATTAAATTGAGAAGTCTGAAATAATCAAGAAAGATGTTATTCTTGAGTGACCTTGTAAGCAGGAGCTAATAGAAATGGAGAAATCAGTATTATGAAAAGGACTTAAACTTCAGTCTCACTTATGGCTGTAGATTCGTAATCACTGTATTTGTTCATGGCATGCTCTTTTTTAGTACAGAGTGTTTTCATAATAAGCCCAGAAGCTTTGTTATGTAATGGGAATATTCACTGATGCAAAAAAAAAAAAATGCCAAACAGGTAAATGTGAGTTCACACATTGCAGCTACCAAAGAGCTGTGCTGTGACAGGGATACTGGTTTAGCTGCTTTCTGCCCTGTACTACATACTAAAATTTGCTAAGTTGCTAGGATAAAATCTACAACGTTGCTTAGTCTGTAAAAAAAACCCCACAGATTCTCAGAATCTGTAGCAGATTACTGCCTAACTGTTGAAGTACTAAAACCCTTGAAATATACAGTATCCCTATCAAAATACCCTATATTACCTACAGGACATACTACAGTTTTCTATACATTAGAACACATCTTCAGAAAGATATTTGTTTCTCCTTAAGCCATTGCAGGATGTAAAACCTAAACTACCTTCTATGCGTGTTGACCTCAAAATCCAGTCTGATAATTATTTGTTTGAAATTCTTGAAGGGTTCAGCACTGTAGAAAACATAGTGATCTGGAACATTGTGTACCCATTTTGTTCAATAACTCAGTAGGTATGCTACTGAACCAGATTGTAAAATAAACCAGCTCAATCACTTAATCTGAAAAAAAAATAGTCTGATCCAACATCATCCTGGCCTGTATCAGAAATACTGTGTTGAGCAGGAGCAGGGAGTGATTGTCCCCATGTACTTAGCACTGTTGAGATCCTTGGGTACTGTGCCCAGTTTTGGGCCCTTCACTACAAAAAATTCATTGAGGTTCTGTAGTGTGTCCAGAGAGGGACAGCAAAGGTTCTGTGGGATCTGGAGAACAAGTCTTATGAAGAGGGACTGAGGGAACTAGGATTGTTTAATGGGGAGAAAATAAGACTGAGGGGAGACCTTTTTGCTCTCCACAACTATCTGAAAGGAGCTTTTAGGGAGGTGGGGGTCAGTCTCTTCTTCCAAATAACAAGTGATAGAACAAGAGGAAATGGCATTAAATTCCACTAGGAAGGTTTAGGATAGATATACGGAAAAATTTCTTCACAGAATGTTCTACTTCTTATCAAACATGGCAACAGGCTTCGCAGGGAATTTGAATCACCATCCCTGGAGATATTTAAGATATGTATATACATGGTGTTTAGGGAGATGGTTTAGTGTTGGTTTTGGTTGTGTTAGGTTAATCACTGGCCTCAGTTATCTTAAAGGTCCCTTCAACCTAGACAATTCTATAATCTTTTAGGTGGATGCTGTAATAAAATTGATTACAGACAGAGAGCAAGAAGATTGTTCTCTATTATGCTGCCTTGTTGAAATTCTTTATCCTTTGATGGACCAGGGAACAAGACTATGCTTGTATATCCCAGGAGTTAAAATATGTTCTGTCTTACATAGACAGAGGACACTGAGTAATACATCTTTATGATGTTAATTAAGAGGGAGATAAGGACTGATTCCTGGCTTCAAGGATGAGTAGCACAGACTGTCTTCTGTCCACATGGTTTTGGGCTAGACTCTGTTCTAACAGATGTGTCTCTGTGGCCCAAAGAGAGCAAGAAAGCAGGCTACCAGCAGTGCAGTGTTGGCAGTCACAGCAGCCAGGCTCATTCAACCTACTCTTACTTAATAGCATAAATATTCCCTCAGATTTTATACTAGGCTCAAAAACATCTTAAAAAAAGCTTTATTAAATATTCAGCAAAGTGCATCTCTTTCTTCAAGCCAGATGCTTCAGTTCCTAAGCTATGTGTATGTATTTGGCCTCTGACAAATGTAATGATTCTTAAAAAAAAACTTGGTAGCAGAGTTTGAATACAGGTAGATCAAAGCATTCCTCTGAGTTGACGAAGGTACAAGTTCCAGTCACGTAAAGGAGAAGCAAGACCTTGCCCTGGCTATTCCCCAACCCTAAATGAGTGCTCTAACCCTTAGATTACTGTCGCGGTTTCAGCCAAACCCACCAAACCCTGAGTGACAGATGCCCCCCACGCCCCTCCCTTTTCCCCCCTTTTGGGTAAAGAGAGGAGAGGAAGGAGTTAAAGAGATTCAAGAGTTTAGAACAAGCTAAACTACTTTAATGAAAATATAAGCAGCACAATAAACAGGAAATATAGGGAAAAAAAAAGGAGTATACAGTAAACACAAAACCGTATCAAGCTCCCAGGATGACGACCACGTCACCAGCAGGCCTCAGGAAAAGTCCCAAACTGGACCCGGCAACCGACAGGAGCTGGGCTTCAGATCCGGAGCCAGGAACGCCGAGATCGGGATCAGAGGCAGATGAACAGGCAGGGCCCTTCTTGGACGTCAGCCATCAAAGACGAAGGGGAAAGAAGAGGCAGAAAGAAGAGCCGGAAAGAAGAAGAAGCTTGACCTGTTGATCCTTCAGCTTTTATAGGGGGCATGATGCTGATGGGATGGAATACCCCTGTTGGTCAGTCCTGGGTCACCTGTCCTGTCCGCTCCTCCTTGAAGGCGGGACCCTCCGACGGGTGAACGACGAAAATTATCTGACCTTGGTTCTTCCAGCAATAAGTCTAAACAAGGGCCTCTCTGCATACCATCCCCCGGTACAGTCAGGTCTTATCACTGCGAGATGGAACAGCTCCGCACAATGTGCTGTTAATTTCAGAGCCCAGCTAACTAGGAGAGGCCTAGCTAAGAAAGCACAACTGTAAAACAGAAAATTGGTTCATTTTACCTCAAACCAGGACAATTACACATTTAATCTTTCTCTATTTTATGCCTGAGTAATAGATGATCAAAATGCTTCAGCCTCAGCAGAAACATCTGTAGCTGTGAGTTTTGTTTGTAGACCTGCCTGAGAAGACAGAACTGACTCTTCATATTTTTTTCTTGAAATTTTCCATTGGTTAGGTGAGGTACATAATTATGTACGTAGAATATTCCTAATTTTGCACTTAAGGATCCACTTCTGAATCAAAGATTCAAGTATCCAGTTTTGTGGGCCTCAATCGTTCATTCAAGAACCACTGAATTCCTAAGCACTGTTTTGTCCAGATCCCAGTGATTAAGTTCTATGTCAGTTTTACTCCCAAAAACTATTATCTTTACTCTGTTATTCCCTTTAGCTATAGCAGAAGGAAGATGATTTAATAACGTTTTTTCAGTGTGTTCCAATACTGCTTTGATTTAATTTTTCTAATGGTTTCTCAAACAAATGAAATTCCCTTTGCACTGGACACTTGAAATCAATTTGATTATTCTCCCCTTCCCCCTGCAGAACACACTGCTAATTACCAGGAGAACTAAACTGCAGGACATTAATAGAGCAAATGATGACTGAAAAGTTTTGCATTAATCAATTCAGAATTATAACAATCACTTCACCCCCAATTTCTTTTAATCAATTCAGAATAAATAATAAGAATCATTTGATGCCCAAAGGTGTGATTTTGCAATTAAGAAATAGCCAAAATCATGCTGGTCTAGGGACCACAGACTTGGGCTGATATACCAGGCTTTGCAGTGAAATGTAGACCCTGTAATCCCAGAGAGAAATTACAAGGCATATGTGTACTGGAGGAGTACAAAGAGTTTCAAAAAGCAAGAATTATTCTTCATTTAACACTGCCCCCGGCTATGCCTGAACATATGTTCTTGCTAATCTAGCTTTTTTACAGTCCTCCTCCAGTTACTGTTTTCTAATTGAACCAATCTACAATTAAGATAACAGCAAGTGATTCTCCTATGACTAACTGAGCTCAGGCTATACAGCCAGCATAGAGTATACTCCACAGAAATTTTTAATCTTGTTTAATGATCTGTTGGTGTGGGTTGGTTTTTTTTTTAATTGGGTTTGGTTTGGGTTGGTTGGTTGTGTTTTGTTTGGTTTGGTTTTGGTTTTGGTTTTTTTTTTCCTTTTTTTTTTTTTCTTTTTTTTTTTTCCTTTTTTTTTTTTTTTTTTCAAATTTTTTACAATTGGGTTTTGGT
>VZRU01006264.1:416457-432453 GCA_013398155.1 Pedionomus torquatus
ACAAAAAAAAAAAAAAAAACAAAACAACACACATTGTACCAAAATTTTGCACAATAAAAAATAATCAGCAGAACTTAACCATATTTCAAGAGTCTTGCTAAAAATAAAATTCATTGGTATTTTTAGAAGGTTGCCTTTGCTTATGTCTAACATTCGAGAACATATCATTGAACTAGTTTACACAATTAATTAATCCCTAGTAAATACTTTCAAGTGAAGGTTGGTTTGAGGATTTATTTTTTTAAATTAACACACAGAAAACTGAGACAAATATTATTTTTTTTTCTTTTTCATTGAAACACTTTAGTGCTCAGACAAACTATTTATACTTAACTGTAGAAATAGGACATTGATGAAAACATGAAATTGCTCTAGCTGAGAATATAGCTTGCAGAAACTCCTTTAGATATCCTTTTAAGGAAGAATTGCCTCAATCTAAAAAATGCCTTATGAAAAAAGAGGTTAGCAAGTTCCATAGGTAAAATTTATCTCACCTAACTTCAGATGTCTGTGTTAATGAATTTGGACAACATAACAGGTAAAGGCTGGGAAAAAAACCCAACATATTACATTTAGGATATCATTCATCTTGTCCTAAATTTCACCTAAGTTATTACCTAAAAGTGCCTTTTTGTCTTAATTGTTTGAACAACAGCACCAAGAGTAATGATCTCAGATGTAAACATTCACATAATAAATATGTAAAGATATATGAGAGAAAATCTCCTCTGGTTGCATAATGAAGACTATTTTACTTTAATAATTAACCCAGGATCAAGTCCATAAAATGACTGAGTTAGTCATTTAAAATGTCCTGATACCCACGGTATAAGTGGATACAAAGTGGGGGTTACTTTGAATTAGCTTTAACCTGACCCAATGAACTGAATGCTCATTAGCAGCTGCAATGCATCTTCATGTTTTTTCCTTCTTTTTTTTTTTTTTTCCTGAAAAAGAAATTTGTTCCCACTTTCCTACCCTCCAAGAGCACTTCATGCTGTGAAACAAAGCACAGTAAGTGAGGTCAATTCAATGACTCATTTAAAAGATTATTCTTCTTCTAAACTAAACTGGTAAAGGATGTTTCCCTATTATCTTTCTGAATTCATGTTTAATCAGTATAATCCAACACTAGCAATTAAAGGAAAGGTAGCTTCTTCCTCTTCACTGCTTCTTTTTTCTTGCCTTTCTCCTAGATGGCACAGGTGTGCAGAAAGATATATTTTAAGTTTCTAAGGAAAAATACATCATATAAATCTTATGTGGCCAAAATATCCTCCAGTACATCCTATCTCATGCAAATTAATGGATAATCTCACTATATAAATAAACTGTCATTAAAGTAATAAAAATAGCAGAGCAGGGAAAGATGGCTATATTGTGTGATTTTAATGGAATTTCAATTTTATAGTTATAAAAATAATGGATATGCCATTTTCTAAAAAAACTTACTGTGATTTTCAAAAACCCCACATAATCCATAAATCCCAATCAATGCTTACTTCTGCTTTTATGTACTTCAAAACCCTTAAGAACAGAATTCTGGGCTATTTTAAAAGTTTTACATGACAGGCTTAAAGCTCATCTTGCTGAAACAAAAGAAGAACTGGTCATGTAACTACATTATTAGGCAATCACACTCAAAGAAAGCAACATTATATTGGAATGGAGAATAATGTAGAAAATATTATGCTGTCACCCTCTATACAAATGATGTTGATAAAAATTGGTGAGAAAAATCTACATTTAATTGGCAACTTTTATTTTTCAAAGCTTGCTTTTGTATCTGTTTCTCTGGACCTCTTTATTCAGGAAACTTTCATCATGCACAGAGATTCAGCAAGAAAAATATACATTCTTGAAAGAACAAGACAGTAATTATTGGCTAATACAGAAAACTAATAGCTTGCTTGAGTAAGATGCTGGACTGAACGTTAATGTGCTCACCATCCCAATAACAACCATAATGAGTTTGTGCTGGTCAGGCAGTTATCAGTCAGGCTGAGAAAGGTCAGCCCCCATTACACTTTGAAGAGGATTATCCTTAGTGTTGCTGAGTTTCCATCTTCTGATTTTCTGTTTTTCCCCTTAGGATTTTTGACCTTTTCATGTTCATTAGTCTTCTTCCTATTCAGCTGCTTAACTACCCCCACTTCAACAACCATCTAACCACAGCTTGCAGTTTTACATTTTCTTATTTCACATGGCTCTAGTCTAGGTATTTTCTCATAGTTTAGCCGTTTCCCCAGATGTTTGAGATAAGGTTATACAGCTGTGCTGTATTAAAACTAGGTCATGATTCACAAACAACTGAATCCTTAAGAGGAGGATTACAGTTTCATTTTCATCAGAACAAATAATACTAAAGAAAACCTAACCCTAAACTTAATAAAAAGCCAAATAATTTGGGAGAAGGAAAGGGAACTATAATTCCAGGGGAATCCATTTGCATGGCTCAGAAAACCCTTCATTCCGTACTTCAAGCACTAAAGCAAACGGGAATTAAATTTATCTGAGAGAAACTCTCAGACAGTCAGACTTATGATGGAAATCTAAGACATTTTCTGGTGTACATCAAAATGGAAAGATGTTACAGACATATTTCACCATTCAAAAAAGTCCCCCACCAAAATGCCTCATTGTGATTTCTCTAAGCACACCCGACATGACTGTCTAGAAATTATTTACCTCACAAAACTGAGAAATGAGAAAATATAAGATAAAATAGATATAAAAACTAAAGTAATGAAGACTGAAATTCTAGAACGTGACATTTAAAGTCCCTTTCTCACAAGTCTTTTCTTTTTTTCTCACATAATTAAGAAAGACACATATAATATGAGAAATAACAAGGATAATTTCATCCTTTATGTTCTTGTCACAGAGGGTGAAAATAATTCCATGTAACTCCAATGTTGTAAAAACTGATTTTCCAAAAAGGTCCTTAGTGGAATTTCCTTTGTTCAGTTACAAAGAAGATAGTAACTTATATTGTTGATTTCCTTTTGAAGGACAAGATAATATAAAGCAGGATGAATTAGGATAAAAAGTAGGGCATACACTGAAAAATTTTGGACTCTAAATTCCACAGAAAGATCTTAACTGTAAGTAAAACATAAAAAAGACTAGCTAATCTAAAGGGATACTCTTGAGTAGAAATTCTATGGACACAGCTATACAAATGGCTTCAGAACTGTATGTATTGCCCCTTTAAAAGAAAAAAAAAAACAACTGTAAACAGTCAAATATATTTGTCAAAAAGTACTAAAACCTTTTATAGAAGTTGCAAAAATAAGCAAAATTCAAAATAAGACTCTGTAGAATTAATCGGGTGATGAAAACTAACATAGTTTTCAATTTTTATATTCCTTTAAGGAAAAGAAAACAAGTTGAGATTTTTTTTAAAAAGTTACACATTTAAATCCCATAGAATATTAAGGCAGGTTGTGTTATACAGTTATACAGCAGTACAGTTCTTGTAAACCTACTCGTGGGTTTCTGTAATCTTGACTGGACTGAATGTGAAATTTTAAGTCTAGGCAAAACTCATCTGTCACTAGTAGCATGTCATGCATAAAAAAGTGTGGTCAGGCATATCAATCAGCCAGGAGACTGAGGAGGAAAAAGCAAATTAGCTAAACATTTTAAACAACAGGGTTCACATAGTGCTAACTGAAAACAGTTATCCAAATTTCACAAGTAAACCTATTCAATTAATAAGTATGCTATTCTAGAAAAGAGCAACCAACCAAAAATTAAAAAAACCAACCAACCAGCCAACCAAAATACCACAAACAACAACAAAAACCACAAACAGGCAAACAGAACAAAACTGCTAGAAGTATGAGAATGGTAGAGGTATTAAGGTAGAGGTATTAAAAGAAATAGAAATACATAGAACATAGTTTTTAATGGATGAAGAAAATACAGCAGATCCAAAATAGTCATTAATTAGGTCCATATACTTTATGGTTATGTTTCTAAATCAGAACAGAATGTTTTGATTTACTTTCAATCAAATAGCAGATTTTCTCTACGTTCTAAAACTGAAATCAATGTACTAAAACTTCCAAGTAAACAATATAGAAAAAAAAAATTGAAAAAAAAAGAAAGTATTTTGATTCACTTCATAAAATAAATTCACAAATAGTTCCCTGGTATCACGGATTGTTTTCTGCTCTTCAGTGGCTATGATTCTCAAGCTTTTCTAATAATGTTTTGTTTTGATTATTTAGTACTGAAAAAAACCAAAACAACAATGCAGTGAATGTACAAATCTTTACAAATACCTTGAATCATCTTATTGAGTACAGTTTAAAACCAAAAAGAACAGAAATGTTTTCTCTTATGAGGAAGAAATGTGTTTGTATTTGCTTGTGCATATGAATGTACGTTTAAAACTGGCATGAGTAATTTGCCTACTTACCATTCTAAGTGATTTAGCCTGAAAACATTATCCATAAAAAGTATTTTAAAAGACCAGAAATATGTAAATAACTTTCCAGCACTCTTCAGGGTCAAAACTACTTAAAAAATGCATTCATAAATTGTTCACATCAGCAAATCCCAAGTGCAAATATTACCAGAAAAAAATCCTGACTGGAGATTAACTGCAACTGGTGATATGTTAAACCAGTTTTAATGTGTATTGACATCATCATTGACTCAATTCAGTAGACAATATGCAACAATTTAGCTGAAATTCCTTCATTAAGACTTAAGGACAACTATAACGCACAGTATTTGAGGGATATCTCTACAAAGCCCTTTGATTCAGCTATTGGGTGATAAATTATAGTAAACCGGCTTTGAAAATATAAGGTTGCTTCAGGAATATCTGTCTCTTAGTTTAGGGTTTGACAATATAATTGATGGAATTGAAAACACATTGATTGATTTGAATACTTTTAGCCTCTTCTTTGTTGACACTTATCCACCTTAACTTGATTTAAAGCGTTGTCTTGTTTAAAAAGTAGTGTATGTATAATACTCACCATTACTAGACTAGCTGTTTTGTGACTGCTCCTTACATTTCCAATTGTTCATGTCTTAACTGGTTCATCAGTTAGCTTTCCTTCACCAAACCTACCCTTCAGATAGCTAGTCTAGGTAAATTTATCCTTTGAATGTCCGTTACCTATTTTAGAAGTCTGACATTCAAATATGAATTATTCAAATTTAACCAGAAAATCAAAAGGAACCGTCCATAACAGCTTAGTGATTCTGACAAGTTGGTGGATTTTCAGCTTTTTCTTTTGACTTCCACCTCCCATCACTGACTCTTGGGTTGTAAGAAAGCATTTTTTTCTCAATAGTGTTGTGTGTGATATAAGTAACTGCAGCCGTAGTTTCTTCCCCATAAATTTGATACAATCAGGATTCTCAGGAGAATCTAGAAAGGCCTGAGAATGCCAGCAAGAGAATCGCAAACTAGAAGCTTCATTCAATCAATTTAATGTACAGAGGTAAGAGATGGAATCTCAAAAAGATGACAAGTGCCCTGTTTAGAAATCTGACTATTTTTTTCCCAAATGTGACTAAAGGAAAATACAAAACTTTCTGAACAAGTGCTAAGCTAAGCACCAGAAGATTGAAACTGAGCTCCCGACCCTGAAAATTGGCAGCCTTCATCTACCCAGCTTCCCAACCTAGTGCTGAAGTCTGAAGATAAACTGTACCAATTCTATATTCTATATAGGTCCTCAGTTAAACTCTACCTTAGTTTTGGCATCTTCAGGGGTATCAGATCACAGTTCTACGAGCTCAATTGCTACCAAATCTAGCCCAGGTTTCAATGGATTTTTCTATTATTTCAGTGTAGAAACAGAGTAGATTGAAATGTGACTGGAATATTGGTTTGGGAAACAGGAGTGGTGGGGTTTTTTTTTTTGTTGCGCTTACTGCTTTTTTTCTTTTCACAAGAATTTACCTTAGATCAAGAAAGCATATTTGGAGTGAATCATCTAATTGTCTGTTTGTCTGTCTTTGATTCTTATAATGGTACAGTTTTTGATCATGTGAACAGGATTCCCTTTGGGCGAGATGCTCTAGATGTGTGCTGTGTTTCACACTGTAGTGTGGACATTCAGTCTACAGCAGCAGATCAAAGGCTGGTGTGAAGCTTCTGGGGTGAAATTTGCCATAAAGTGGATATAAAACATGAACTTTTCACACCACAAAATGACTCCTATTGCCCTGCACTACGTGCTTCCATAAATGAGTTGTAAAACGTAAGAACTCCTTGTCAGAGTGTTAAGTCCATAACACTCAAAACATTTCTGATCTCCTGTGACACTAAGTACATTTACATTACCAAGGCGAATGAGCTCAAACACAGGACCTCTGATTGTTCACAAAATTTATCTGTTAATTTATGTCCTACTTCTGGTTTTGATGAATATAAGTAGGCCCACAGAAACAGCTCTGCTGTGGTGGGAATGAGCCTTATGCAGTGTGGCTGTGAGCCAGCTGCTGCCAAATGGCCTCAGGGCAAGGACTCAGTTCCTGGTCGTCTTTTATTTAGCAGAATAGAAAGAGTTGTAAAGGTCTTCAGTAAGAAGTGAGTTTTGTGGTTCGTCCACAAATGTCTCTGCTGCTCCTCAGGCTGTGGAATCTATTTATAGGATTTTGCATACAAAAGTCTGGATTTTTTTTTCACTTTTGCATATTTTTTATGAAAGAGAAGGCATTAGACCATGAGTTTATAGACCTAGGAGAGGCAAAAATTCTCTGGCTGCAATATTTAAAAGGAGCCCCTCACATTACAAAGTTTCTCAGATTTTTCCCTGTCTGCAAAATACATTATGTCTTTCCCAGAAGGAAAGGTATGACTCACTTTGAACCCCTCCGATTCCATTCTCACATCCCACATATATTGGCATTTAGCAACCTTTTCTTCATAGAGCAGCCTAGGACAGCCAGTCATCTGGAAAGTATGCATCTCCAACTCCTTATTATAAGAAACCTTTTTTTCCTGTACCCAGCCTCTCTTGATTAATTTTCTATCCAGCAAGTGCTTTTACTGCTTGCACATTAAAATTTTCTCTCTGGTCTGTTCTGCTGGAGATAGAAAAGAAGAAGAAATGAAGAGGCAAAAGTAGTTATACTGCCACTGAAGTTAACTGTGGAAGACAGAAAACTAAAAATTATGGAACAGAAAACTAAAAACTATCTACCACTAAAAAACTGAATGGTAGATAGTCTCCTGTTAGCCAAAGCCAAATTTCTGGTTTCGACATGGGGGTGGTGTCAAGTGTTTCACTATTCACCTTAGCTCCCTCATTACAGAACACTCATGAATTCAGATAATACTTTCTAAGAAGCTTACTTCATGGAGAATACTCTCCATACGCCAGTATTTTCTAGACAAAAAATAAGGACAAGAATTATGAGTTGCAGAAAAAGAAATTATGTTTAGGTAAAAGAAAAGAAAAAAATAAAGTAAGACTGGTAGAGCCCTGGAAGCTCTACCTGTGGATAGAGCCCAAACAGAAGTTGTGGAGATTTTTAAGATGTAACTGGGCAAGTCCCTAAGCAGTCTGATTCAACTTTTAAAGTAGCACTGCTTTGAGCAGGAAACTGGGATAGCTGACCTCCTGAAGTCTCTTCCAATCCAAATTTTATATGACTGTATAATCCCAATATGAAATTTGCAAAGACTGAGATATACAACAGAAATCATCATGTGATGCTCATAGGTCTACAGTGGATATCAATGGACTTCCTGGGACAGAAGACTTAAGGGCAAAGTGGTGAAATCTGCCACAGTACTGGGTGATTTACATCTGGATAAACACTACTCTTAAGCATTTTCTTAGAGGATGGGCAGCTATGTTCTGACAAGCTACCTAGGAGAGAGCTGGCACTCTGCAAACCCCAGCATCTGTTCCATGTTTGTAGAAAGAAGGAGGATGAGGTCAAGCAGATGTCATCTATAGGCAAGTGCTAACGAATGAATAGTCTTTGCTGGGTAGACACATGTGATGTGTAACACTGAATAAATAAAAATTGATATTTTAGCTCCAGAGCAACCTACTTTTAAAGCATAGTTGGGGACAGTCAGGAAGCTACCTTTGTTTTTACCAGTGAAAAGCTGAGAATGGGATAGAGCTGTAAACCTACTTCTCTACCTGTGTAGCCTTTGCTTATGGTGGTGGCCATGAGACGAGCTTTGACATTCTGCCTGTGAGTATGTAAGATCTTTTCTTGCTCAGGATGCTTCATAGGATTTTTCTCTAATACCAGGTTATCTTTTTCTTGGAGATATATTGATGTTACATGTGACCTATTAAAATAGGTGGTGGTGGAGTCTTGGTGGACCCCAATGCTAATGTGGACACCTCAGGGCTTAATAAACTCAGTTTCTCCCCTCATGGAAATATTGTGATAATTTTGTGATGACAGAATCACAAAATTGTAGGGGTTGGAAGGGACCTTCAGAGATCATCCAGCACAACACCACCTGCAAAACAGGTTCACCTATAGCAGGCGGCATGACGCCAGTCTTCAAAGCAGAGATATCTAATTTTACTGCTCAAATAGAAACTGTGGTCTGTTGAAATGTTGACCTATGGGCTATACTCCTAGTGAAGAAAAGTGCCTATTTCAAGTTACCGTAAGAGAAAGAATTGCCTTTTCTACATCTTTTTTAGCGTCACTGGAGGCAAATCAACAATTTGAGGAGATGTGTATACTCTCATGTTACATCACTTACATTTCTATTTGTAGGCTGGAGTAGCATTAGATATTTGGACTTGCTATAAATATGACTCCCCACCCCTAAAATCCTAAAGCATCCTAAACCCTAAAATCCTGTAAACATTGGACTATGTACATGACAACCAGAATATCTTTCTTTTTTATGTGACATCAGTTAACAGCTATATGTAAATTAATAATTTGCAGTTGTCTTTACTAACATAGATTTTAATGGCATTTCTATAATCCATAACGTTAATTACCAGGAAAATTTGTTACTTTTACATATCTTAGAAGGGGGATTAAAATATCAGTCTTACTTTCAGGGAATGATCAAAGAGAAAAATTGAGCAATACATGGAGAAAAATGTATAATAACTTATTTTTTTTTCTTTAATTAGCACATGATATATAAATTAAATAAAATAGGTTTTCAGTTTTTAAGAAATCAAGTTTTTTTGGAATCCACACATAAATACACACCTGATTCAAGTTCTCGAGATCAATAGCTCTCTATGGGATTGGGTTTTTGCAACTCCAGCCATTCCTGGCAATATAGGAAGTGGTTGGGCTTATTCTAAAAGCTAGATTTTTTTGTTAGAAAGCTAAGGAGTCTAACTTAGCAAATTCTCAGCTGGTTGGTGATGTAGATGGAGTCAGTTTAATTTTTCTTGTACAAAACAATAGAACACTTCTAATACACTGAGATATTCTGACCATCTAGAGGCAGTATTGTGTTAAGGGTAAGTTAGGTAACAAATCACCTGTAATTATAATAGGTGATCTGAGAAATATATCTGCATATTTTATAAGAGCCTTTAGGGCTCTGTTCATCAAAGTTCAAGCTGTGGGAAAACAGTTTGCCTTAGCTAGCTTCTACATTCATGCACGTACTTAACACCTACTCACACATGGTTTATTAAGTTTTACTTTAAGAAATCATTTATATGGGTTATGTCTCAGGAATAGTATTGCTCTAATTACCATTCAAAAAAGACAACTATTAACTGAACTGTCCTAGATAGCTAACCTGGAATAACTGATGGTTATAAATTGTAAAGCAAGCTCCATAACAGAATTCATTAAAAAGAGATAATGTCACTCTTTTATTTCATTACTTTCAAACAGCTCAATCTGCTCATGTTATAAAACTTAGAGGAAAGAGGATGTTCTTTACTTGCAGTGAGATATCTAATTTATTGGTCATTCAGTATAGTTAAATTAATAATGTGAATAACATAAAGATCTTTAAGATCTTCCAAAATGTATTAAAAATGTCCCCTTTCCACTTTTATGGTCTACACATTTCTTGGTCTACATAGATTTCTGTACTCTAGCTTTGATCTAATACCCAACATGTTTCTTTCACTTTTTATCCCAAGCATCTTCTTTATCAGTTGTTATCTGACCTTCTCACTAGGTGTAGGAGACGTACTAAGCATCACTGAGCACACTGTAATCTTTGTTTTTTTTGGTTGTACACACCACATAGGTTATGCTATAGTACTGCTATGGCATATGTGCCAGATAGTTCCTTCACTGGCTATTCAAGAGGCTGGCACATTCATTGTCTTGTCTTTGTGTGCAGTATGGACATAGGCATTGTGTATGTGACACTGATGCTTGATGGACTCATAATCAATAAACAACATAAGGTACTACCATTTCTAGGTTTTTTCGGTCCTGTGAAACATCCTTCCTCTCTCACTCCTATTAATAGCTGGAGAAGCACATATCTAGAGAGGACAACACTTACAGATCTATAACAACAGTTGTTGGTTTTTGCTCCATTATCAAAGAAGTATAAAGAAAGAATGTCAGAGACAAAGAAATCAAAATAAAATCTTTGTTCTTTGGACACTGGTGGGAAGAAGATGACATTTGTAGTAACTTCCACCATTAAATAGTTTAAAGCTTTGAATGATGGAAGGCACAAATGGAGGAAATGGGAGGTAAAAAAATAAGGCCAAGAAAAAAAAAAAAAAAGGCATAAGATAAAAATAGCATTGAAAAATCCATTACCAGAGAATAGACTGTATTCTCCCAGAGACAACATTGCCTTAAATACATCAGCCAGTAAAAATGACATTAACACTGAAAAAAAATAAATTAACTTATGTAGAGTGAAACAAAAATTGAAAACAAGAAAAAAAAAAAAAAAAAAAAAAAAAAAAAAAAAAGAAGGAATGTACTTTTATACCACAATGATGGCAACAGTATGATGTTTGGATAATGTCCAGGACTCCTCAAGGTGAAAAGTACTGAAAAACAGCCATCAGAAAAAGGTGGAAAAAAAGAAAGATAAACAGAAAGGATAAAGATGACAAGAGAATCAGCCATGTAACTGAGGGAACAAATACAGTTTACTACAACT
This sequence comes from Pedionomus torquatus, assembly GCA_013398155.1. NCBI lineage: Eukaryota > Metazoa > Chordata > Aves > Charadriiformes > Pedionomidae > Pedionomus > Pedionomus torquatus. The sequence continues at coordinate 427,529 of VZRU01006264.1, forward strand.
ACTTTGCTATGTGCTTTTTTTTAATCACAGTAAAGAAAAGAGATAAGGTGTTAAATCAAAAAATGATGTCACAACTGGACAAGGACTGTATTTCTCAAATAATCAGAGGGAATATTCTTAAATAATCTTCAGGGGAAGTTCTTATTGTTAGCTGTAATGATGGCAGGATTACCACTACACACTTGGGAAATACTTTATATAACTGCTTACCCTACAGGGATGTCTTTTCCATCTGAGGGAGGATATTGTTCTGTTTTTATAAATGAATATCAGTCAAGAATGAGATTCTGAATACAACTGTAATTAATAAGTAAAACATAACAATAACAGCTGCGAGTTCATTATGTTCTCTGTGCAATCAGGAAATATTCAGTGTGATACAAAACTGTTACAGAATTACAGGACTGAATTTGTAATTATTCGGATATGATTCTTGGAAAGTTGATGAAAGACCATTACATTCCCTTACGCTGCATTACTGTCAGGCATTGGTGCATCACAGTTTTAGAAAAGTAAGGAAAACAGTGTTTTTGCAGAAATTCTTGCTGATCCTTCCAGTAAGCATGCCATAGAAAGAGAACACTATGATATAGTCTTTTGTACTTCTAGCATTCTTTCCACATAACCAGAATATGCAATGATTCAGCACAAAGACACTCTTACACTAGGTTTTGAAACAGTGAAACAACATCCTCCCTAGAGAGCAATACTCCTTCCCTCCTTTGCAGCACTGATTTTATTGTTTTATTATTACTACACCTCTTTGACAGAGTTAATTACTAAATGTTAACCAAATAGGTAACACAAGGAAAAGAAAAATGCTTGTAGATAAACTGGAATGCTGGTATTTTATTTTTTTCCTTTAATGGACCACTCCTTTTAATAGTGTTTCTATCTCATTTTCCAGTTATATGAAAAGTTTATGTTTGCCAAATTATTCAAAGGAGGAAGCTGGTGCTGTCTAAAACTGATTTTAATAGCCTTTATGAGCATTGCTAGCATAAATGGCTCACAGATTGCTTCTACTTTGATTCTCATTCATACATGAACTTGGGAAACATATTCTCTTGACTTTCATTGATTAGACAACACAAAAAAAGGTGTGAAAAAATCTGCATTTCTGAAAAATACACTCAAAGCACATTAATAGAACATCAAACACAGAGGATTTTACATTTGTATTTTTCCCCTGTAATGTATTTTGAAACTCAATCTGATATGTTCTAACAGAATGAAACTTCATTGCAGTAAATTATATTCCTTCACCTTGCCAAATACTTGTATAGTATTACAGACACTTCCATAAGAGCTCTTAGACGGTAGTCAATGGGCAACATAGTAGTGTCAATGACGAAAATGATAAGCATTATTATTTTATAATTTAATTCTCTTGCAGGGGTATATCAATTGGCTATAATCAAAAGTGAATTAGAGAAATATTCTATGAATGTTAACCAAAACAGTCAAACTGATTTTAATGGCCAATATTGACTATAAATAACTGACTATAAATATTGTCTACAAATACTAAAAGACTGGTTCTAAGGTGAAAATTCTAGTTAAAAGTTTAATTTAAACCTAACAGCTTACTTGAAGGCACCCAGGAGGAAAATTACATAGCTGATTCCTGTGCCTACAGCTCCTGCAACAGTTAAGTTTCTATTTTATTTATAGAGAATTTTGCTCAACTATTATTTTTAATAGTATTATTGGAGAGAAGAACTGTGAATTTCTCATTTTAATACTATTTTATAAATTTAGTATTTACATTAAATTTTTAGGATCTATAGTGCTCTTCCTGGAAGATAATTATAAGGGCTTTACAACAGTTTTAAAGTTAGATAATTTTAGTCCTCAATTTTCATTCTGTCTTCAAGTATTTTTTGTGGTAAAATTACCAGGAAACACTGTTAGACAATGTTACAGAAACCTGTTTCAATGGAATTTAATATAGAAAGATCAAGTCAACAAGGCATTTATTGTTTTATTGAAAGAGACCATGACTTCAAGTCCTGTCTGTTTACATGGACATGGAAACAGTAAAGGCTATTCTAAGCCATTTTGAATAAAAAAAAAAATAAAGTAATATATTTTTCTTGTAAGGGATAGTGAACACCATAAACACTGCTTTGAAACAAAATCCTATGCATAGCATTTAATTCCTATTGAAATGCTTGGCTATATATAGGCTCAAATGGTTATTTAATTGTTTTTCTTAAGTAAGAATAAAATTCAAACTATAGTACTTATTACGTAATATTTGGGTAATTTGGAGTAATCATGTAAAAATAGTTATTAAAAACAGTACTTCCATAGGCTAGTTGGATTGTGTGGATCTACTTATAAATACCCTCCCATTTCCCTGATGTATTTTTAATGTTAATGGTTTAACTGTAGAAGCTAGCTGGAAGCTAAATGTGATCAAGCTACAACTAACTGCATTTTGAGCATGTAAAGGCTGTATCTAAATCTGATCTGAGGGACTGGGCTGCAGTGCTGCTTTACATACAAACCCATACAAATAAAATATTGCTGTGTCAGCTTTAACTTGCTATAGAGTTACTTATTGCTGTTAAGGATCAAAGTATGTTAGTATATAGGCTATTGGCATACATAGCACATTTGGGTATACATATTCTATGGTGAACAACATAAAATCTGGCATCAGCTAGAATCTAAAGGAAGAAAAACAGTCATGGCTCTGTGTGAATAGTATTGAAACATAATATTATTTAAGATAACACTGAAATCTGAGATTTATACCTGGAAAAAAAGTAAGCCAAGAACAGATTTCATCTACCCTACTGTAGGTGTCTGCAGCTGGATCTCCTAGTCTGTTTTCTTTTCACTCAGCATAACAACAACAACAACAAAGAAGAAAATAAGTAAAGAAGTATCTGCAGAGGCTTTTTCTTCCATGCTAAAGAATCTTGTAACTGATGAAATTGTCCTTAGAGATTTTTTTCTTTGCCTTCCTTTAAATGTGCAGCTCAGATTTATACTGCTAATTTTTAAATATTTAAAATTAGGCGAGTTGAATCGTACCTTTATAGATCTGTTTCTCTGCCAGAAGCAGAAGAACTAGAAAGGCAAATTACTAGATTAATCCACTGTATGCAGTTATTTAACATCTCTGCATTATCAGGCTGGATTAAATTAAGAATTTAGAGCTCTCTGTATGATAACTGGACAGAGGTAAACAACTCTGAAAGGTAATTCAAATCTTAATTAATTAATCATCTTTTTTCTCTGGTAGCTATGAAGGGAGTCTAGAATGATTAGGCTCTGAAATTTAGTGCACTGAAGTAGGTAGAATAATTCTTCAATATTTAAATATATACACACACACAGATGTATGTGTATGTGTCTCTGATACATATATATCTATATACATATCTAGAAACATATATTTTATCCTTTATCAGGGAGTGTAGTGATAGGGATAATGGTTTTAAACTGAAAGAGGGGAGATTTGGATTTGATATTAGGAAAAAATCCTTTTCTGTGAAACACTGGAACACATTGTCTAGAGAAGCTGTGGATGCCCCATCCCTGGAAGTATTTACGTTAGATGGGGCTTTGAGAAACCTGCTCTAGGGTGGGAAGTGTTCCTGCCCATGGCAGTGGTGTGGGTTGGAACTTGATGATCTTTAAGGTCCCTTCCAACACTAACCGTCCTATGATTCTATGATATCTACCTCTCCTGATCCTTTCTGCTCGTGTGGGAGATGACCAGATCTGTATCTCCCAAATTGGTAGAAAGGATTAGGAGAGGCAGATACACGGAGACTGGCTTCTGCTCCCTTATCACCTTTCAGACTGGATAATCTAGACTATGTGACAGCTTTGTCACCTGGCTGCTCTGATGCTGGGACAACAGGGCCAGGAGCTTAATTAATTTATTAAAGGATAGGGATGCCAAGCAGCTGGGATGGAGTTAATTTTCTTTCAAGAAGCTACTATGTTTCAGATTTGGTATGACAGGAAAATTGATAATGTATATTGTTGTTGCCAAGTGATTATATTATTCAAGGGCTTTTCAGCTGCCCATAAAAATTGAGAGGGAGCACAGACATAACAAGCTGGTCAATGGAATATTCTGTACCATAGATTTAATCTTGTAATATGACTGGGAGGCAGGAATCTTGAGACAAGCTGGACAACCAATTCACCTGGTGGTGAGAGTTACTTGTGTTGTATTACTTCATCTTGTATATTCTTTTACTGTTATTATTGTTGTTATTTTCCTTTTCCATTCCTATTCTCTTAAACTGTCTTTACCTCAACCCATGAGGGTTTTTGTTTTGTTTTGTTTTGTTGGGGTTTTTCTGTTTGGTTGGGATTTTTTTCCCTTTCCCTTCCTTTTTTCCCACTTGTCCCTACCTCTCTGACGGCAGAGAATTGAGCAAGCCCTAGCTACCAGCTAAGATTAAAACGTGACAGCTTTATTTGGAGAGTCATCTATATCTAAGTAAGGATATTACCTCTTCTACACAGTAGAAGAGTACAGTTAATCAGTGCAGATTTTGTTTCTCCCAGTGCACACATGAAACCTTTCTAGTAGTGAATCTTAGGGACACTGAATACAAATTAAGTAAAGGTTTTCCAGCCAAACTGTAAAAAATAATAAAACAAAACAAAATGACATTCTGAATAAGTAGCAGAAAACTAGGTTGATCACTGCAGCATTTAGGCCTATCATTTGGAAAGTGAAAGTACATGAAGATTTATTTAAGATATTTAATGCTTCTTCCAACTTTGAGGTAATTTAATGCTGTATTAGGAGAATTTTGGTGAGCTAAGCGAAAAGGCTGTCTCTCTAGTCTGCAAGCTGGAAGTGCTGCTCAAAGAAATTTTAAGTTTGACTGAAACCAAGGGGGTCAAACTTCTCACAACATTTTGCTTTTTTTTTTTTTTTTTTTTTT
>VZRU01006264.1:440224-462365 GCA_013398155.1 Pedionomus torquatus
ACTAGAGGATATCAGTGCTTTTAAGACATGTGAAGCTGAAGTTCTGTGTATCTGCAGTAATTTAAAAGTCCATGGAACCACACAAGAGGACTGGGATTCTATGTCTGTATCCTGGCAAAATTCCAGTTTACGCAATTGCACTCTAGATACCACAAGGAGAGCTGCTGCTGCTATTAAGCAGTTCAAGCTTCATCTTGGAACACACTAGGGCATTAAAGGATCGCTTTTTGTCCGTAGTGTAAGTATTTGGTTGACCACTATTCTGCTTAGAATTGCACAACTGATTTTAACCTATCCTAATCATAAAAGCCACTACATTAACACAACTTTGGGTTCATTGCAAACACTTTCTCCTGATCTTCCTGCTTATCCTAGTATGACTGATTGCCATCATGTCTTATCTCAACTAGCTGTCAATAATCAGTCAAATATTTTAATTCTGGTTCCTACTGATGGATTGATCTGAGTTATCAATTTTTCTTTTCATGTTATACCAAAATATATATATTTGGTTACAGCTTATTTTTAGTGGATGTTATTTTGTAATTAAAGAGTATAATTGACCAGTAGAAATAATAAAAAAAAATATTTACAGACTCCTAACATAAGTTTCTTCTAACTTTGTTGTAAAAGAAGTTGATGTAAATCATCATCCCTTTTACTGAAATAAAAGACAATGCTAGTTTAGCATTGAAAGAAATTTCTGGAGTGCAGCATGGAGGAGGTAGAGAGATGAAGGTACCAGGAGCAATGAAGTTGAAGCATGAGTGGAGCTGAAGGCAACATTGGAGAAGATCAAGGAAATAAACTATCGACATATCTCAAAGACAATGAAAAGAGGGTGAGATTACAAAAATCCCAAAGGTAATTTCTTCCATAGTTGAAAATAAAAGATCAGATTCTTTCTTCAATGAAAGAATCAGCTTTGCAAAACCAGTAGGCACAGCAGTTAATTTTATTCTGTTTTACCCAATACTTCTGATTTTTAGTGACCCTGTTTTAGTTGGTATTCCACTAAGATAATTGTAAAGGTCCAAAACTCCTTGGTGTTTAAAATAACTTAAGTCTCCAGCAGGACCAGCTGTCCATAATCAATAAACTAATAGGTATTATAGTATGAAATCATGTGTAATCATCTAAAATGTATTTCTTTAGTCCCACGAATGCACAACTCATTTCCATATTCATAATACCACTTTCTCAGTATGAATTAAAGTAATTAAGTGAAAGATTTACATAATTGAAAAAAAAAAAATAGACAAGGTGAGTTTATAAGTGTTTATGTAAGATTGTGAAGATTTTTAAAAACCATAATATATATGCCTTTATATGAGGGGGGAGAAAAATCTATAGAAAAGTGGAAGGACATATAATTCTAAGCATGTCTTTCTGTTGCAAAAGACAAAGTGGCTTTCTGTCACATAGTTAAACTGACATTATGAAGCAGATGGTTTACAATTTCTGTTTGCTTGGTAGTTTTTTTGGCTACTGCCTTTTTTCCCCCTTTTTTTTTTTTAAGTTAGATTATACTTTAGGGATGTATAATGTGACAGCTATTTCATTCTTTTTAATGAGCTAAGGACAACTGAGTTTGTCTCTGCCTTTATAAGAGGCAGTTTGGGATACTTCTAATAGGAGGCAATGAAAAGTTCAGGAGTGCTGAAGATAAATCCCTCACAGCAGTGTGCAGAATTCAGAATAGAAAGCCTACACAACAGTTTAATTGACCTCTGTTTATAAAGCTGGTATGCATTGTAACTAAAAAGTACATTGACTCCAATGACTTTCAATATAATCACCAGATTCTGATTTCACTTACATGAATGCAAGCCCTCATTAATAAAACTATGCCAGTCAAGCTAATAAAATCTTTACTAAGAATCTACTTTTACAGTATAGTATTAGTATAATATTATAATAATATATAATATAATATGAATGTATAATGTGATATTTTATATTAAAATATGTTATATATAATAGCATTATACAACATGATTAAATAATATAATACAGTATAATATAATAGAGTAATAGTATATCTTTTTTTTCTTTTCTCAAAAACTTCATTTAACTCTGCATATTGACTATCCAGTGTCTATCAGGTTATCCTGTAGTNATGTGATATTTTATATTAAAATATGTTATGTATAATAGCATTATACAACATGATTAAATAATATAATACAGTATAATATAATAGAGTAATAGTATATCTTTTTTTTCTTTTCTCAAAAACTTCATTTAACTCTGCATATTGACTATCCAGTGTCTATCAGGTTATCCTGTAGTCAAACCTTTTCCACCTCCTGTGGTCTTTCTTATGTTTTAACATAATTGCTGACAGCCATAAATATCTAGTTTGGTTACATCGTCTTTTTCTCTCTTTTTGATACTAAGGTATCTATACCATAGACATGAAGCTTTTTTGGCAAATAAAACACAGTGGCTGAAGCATTGTTTCTACTGTGAAGGTGAATCCTACATTTACTAACATGTTCTGCTTCTGGTATTACTAAAAACTGAAGAAACAGCAGTGAATCATGAAGGTTACTGATGGAGAGCCATTCTTCATTGCTGTATTCATACAACAAATGTGTGAGTTCAATTTCTAATGCCTTTTTCCTTATTGCCTTTCTCTCCATAGATTTTTAAATGCATTTTCACCAGATTGTAGAGAGTGACATCTTAGCAGAAAATAATGTGGAGTGGAAAGCTTTAATTCTTATTCAAATATGAATGTCTGGAAAAAAAAAATACAATCCAGTTTATCTTTAGTAGAGTCTTCTAACACTGCTGTGCAATCAGCATGTAATGATATGAGGGAATTCACAGGCTTTTTAAACATTTTGGAAGCCAATTTAGATAGACATTAGGAAGTACTCTCTGCTGTAGCTATACTATTATGCAGAAAAGAATATAACATTTATTGGGTAGGAGAGAAACTAAGCGAGAGGAAGCCTGATTTTGTAGTCTAGTGCCAGAGAAACTGTCTTGGGAGGGAGAAGTGCTTGTGTCTGGTATGTTCTTCCAATTTTCCTTATGAATTTTATACAGTAACTTTTAAATGCAAATGTAAAAGAGTCCTTGAGGACTAGGAGGGTTCTCCTAACTGAGTCTAACATGTACCATACTAAAGAGTTGTTAAAATGCATGTAGAATACCAAAAAGCGTCACAAATGTTCCACTGAAGGTAGGCATAGATTAATCAGCCAGTCACTTTGTGTTTATTGTGAGAGCATGAGAAGTATAATATCCATGCAAACCAGGTTCATGGACACAGAAAATCAGGAAACCTGTGAAAATTTATAAGTGGTGGGTTCTAATGTTTTTTGTCTGATGCAAGCCTCTCCAAGCTTGAATCTCTTAATTTCTTCCTCTCCTCTCTTTTTCCCAAAGGGGGGAGGGGGAGACATCAGTCAATCTGGTTTTGGTAAATTTGGCTGAAACCACGACACCTTAGACAACATATAAAGATACAAACCAAAACCAAAACCAACCAAAACAAACAAAAAAAAACCAAACAAAAAATAAACCCAAAATAAACCCCAAACCCAAAAAGACAGCCCTCCACCCCCCCCAAACCAAACTGTTACAGAAAGAGTAGTACACTTCGTTCACAAGACAGAAGCAACATTATATTTTAATTAAGGACAGTGATTTAACAAAGTTTAGTGGTAAATTTGATAGTAGTTTAACAAGATTAGATGGCAAGGTACCTTTTTTTTTCCTATACAGAGGACAGGGTCAGACGGAAATGTAAGGCAGACCCTCCCGTTGAGTCATGAAGCTCAGAGAGGATCCCCTTGCTTTCTCACTTCTCAGAGAGGTATCTATGTGCAGCTGTATCCAGACTTATTCCCAGACTGTCAGCAGTTTATGTCTAAAGGATTGTATATTCACAATCAGCCCTTTATATCACTTTGCTAAGATTACAAAGGTTCAACATGCTCATTACCAATTCACTTATCTAGTATCTGATATGATAAGGAATTTCTCAGCCTTGAGGAGTAACCTTGAGTTGTGTCCCTACTAATGGAAATCCTGGCATGTCACCTGCTGCTTTGTAGGAGATGTTAATGGGCCCTGGCTGTCCACCATTTATGGGGTAGGAAAATTGATTTATCATATTTGTACACAGCAAGATATCTGGGTTAGTGCACAAGACAACCCCTGGCTACTCTGCTGCCATCTATCTCCCCAAAGTCCAGTTTAGGCTAGATGCAGCCATCATGACGGTCACTGGTGGTTATTGCTTACGCAGTGCAGGGAGAGGAGTGCATTCACACACACACAAAAAAAAACCCCAAAACGTTAAAGCAACAAACAGAAAAAAAACCATCTTTTTCTTCTCAGACAAGGAGTTTGTCTTCTGTGCCCCAGCTACAAGGATTAGCTACAGAATTTAGACAAATGTTTATTCTAACTCATACCTACAATTAACTCCATAAGCAGTCGCTTTTTCAGTACATGGTGCTGCTAAATCACCTGTGTTCTAAATTTCTTCACAAAGGTGGACCAAAGCATGCATAAAATCATTCTGAAAACAAAAATGAATTGATTTTGTCTTAGCTGGCAATAAGTAAAATAAAATAAATTCTTATGCAAACTACCCCCATTTCTAATTTATTATTTAATCTAGTCTCTAAAGTTTGGATTAATTACTAAAGTAGGGAACTCTGACAAGCTCTTAATTGTTCATAGTCCTTCTCAGTTTACTATACTATAGTATATAATAGATCATTTATATGCTTAAGTCAAAGATTTCATCGAAAAAAGTGAACTTAGAATCATTTTCAAGTTACTTGGTACATGTCAGAGCTAACTATCCAGGCACCCTCGGAGGATGTGGTGGTCCATTAACATATAATTCCCTAGTGACTTGTTTCCAAAGTAAGGAAACATGAGTGTGCAGTCAGTAGAAAGCAGCATACTCCAAAACTTGATGTGAATGACAGAGACACCAAGGCCCCAGAGCAAACTCTGAGTCAGCTGAGATGCAACCAAAGGATACACCAAGTTTACTGTCTTGCTTTCAGGGAATGTTGGTAATGAAGCAACTGTGTTGAAAAGGACTGGGTTATCCTGATGGACAAGAGACAATGAGTCAGCAAATTACCCTTGTAGAGGTAAAAGCTAGCTTTTTATTGGGCTGCATTGGCAAAATAAGAGCCAGCAGGCTGAGGGAAGCAAGGATTATAGATTAGAAATCTGTAAGATTGCCCAAATGTGATGTGTCCAGTCTTGAGCCTCCCTGTGAAAGATAAACTGAAAAAACAGAGCAAGTCAGCAGGCCACCAAGATGGTCAGATACTTGGGATATAATATAGGAGGTCAATTAAAACATTTCATTTTATGTTTTCCTTGGACTAGAAAAAAGTTGTTTTAATATTTTTAACAAACATCATTTTAAAAGAAATAATTCTTCAAGTTTTTCATGTATTGAACAGTTTGTTTGGTTTTTTGTTTGCCTTATTCTAATATTTCCTTGAAATAAAGAAGTAATAGCAGAAGGCAACCTAACTGATACAAGTTTTAACCTTTTCAATTATTAAAAGATCCCCAAAGGAATATTCCTAAAATAAGAGTAATTCCAAAAGGAAACTTGTAACAGCATGAAAAATTTTCTGAACTAGTTACAAATGCAACAACAAACTCATTAGAAAAAAAGAATGAATATAATAATGAGAAAAACTAAAGCTAAAGTTTTCAAATTACTGTGGTTATCAATGTTTAAAAACCAAGAGTTTGGAAAATTACAGTAAAATATTGTATGAATTATCATCAACATCTCAGAAATTGAATCATGGTTAGAAAAAAACAGAAGAAACTTGCAAAGATGTGATTGACTGAGATTAAATATAGATGAAGATGTAAATGTAGATACAGGTGATAGATATACACACATGCATACCAGTCATCGGTACATATGAAGAACACTTTAAAATGTATTACATCTGAAAAGTAATTAATGAACAGGCTAAGAAAAGAAAGATGAAGGAGTCAAGCGGTATGATTTTGCTTCAGACTAGGTTGATCAGTTTCCCCAACAAGCAGCACTGTAAATGTAGCACATTATATCATCAGAACATTCTTCAGCCTTTCAGCAACTAAGATCAAGTCTTTCTTTTGTGTTTGGGTTCTAGTTTTTTTCTTTATTGTATCTTTCATATAGCAATAGTTACCTAAGCTCAGAATTATTCAGAGCACTGCTGTTCTTCAAAATTTCAATGGATTGTGGTTGACTTGGATTCTCAACTTGCAAGCAAGACATATTGAAAGTCTGAAAATATGGACTGTTCACTGTGATTTAGGATTTTATTTTGTGAACTGCTTTATACTAATCTGAAAAACTATACCTTGTCCCCTTTGTTAATAACAAATAGTTTTACTTAGTCACAGGACACTTTGAGAGAATATGGTAGATTCTTCCAGTGATTCTAAACACACATTACTGCTCAGTCCTGAATACCCAATGAATTACACTGCAGAAGTGTTAATTCACTCCCAGGATCAAATCTTTAGACTGTTTCCTGATAAAAATCAGGATACCACATTTAATTCACAGCAGTACTTTATTAGTACTAGATAGTGTGAATATGGTAGCTTGCTGTCAAGGTAGTGGCTCAAATTTCTCAGCACTATTTGCCTTGGGGAATGAAAATCATTAACCACATTTGGATGTGTACATTTAAGTACTCGTTACTACCCATTTATTGCTGAGGGTTATGTGTGTGAGATCCTGTTACTGCCCAGCACTGCTGTTATTATTTGGTGCTGAGATAAGAATGAGTGCTACATTTGTGCACATTTCACTCAGGTAATGGTTGTCTGGCTGCTAAGGCTCTGCTTGTACCAGGATGTTTACCCAAATATTAACACCAGAAATAAGATTAAGCTATGTGACAATGTAGACAAATATAAATAAATAAATATAAATGATTGAATAAATTTAAATCACACATTAAAATTAACATTAGTCAAAGACATGATATTCTGAAGATATCCCTCTGTGAGAAATGTGGGCTAAAAAAAAAAATAATCAAGAAGGAAACTTCAATGAATTTCTCTAAAAGATTATATGCTGTGGTTTTGTGCAGTACCAAAAGTCTGTACCAAATGAGTGTAAGATCCGTCACAACTAATGTACAATTGTGTCTTGCATACTTACTTTAAACATATCACAAGAAAGAATATGTATAGAGCTGCATGAGCTGCCGAACAGTTTTGCAATCATTGCTTGCAACAGTCTTCCACCTTGTCCACAGATTCAAAACACAGAAAAGCTTAAAGCTAAAATCCAATTGCCTTATTCATATGAATAATCCTATTTTCAGTTTTCCTACAGATTATTACAAGAAAATAGGAACATCATTATGAACCATGTTAAAATAGATATCATAGATGGTGCATTAAATGGAGGGAAGAGGTCAGAAATGAAAAGTAAGAACTGTGAGTCTTTCACATAAAAATAGTTGGAAACCTGTGTATAGAAGAAATTATGCAGAAATATCACATCAGAAAATAAAAGCTGAAGGTCACAGTTTGGGTAATAATCCAGGGAGAGAGATTGTATGTGATTTAAAGTAGAAAAGATCTAGCTCCTTGAAACTGTCACATGTATCCTAGATTACAGATTGTTTTCCTTTATTCTGTTAAAAAATATCTTAGCTCCTACACTAACATACAATTTTTTTGGTCTCCAGTTATCTTATCCATGGTGCAACAGAGAAAAAAAGGTGTTGCTAGTTGGATCAGTGTGACCTTACTTGCAGAAGAGAAGTAATAAAACGTGAAGAGGAATAGTAGTGCAGAGAGTAAGCTTTAGAGCAGTGATGCTAGTTGCATTTGTTAGTCACACAAAAAGATCAATAACAAAAAAACCACTGGATAATTAAAGTAGTGCAGGAAGTGGTGAGATTTTTACATTTGAAAAGCAATGCTTACAAAATAAAAGATACATTGCAAATGGAAGCAATAGGACTGTTTATACAGTAATATATCCATAAAGCATAACAAAATTGTTACTAAATATTCAGGGGAAAAGTATTTAGGTAGTTAGGAGTGCCAGCATTCAAATGACTATAAAATTAGATTGAGTACAAAAAAAGGAAACCATACAAGCAAGATAACAATGAAATTCCCTATGGGTAAAAGCAAATATGAGAGACAATGTAATTTCAGAAAGGTTCTGAGTTAATGAAATTTAGGAAAAAAAGTAATCATAACTAGTTTATTACTCAAAATAAAAGCTGGTATTTTCAGCATGTATAAAATATATTTGTACCAACTTTAAAAAAAAAAGTTATCCCCACATATATGCTGTGAAACATCTTAGTGACAAAATATCTGTAAGAAAATAGTAGAAATTACAGAGAAACAAATGTAAGCACAAACTTTCATGTGCTGCTGGGTGTCTATTCTGTGTCCAGTATGTGCATCCCAAAGGGAAAGTTGTTCCCATAATCGTTCGTTAGTGTGCCATGATTTCTTATATAACATCAGCATATCAGCATACTTAGGCATAAACTGTTTCCCTCAGCAAGAACAGTTTGGGTTGTCTTATTCTCCATCAAATATATATGACTTTCATAGGTCACATAGAAACTCAGTAAGTCATGTGTGTCTTCTGAGGGGACAATCTTTTTGAAGTCAAGTTTTCAAGCTCTCATGAAAAAGAAAACAAATCTTGGATTCTTTTCATAGACAAGGTCACCTCTAGCAACCTGGTCTAATGGAAAATGCCTCTGCTTACTCCAGGGAGATTGGTCTAGATGATCTTTAATGGTCCTGTCTGACCCAACCTATTCTATGATTCTAAGTCTTCATGACTACTTTTATGAACATAGGAAAAAAAAAAAAAAAAAACGACATAAAAATCTCAAAAGTTAGTCATTCAGCTACTCTGGAGAGAAAATCACAGACCTCCTTATCTCTTTATAGTTCTCTTATGGACTGTCTCTCACATACATTAATTCTCAGTACTTTTGATCCCTGTGTCCTGAGCACACAAATTAACCATATATCATAATTACTGTCCTCCTTAGTATAATTTCTAATAAGCAGGATTTCAGGATTTACCTGTGGTATTGCTACAAAAAGTATTGAAAGAATAAATCATAGAATCATAGAAATAAAGAATGGTTAGAGTTGGAAGGGACCTTGAAGATCATCGAGTTCTAACCCCCCTGTTATCGGCAGGGGCACCTCCCACCAGACCACCTTGCCCAAAGCCCCATCCAGCCTGGCCTTGAACNATCATGTTTGTGGCCCTTCACTGGACCAGTTCTAACAGTTCTATGTCTGTTGAGGACTCCAGAGCTGGACACAGGACTCCAGGTGGGGTCTCACGAGCGCAGAGTAGAGGGACAGAATCACTTCCCACGACCTACTGGTCACGCTTCTTTTGATGCAGCCCAGGATACAGTTGGCTTTCTGGGCTGCCAGCGCACACTGCCAGCTCCTGTTGAGCTTCTCATGCATGAGCACTCCTAAGTCCTTCTCCTCAGGGCTGCTCTCCAGCCAGTCTCTGCCCAGCCTGTCCTTGTGCCTGGGATTGCCACGTCTCAGGTGCAGGACCTTGCACTTGGCTTGGTCGAATTTCATGCAATTTGCACTAGCCCACCCCTCAAGCCTATCCAGGTCCCTCTGGATGGCATCCCTTCCCTCTAGCATGTCGACTGCACCACCAAGCTTGGTGTCATTGGCAAACTTGCTGAGGGTGCATTCAATCCCACTGTCCATGTCTCTGACAAAGGTGTTAAATAGTACTGGTCCCAGTACTGACCCTTGTGGGACATCATTCGTCACCATCTACCACTTGGACATTGAGCAGTTGACCACAACCCATTGAGTGTGGCCATCCAGCCAGTTTCTGATCCACCAGGTGGTCCATCTATCAAATATTACATTACTGGAGTGAGGAACCATACTATCTTTAATATATCTTCTGGCTCTATATATTTATGAATTATCATTTATGTGAAACCAGGGAAAGCATAAAAGAAAATTTTCCCTTTCCTTCTTTTCCCCAGAAAACAATGTAAGGGATGGTAATATTTTGTCTAATCCTTGAACTTTCCCAAGCTTCTGTCCTTCTTAAGGTTTCCTACTATTCTATTTCATTAAGAGACAGCTCCTTTTATAGCTTGGCTCCCAGATACACTGTCATTGATGTGAAAGGTGCACTTCATAGACTGACTTCAATGACCAAGAGAGACACTAGGCCTATCGTTCCATGTTTAGTGAATAGTAGTGGTTACATGTGCTGAACGTCTGTACTTTTCTAACAGAATGCTTTTGCATTCATATGGGCAAGCTCTCTGATAGGATGCATCAACACACTGGTTGAGACTTAGAAGCAGACGTATTAGCCCCCATTCATTGCAGTGTAAAATTTTGCCCATTTTATTCCTCAGCATGTATTTTCTCCATTAAAGATATCGATTCTGTCACAACTGTCTTGCAAATATCCTGCTGATACTTCTAACAATGAAAAGCACCTGGCCAGAGAAAACAACACCCCACCATTATTTTTGACAAGCTCTCTTTCATTTCACCAAATGAGTGAATTGAATCAATCGTTAACTCAATTTTGTCCCATATTGACAAAAGACAATTATAAAATAGTGGGTTTTTCATAGGTAGAAAATAAAAAACTCTTCCTCTGAATATGAAAACTGTTTGGTTTCTCCTGTTATTTCTGTAATACAATGTCAGATACCTGTCTAGTATCAAGGACAGTTTTAAAAGCTTGAACAGGGTAAAGTATCTGTTTTATTCATCTACACAGGGGAGAAAAATCTAGCCTAATTACCACAACTTGTGAATGGATTTAATGTTTCATTGTTTCAAAAGGTGGGACAAGACTTTAATCTGGATTTTTAATCACAGTATAAATTTAGTGTATCCAGGATTTGAGATTACAAACAAAAGACTGAAAAAAAAACAAAATCAAAAATCTCCCTCCCCCTGAGGAAGGCACTGCCCCCTTCAGAAGTACTTGAAAATTACATCTAAACAGGGTGGTATGCTTTAACTCCAGCCAGCAACTAGGACCCCACAACTTCTCACTCACTATTCCCATGGCAGGATGGAAGCAGTATGGGGAGGAGGATCAGAAGAGCAAAGCAAAACAGGCTACTGTTTTGTAGCGAATGAAAACATTCACTACTTCCCATGGATAGGCAGCTGTTCAGCAATCTCCAGGAAAGCAGGGCTGCACCATGCAAAATGGTTACTTGGGAATAAAAATCCTGTAACGTCCAAACGTCTCCTACCTTCCTTATTCCCCTAACTTCATACACTGAGCATGATGTCATAAGGCACTGAATATCCCTTTGGTCAGAGTTGAGCTGTCCCAGCTATGTTCCCTCACAAGTTTTTGCACACTCCCAGCCTACTAACTGGTGGGGTTCTGTGAGGAGAAGAAATGGTCTTGGGAACTTAGTAACAACCAAAACCATCAGTGTTTTACCAGCGATGTTTCCATCCTCAGTCCGAAGTGTAGCCCTATCATAGCTGCTAGTAAGGCAACTGTAACCATAAACCCACAACTGGAATAGTCATTACTCTTAACATGGTGATACTTCTCTTTCTATAGACTAAAAGGTGAAAAAAAAAACCAAACCAAAAAAACCAAACACACAAACAAAAAAACCAAACCCAAAAGAAGCAAAAAACCACCCCAACTACTCTTGGTTCCTGGTTTTAAGTCAGAACACTGGAAAAGGCAGGAAGGACAGATGACTTTTTTATCTTTTCTAAAGTTTTCTAGTGTCATTTTGGCAATGTATATACCACCAATGATTCATAACAATACAACAAATATGATTTATTCAGCCTGTATCAGAGTCACTGAATTAAGAGTATGCTCACAAATTCACAGATTTTGAGTCATTTCCTATTGCTCTTTGAATTAAAGAAAAATCTAAATTTGGGTGTGATAGAGTGCAACACCTAAACATAAAGTGGCCAAAAATAACTTTAAAATTGGCTATTTAAAAGTTGCATCTGAAGATTAACTCAGAACGGGGAGAAAGTAAGGATTTCTAGGAAGCAGGAGACTAACATATGCTAATTTTATAGCTTTTCTTTAGTATGTAGCTTAACTTACATATTTCCTGAAGAATAATTATTTCCATATGGCAAAAATAGCATAAGATTCGTAACTTGGAAGGAAACATTTGTACTGCAGATATATTTATTATTGTAGGTCAAAACCAGAAAGGAAAGCAAAAGAATGAAGAGCTGATGAAATACAAAATAATGTATTGTATTTGAGATTACCAAACTTTGATCCATATAAAATAGGAGTAAAATAACAGAAATACAGCCAAGATTATCTTGACAACCTTACTTCTTGTACCAAAAGATTCTAACTGGTTTCCCTTCTGTGTCTTTTCAGATTTACTTTCTTATGTACATTACTGTATCACTATTTCCAAAAGGTCCAAGGGTTATATTCTGGAAACCACAGTGTATTTTTTTTAGGTAACCGATAAGCTCACAAAATGTGGCACACAAAGTCAACTTTAGACATACATGCTCTTGTATATATGCTATTATTCATCATTACATTAAACTTTTCATATAAATGACATAATTGTGGTGGTTTTTTTTAAAATCAAACTTTGCATAAATTAATATTTATAAAAAACATTTGTTGGTCTGTAAGTCTTGTGGGATAGACCATTTAGTCTCACAGGGAGTCATGCTGTACTCTGTATTATGGACCATAATTTGACATCAGATTTTTACCATTATAAAAATAGGGCTTTAAAATTTGACCTAATAAAAGGCTTTTGTTTTACTGTTTTTCGATGTACTGTCCTTTTGTTTCAGCCTTGGTTTAGGTCTTAATATGAGGCTGAGTTGCAGTCAAGCAACAATGTAGACAGAGAGATCATTTGTGAATTTATATAATTTTTGAATCTTCTGTTTTGGATTATTCTGATTCTGTTTAAACTTGAGGCTTCCCTGAGACTGGTTTGCTGCCATGGCTTTAACAAGCTTCTAAGAATTAATGGACCCTAAAATACCTTTTTTATACAAGTACCTAATCCAATTATTACGAAAGTGAGACTAGCAAACTATGAAACCCACTATTCCATGCCTGTAGAATTCTCTAGAGCCTACTTAAACCAGCTTTATGACAATGTTTCGTTAGCAACAAGTCAATGTAAAGTTCTGTAAGAATCTAGAATAATTGGCCTAAACAAAATATCTGAAAACTACTGTGGTATTTGTATTTATAGTGGATATTCCACATAGTATATGTGTATTGAATGACACTTCTATGAAATATTATGCATAGATTTGACTTGCTTTTGTTTTTCTCCTTCCCTAAGAAAAGCCTGAAAGCAAATTTCAGAGGTATTAACCTATTTTGTTCTTTGTACATTAGCCAAAACAATGACAACAACAACAACAAAGAAAGAAAAAAAATTAAAAAATAAATTAATAACTTTTTGTCTTCAAATCTATTGTACATAACTGCATAGACAGTTTAGGCTACAATAATGAGCTGCAAACAGATTTATTACAACAAACTGAAGAGATTAATGAAAAGAGTGATGTACATTTTAGAGATTTTCATTAGGGGAAATGAGCATTCATTCATGTTAATGCGGATGTTAACTTACTTTGTAAATTCCCAAACAGATTCTTAAAAGGCTGCTTGTACTATCAACCATTTAATAGAGTACAGACTTTTGGGCTATAAACTATTATTATTTTTTAATTGCTTTTCAAAAGTATTCAGTGAATTGAACTGGAAAACAGAAGATCTTTTCCGAATAAAAGTTTTTGTTTTATAAAATGCAGAGAATTGTCTACAACTTAGAGCATTTTTCTGAAACAAGCTTTTGAGTACTGTTTCTGATGGAAAAATGCTGTGGCATATGGGAAACATAGAAACTGAAGAACACAAACAAAACCAGGACGATAAATACATTTAAATAATAAATATAGCAATGTGTTAAACATTTTGTGTTAAACAAAAGCAAACCCATTATGTAAGCACAAGTTCAGAAAAAGGAAAAAGAAATACATTTTTGAATGCTTATTTTAGAACTAGTGACAAAAATATTCAAAGTTCTATGTGGTGATTTCTTTACATGAAAAAATTGTTGCTAAAACAATGCACAAGATTTGCAAAGAAAAAGAAGGGGTGCTAGAAACCAATAAGGGCAAATATTATTAATGTCATACAGTATGTCACAGAGGGAGGTACATAATGCAGAGCAACATACTTCTGAATGAAGTATATTTATCTCAAGTATCTGAAATTTGGGATGCAGTTTTATGTACTGTAATCCACAAATAGACTGTAACAAAAGAGGTAGCCATATTTATGGCCATATATTGTCTTGCCCTTCTTTACCTTGGATCTTGAAAGTCTAGAGGGTAAGATTTAAAGATTAATCCCTTTGTTTTTGTGAGGGATTTTTTTCAGTAGCTTCAGTTAATTTTTACTCATTGATTCAGTCTGCAGTCTCACAATAACTACCACCGATGTAAGGAAGACAGCAGGAACAAGTAGCTACATGAAGGGTAAAGGGATATGAGAAGGGACAGCACTTTCTGCTGCAGTCCACAGACAGGTCTAGAGCAATGCAACACACTACTTCTTGAACAATTTGTAGACCTGTCACTGTGTTTCTTTCAAAATAAATAGCATTACAGTGTTTGAGAGGAGACTAATAAAAGGAAGCATGCAAGAGAAGCGCTTCTGCTCTTAGAATAATGTGCTAAGCCTATACAGGCTAAATGATTAAACAGTCTTACTACCTCCTCTATAGCTGAGGGAGCATTTACCTTCTAGTCAAGAGTAGATACAAAACTTCTTAGTAGCCATTCCAGAGCTATGAAATAAGTATGACATCTAGGACTGTGGATACAAGTGAAATAATTATACTGGCCTACGACAAAAGTGATTATTAGGAAAAAAAGACGTTAACTTGCTATTAACTTGAAACTTAAAGGATCTGATTTGGGCTTGTCTACACACATTTATGTGATTGTTGCTTGTTGGCCAGTTATCAGTGAAATAAACTGGTACCTCGATTCAAAATATGAACCTAGAATGCTTAATTTAAAAACTCATGTTCTTAATAAATGGAAGAAATAAAAATATTAATTGCCATGCAAATCAGATTCAGAATAGAAAGAACAAAGTGAACAAAGAAACGAACAAAGAAATGAAATCGTAAATAATGCTTATTGATTAATACGTTCCCAGAAAAAGTTGTAGAGAAAGTAGAAAGTACAGGAAGTTTTTAGCAGGAATGTCATAAATATTCAAGATGAGCTCAGGCTCAAGACTCAAGGTGTCTAACTCTAAGTGTCTGCATATAGGTATTTAAGTTTTCATGACAGGAGTAGGGAATAGTTGAATTGTTAAAATTTCTTAATTGCCCTATATTCTAGTGCAAATTGAGATAGTACACTAACTTGCCTGAGCTCCAGCTGCCAGCCTGGGAGGGCAGAGATTAGCTGCTGGTCCAGCTTCATGTAGCTGTCTACATACCCTAAGGAGTTTCCAGTGACATTTAGTGCTGATGTTTGCCTATGAGAAACTACCCTCTCGATAAGGGTGTTGGCATTACCTCACTTTAAGTTAGGTATCTACAGCTGGTCAGATGAATAGCTTTCTAAATCAATGAGCTGCCAGCATAAATAAACTGAATCCCATGACTAAATTTAAAAGCCTGCAGTCTCAAGCTGAATCCAGCTCATAATATTTAGAGACTTAAGTTAGTGCAGATGAATCCTATTCTAAATCTTCCATAATGAGGGAAAAGGATATGGTATAATGTTCTCTGTATTCTAGGCAATTGAACCAGTACTGTTTCTACTATCTGTTGCAAAGGAAAAACATACTGAGTGCTTTAAGATACTTTTTTTTTTTTTTAATATGACCTCAAATTGCAGCATTTTCAATAGATATGTCATCAAAGTATAAATATTATGATTAATTAGTTGGCTTCAGAAGGGAGAAAGACTGACAATTGGTTGAAAGATAGTAGATAGTCTTGCAAGGTGTTTAGACGTAGCAGAAGAGTTAGTATGAATGTCATCATTTTCTTCAAGCAACACTGAAGCACAGGAAGATTAATCAGAGAGTCACCACAAAGCAGGGTTTTTTTTTCAGTATGCATGAGTATCACTCACCAAGCTTTCTCTAAATCTAAAGTTCAAGAGAATACACTATCTATTCCAGTAGAGTTTTTATCAAAGATTCAGGCATTTGAAAATAAACAAGGAAATCAGACCTTACTCACATACTTTGGATTCAGGCCTGTGCACTGAGTTTAGAGATTAAGGGGAAGAAAACTGTATCAGGGAACATTATCAAAGTGCAGGGAGTCTTTTCTTCAGGGACAGCTATTCTTTCTTTTTGCTCATGCTCTTTGCCCAGGCAACAGCTTATGTGATGATCAATTCTCACCAATATAAAGCATTAGCATAAAACTGTACAGACTTAGTATTAAATATGTACAGGCTTATGGGTAGTAATAAAGACTTTCTTCTAGTAACTTCTACATTTGTCACCTTTCTAAAATGAACTATAAGCAAAATTGACCTCAACATGGGCCATCCTCATGGCCTCTGCAATGTGAACAGACTCAAAACGGGATTGAAAGCATGTAAAAATGTTAGTCTGAGTTCTTGGATAGTTGAGGAGAAAGAGTAAGTGTAATTCACACAGCTAGTGAAGTTTACTCTTCTTACTCAATTTATTCACCCCTTATACCAGTTTTACAGGGAATAATCCCAGAGTAGGTCATTTGTGGATACAGATGCATTTGTGGATATCTGTGGGTGGGCTCTGACCCTAAACACATAACTTTGCTTTCACTTCCTCAGGAGGTCTTTTGTAATGAAACAAGCTGCTGAAATTACATATCCTTTTGTGTGTGCATGTAACCAGACAAATTCTTTTCTCTGAGGGTGGTGAATGACTGGAACAGGTTGTCCCATCCCTCAAAATGTTCAAGGCCAGATTGAGTGGGGCTTTGAGTAACCTGGTTTAATGGGAGGTATCCCTACCAATGGTAAGGAGGTTGGAACTAGATGATCTTCAAGGTCGCTTCCAGTTCTAACTATTTTATGATTTTGTGACAATTTCCCCATTTTTCCTAATCAGCACGTTCTGATCTACAAGATGCTGGTTTGGGTCAAAAAGACACAAGGCAGATACACTCTTAAATATAATGCAGGATTATTTCTTCATGGCCTTGCTTACATTTTTCATGGCACACCATCTCTATCCCCTTCATATTAAGAAGATCTGTGTCTCAGCTGCTCATGGCTCCCTGGATCACTGTGGACATCTGAAATCCCTTCTGTACAATGCTACTGTCAGAACTAGACTCAGTCTAAAGTCAAGCCCTTTTAGCATCTGAACTAGGCATAAAATATATCATCCATCATAAAAACAAACAATAAATTATTTGAGAAAAGAGTAAGTTCTTATACAGTTTCTACCTCTAGTCTTTTGACCACATTAAGGCTCAGATCCAAGGCCTCTGAAGTATTGATTCAATATTCTTTGGCACATGACTTGTTTGGATCAGTTTTACTCTGCTCTTAACAGAAAGAACAGTTTTAGAAACTGTTCCAAATAAATAACCATAATGTTCCAGAAAAATAACCACTTCTGGGTGTTTTCTTTTCCCAGATGTACCTAGGAGACTAGTTGACTCAGCATCTGATTTTCGTTTCATTTAGCTTTAACTTTCAATTATTTCACCTGTGTGTATCTCTTTTTATAATTTATGTGTGAACTGATTGCAGATGCTGCTTGATTCAGGAGTATCCTGTCTGCCAACTGGCTAAAAACGTATTTGTTCTTAAATACTTCATTTAGAAATTGCTTGTCCAGTCTTTCTACAAGACAGACTAATTTGGAGCTACTTCAGTCACCCAAAACTGTCAATACATAATGCTTAGCATTTATTTGGAAAGTGAGTATGTAAAGCTCACAGCCAGAAGATCAGAATGGGAAATGAAAACTCACAAAATCTGATTTTGCTATCCAGTCCATTTGGTGATGAAATTACAAAAGTATTGATGCAGAGAGCTTTGTTGGCAAACTGACCTACTTCAATTCCCCTAATGATACCTGTTATTTAAAGTTATTGTATACAAGCTTAGGTTTTCAACAATAGGTCTTCCAAAGAGGTTTTCAGAGTAAAATGAGTTTTGATCCTGCAAATGAAATAATTTTCAAGGAACCAAGATTCTTCATGGATCCCATGTGTTCCTGGCTCCTCTTGTTCGGGAATGTTAACATCCAGCATGCTGACAAATATGCCAGAAACTTTCATGTGAGAAAGAGTTAAGAACTGCAGCAACACTAATGGACAAACAGAAATAGAGGATCTGGCATCTACTATTTGATACCTGAGTCAACAAACTAGGACAAGTTTTAACACATCTTGTCATGATCGGAAAAAACTGCAACAACGTAAGAGGACTCCTCTGTTATTTAAGTATGTCTTTCTGGAGCAACATGAGGTATATAACAAAATCCATCTTTTACGTTATGAAATGTGGATTATTTAGGGTTCCAGCATTCAACAGAACAGATATCTTCAAGGCAATCTTGTGCAGCATGATTGTCCAGAAAAATGACCATCAGTGAAACTGACAGGTACTACAAAATATTTTCTGTCTTCTATTTTATTAGTAAGAAATTATTATGGTCACAGGAGTAATTTTATGCTATTTACAAAGTCTTGTCCTGTGATATGTTAAACTAATGACCATCTTATTTTATCAGATTAAGTTTTGTCTGCTTGCTGGTTTTGTTTGGGATAGAGTTAAGTTTCTTCATAGTGGCTTGTATGGGGCTATGTTTTGTGATTTGTGCTGAAAACAATGTTGATAATACAGAGATTTTTAGTTACAGCTGAGGAGTGCTTTCACAGAGTCAAGGCCTTTTCTGCTCCTCGTACCATGTGACCAATGAACAGGCTTGGGGCACACAAGAATTTGGAAGGCAATACAGCCAGGATAGCTGACCCCAACTGACTAAAGTGACACTCCATACCACATGATATGCTCATCAATTAAAGTTGGGGAAAAAAGAAGGAAGTGAGGACATTTGCGGTTATGACATTTATCTTCCAAGTAACTGCTATATGTGATAAGAGCCCTGCTTTCCTGGAGATGGCTGAACATCTGTCTGCCAATGGGAAGTAGTAAACTGATCCCTTATTTTGTTGAACATATTGAGTCTCTGTGCTGAAAATCAGTGATGCATCTTGTAGTTTTCAGGGAAGCATCCAATATCTCTGCCCATCCAAAAATAGGGGCTACTTTATGGGCATAGAATTAGAATTTTCATAGAAATTTATGGAGCCACAGAGCTTAAATCTGTTCTCTGGGCAAGCTACACACCAAACACTAGATCTGTAGAGGGAAAATGTCTTTTTTACTAGAACAGATTGCCTCATACTTCCTGTCTGACAGAAAATTAAAATGATCCATAGTACCTCAAAAAGTGGGAATGTTGGGTGTATTGTCTGAAAATAAGCTTGTTGACACCATCCAAAAGTGTATCAGGGAGCAGGTGGATGGTAAGCCATCACGGACAATTGAGTCTCAATGCTCAAGCTGTGATCAGACCCCATTTAGTTTACTTGCATAACCACGTGGATCCTAATTAATCCATCAATGGGTAGAAAGTATAGGCTGCCTATTTCTCCATGTGTACTCTATCATAGTTCACCTTTAGAGGTGAGGTGGCCTTGGGTGGAGCCAGAAATTCATGGCCAGCTAGTATTTTCCCTGAAAGCATGAAAATGAAGTTCAGGACAGCATTGATACCCACATACCTGATGTCCTGCCCCTGGAAGCCAGGAAGATAACAGCAATGTTATGAATTAACCCCATGAGCCTAATGTCTTTCAATTAATTCTATATCTGGTGTCGGTGTCTATAGATATATGGATGTGGAATATAATTTTTCACTACTTAGTCTTGATAAGATGTTCAATTTTTGTTTTGCTTAGTGGAGCATAAGGCTAATATACCAGTTAAAAATCATTTGAACTTATGGCAAAGTGAAGGATACTACGTCTTGCTGCTTTCACACTCTCTTTTAAACACAATGTAAAGTCTAGATTTGCCAGCTTTGTTTTCTGTTTAAAATCTTAAAACAGCGGTGCTCAAAATGACTGGAATTCATTCTGAAGGAACTGTAGAAATGGAAATAAATGGGGAGGAAAAAAAAAAAAGTAAAGTCACCTTCTAGTGCTGTTAGTTAGTTTAGACTGCATATTTTATCAAAGCTGTTTTCTTCTCTTGTCCTTATTACAATTGGTTTCCCCTTTGTTGCTTTTCTCTTCATCTCCACAATTGAAAATCTCTTTGTTGTTGTCTTTTGTTGTTGTAAGCTCACTGTTCTTCCAACAGAAAACTGACATGATTAATATCAACATCATACCATTTTGGGCATCACAATTCTGGAGATAAAGGAGTATCAAAAGGAATTGCCAGCAGCCCTGTACATATATCAACTTTGCATAGAGTATTTTGATTAGAAATAAACCACTTCTGCTCAATGCTAATCCAATCAGAAAAAAAACCTGTATTTTAAAACTTTAATGGATGTTAAGTATATTTCATTATCTTGATTCATAATGATGAAACTTGAAGGCTAAATAGTGTACAAGCATCTAATCATTTTTTAAATTTTGTTTTGTTGTTTCACTGTGTTTTTCATTGTTATTATCACCAGTCTGATCCTTGAGAATTTTTGGGAGATTTATCAGGTCCAATTCTATTTTCCTAGTGAAGAGAGGCACTTGCTATAGTGGTAAAAATATAAATATTTTAAATTTGAGAGGTTTGGGTTAGACATTTTTCCAATTGAAAGAACATACCTTTCAACTAGAAGCTAAGAGTCTGTGATGGTGCCCCACTCCTGATTGTGCCACTCTTGTAGCCTTTACCAAGAGCTGTATCAGCACATAATTTACTGTGTCATTCTTTTTAAGTAGTGTGGCAATTAGCAAGCTACCTAGGCAGTCCACCCCTCCCTGGGATGGATAACTGACTCTGTTAATATTGAAACAATTGGTTTTCCTCACTTCTTTTTCTTTTTTTTCTTCTTTTTTTTTTTTTTTTTTTTTTTTTTGCCTGAAACAATATGTAGGTTTGGTATCTGCAATCACTTGACAAAGAACAATGTTCTCTCACTATGACAATAGTTAATAAATTTTCCATTGAACCTGTCCTGTAGTTGCATTATTACACACTTGTAGTCTTCAGATCTGTGACTTTGCCTTCTGAAGAACATATTCATGGGTATAGTTTGAAGCACTCAGTTTTAAAATCTAATTATTTCAGTGATTTGTCATTTCCTCTCCTTCCAGTAGAGATTCTTATATTCACATTAATTAATCATCTTATGGAAAGGCATTCAAATCTCACAGAGAATAAAACATTCTGTTCTTATGTATACTTATGGGAATATAAAACAAAGCAATAATTTGTGAATTTGCATTCTGCTCACATAGATTCAATTTTAGTTCTTGAATTCCTGTTTATTTATTTTTTAAATTCTAACAAGTCTTCTTTTATAAAAGAGACAAAAAAATAAAATACCCACTTCAAAAATTACCTGTGATATTTTTAGGCGAAGTAAAGCATTTAAAGTTTGAATAGCACAATGATTTTTTTTGTACATACCAGCAAGAAAGTTTGCAAGCTAAAGTAAAAAGAGTATCTGGGCAACATCTTAGAAATGATATCTTTATGCAGGTAAGATAATTTGCAGCCTTTGAGATTATTTTCATCATTTAAAGCAGATCAATAGATTTACTTGGATTATTACACAATATTTATGCTGAAAGCATGGCAATTACAGAACTTAACATTCAGTTTATCAAATTGTCGTGGTTTCAGCCAAATTTACCAAAACCTGATTGACAGATGTCCCCCCTCCCCCCTTTGGGTAAAAGAGAGAAGAGAGGAAGAAATTAAAGAGATTCAAGAGTTTAGAAAAAAACTAAACTACTTTAATGGAAATATAAATAATAATAATATAATAAAAAGGAAATTTAGGAAAAGGAAAAAGGGAGTATACAGTATATACAAAACCGTATCAAGCTCCCAGAATGACGACCAC
>VZRU01006264.1:462449-481254 GCA_013398155.1 Pedionomus torquatus
GAACAGGCAGAGTCCTCCTTGGATGTCAGCCATCGAAGAAGGGGGCTTGACCTGTTGATCCCTCAGCTTTTATACGGGGGATGATGCGGATGGGATGGAATACCCCTGTTGGTCAGTTCTGGGTCACCTGTCCTGTCTGTCCCTCCTTGCAGGTGGGACCCCTTTACGCTTTACTGTTTCTGACCCTCCAACGGGGCAAATGACGAAAATTCCCTGACCTTGGTTGTTGTAGCAATAAGTCTAAACAAGGGCCTCTCTGCAAACCATCCCTTGGTATAATCAGGTGTTGTCACTGTGAGACGAAATAGTTCTGAACAATGTACTGTTAATTTCAGAGTTTAGCTAGTTAGAAGAGGCCTAGCCAAGAAAGCAAAACTGTAAAACAGAAAATTGGTTCATTTTACCTCAAACCAGGACATAAATTCTATTCTGCTTTTTTTATAGGAAGTTCCAGTGAGACAGGACTGCCTGCATGAAGAAAGCAAGGCTAGACTTCTCTGTAAAATAAAACAAAGTATATAGATTACTGGCTGCCAGTGCAACCATTCTGGACTTAATTAGCCCTGAAGTTTCCTTTACACAGATTTACAAAGACTGTTTTTTCCCCTTTCTTTATGAAAATTGACTGATCTAGAAGTAAAGTGAGTAGTAGTTTCTGCTGCAGGTTTGGCTTTTCGCAAGCAGAACACATTGGAGGCTGCAAAAAAGTTGATATGGGCACCATAATTTGAACTGTAAATGAATGACTAAATGGTCTTTTTGTCAGGGATATTCAGAAAGATATTCAGTGAAGGGAGGGTGGGGCCATGCCTCAGGAAGGACTTTGTAAAAAATTTTTAAAATAAACTAGAAAAGCATGAGGCATCTTCTTAGAAACTGTGAAACACAATAAAAGTTTTCACACCGAACTTCACATTTTGTGAAGTTTTCACTTTCAGCCTTAATGATGGAGCTCTGTACCTAAGAGCTTGTCCATTTTTTCACAGAAACATGGCATGATATGAGGCTGGAAGGAACCTCTGGAGATCATCTAGTCCAACCTCCCTGAGAAAGCAAGTCCACCTAGAGCAGGTTGCACAGGAACATGTCCAGGTGGGTTTTGAATGTCTCCGTAGATGGAGACTCCACCATCTCTCTAGGCAGCCTGTATTCCAACAACATGACCTCGTTAACAAAAATTTCCATGTCTTATTAGCTTTAAAAAATCACAGATAGAAAACTACTAATTTTGAAGAAAACAAAAAAACCCAAACCAAACCAAAACAAAACAAAAAAACAAACAAAACCCCCAAAACCCAAACCAAAAATAACCACCAAACCACAATGAAAAGAGGAGGGCCAACAAAAAATTAGAAAATAAAGGGCAGGGAAGAAAAACACTAATACTACTAATGTTACCAGAAGCCATCCTGGCACCATAATGGGTATGATGATAATTTTCTTTACTTGGTCCCAGACTTACCTATGTTACTCCATTTTTCTTCTCTTCTGCTTTCTCAACTATGTCGTGTTTTGCTTTAAATGTCTCAAAAAGTCTTCGAGTAACTTATTGCCCTGGAGAGGAAAGTCTCTGCAAGGTCAAATGGAAGGAATAAAAAGGATGTGCATTTATTAACTAGATGTCTTCTGGCACAGCTGACATAGGAACATTTCTCAGCCAGTTAATTGTTAAAGAAATTAAAATTCTTTGAGTTCCACATATTTTAATCAGCCCAAATTGCAGATTTACAACCTCCTCCAATATTCCATCTGCAAGGTTAAACTAGTACCTTTCATCTATCACAAAAAGTTAATGATACACAAATGTATTTATAAAAATATGAGACATTATTAACTCAAAGTCCAATTTCAGCCCCTACATTGATCCAATATCCCCAGAGCAACAAGAAGGAATCAACATATATTTTTACAAACAGAACTGAATAAAGATGTGGAGAAATGAAGACCAACACAATATTTTTATATAACAGTAATGCATCAAGATTACTTTTGAAAAATAATGTCTTGTACGTAGCTTTCAGAATTTACACTTCATTCCTTCAACCATCAGCATTGACTGAAATTAAACTCCAACCTTTTATTTTCTGTATTTACTTACAACATACTTTCTGTCTTACTCTGGCTGACATTAATATTATAAATATTTGTTTTTTAATTTTCTACATTAAATTTAACTTTTCCATTGACTGTCTTGGATTAGAGTAAGGTCTATTTTTCTAAGGGCACAATAAACATTGATTTTGTTAATTTATTTATAAACTATAATTACATCTTGAAAAACTATGTGAAGAGAGATTGGAAAGTAGAGCTATCTATACAACCTACAAAGCACAAGGATCTGGGAAAACAGGTAAGCACAGAACACTCCCACTCTTGCAGCTATATTACCCACTTAGCCAGCTAAAATCCCACATCCACTGTACAAATAAGTGATGAAATACGTTTCAGTTAGGTAATTGAAAATAACTTACTACACATTCAATAACAATTTTTATAGAGCTCTGAGATGTTTATCCAAATTCAAGTTACTACATAAAAGAACATACTAAGAGGAAAATAAGATCAAATAGAAAGAGGTGCAAAAATATTATATAAAAATTATTTTCACTTAAACATATCACTAAGAAAAATATTCATTATGTAGTACATTTTTAAAAATATACTTACAGTGTAAGAAAATATAAGTAGGCATTTCTAGCTCTTACTTTAGAGTGGAGTTTGGAATATATTCTATGTGATCTAAAGATTTTACAGGAAATAAAAAGTGGAAATTTCTTCTGAGGCAAATTTAGAGTCCTACCAAAATTTGGACTATGGCATACAACTAAACAATACCAGTTTTATACAAACAGACAAATAATGCAAAGAATTACTATTTATTCATCTATTTTTTAAATAATTCAAATACTACACATCATTAAGTTTAATCATCCTGCATAAGAGTTAGTCCTAGTTCTAGTCCTAGGATGTTATAATTTTTGAGAGTGTTTGTGTCTTTGTTGTTGAAATCCAGAAAAGAATGAGCCCAATATTGTGCAAAAAAAGCCTCTTAAATAATTTGGTGTTGAGGAAACCAAGGAAGTTTACAAAACTAAAACAAGTCAATAGTGTCATGCTACAGAGAGGAAGGTATAGTCCATAGTATAAGCAGGAACTCTGTAATGATTCTTTATGATATTATAATGTTATTCTATTGTCTCAGAAAGATATAAATTTAAGATACAAGAAACACAGTGGTAGAAACCGGACTGTTATGAATATATTTTAAAAGCTTTAAATACTTTCAGAAAAAAAGGCCCCAGTGTAGACTGACTCTTTAGAAATGTAGTCAGCCTGTGATGCATTGCAGGATCTCCCATACTGTTTGCTGAATAAATAAAGATGGTTAATGAACTTGTCAACATCTACTATGCAAACATAATTAAGTCCCATGAACAACATGTTATCAAATTAAGAAGCTATGTTTAGGTGGATGTCTTAAATTAATATCTTAATTATTCTGGAATGTGAGTCTCCCAGAAAATTGTTGTATTTTGTAAATATAAGCAGGAATGGTTTCAATACAGAAGTCACAGATTAGCATTCTAATGCTAGCAATATTGATTATTTCAGTAATACATTTTGCAAAACAGATAAGTAGGACATTTTTTCAGTTCAAAAAGATTTATATTTCCAATGCTTCCTTTTAATTTAACATCATAATAGTAAGAATAAGACCACAAGGCGCTTCTAAGACTGGGCGACATCCAAGCATATTTTATGAAAATCTACATTTGAATTTTTCTTTTTCACTTCTTCTTTGGATCTGGCACTGACTCATTTGTCCATGTCACTGCTGTAAGTCTGTGGCACAGTCAAAATATAAATTTACCAAGTTCCACAAATTTTCCCAGTTCCAGTCTGGTCACAGGTATGTTCCTTTCCTTTATTGCGCTGTAATTTTCTCCCTGACTGATTCATAGTGGAATGGCAAAGGGACGTTTGAATTTCCTTTTTATAAAAGACATAGCTGTTTCTACTAATTTTTACCAGCTCTAATATGATTGCAATATGTAGGGATTATAACTATACTACAATCTGATAGAATCAGTGATGTTTATGTAAAGCCATGAAATTTTGTCATGGTGGATATTTTGATGCCGCTATTGTCTGTGCAATTTCTGAAAGACAGTTTGTAAACCATTCGATTTACCTAAATTTGGACAACAGAAATGGAGGTCATCAGATTTCAGTTAGTCAAACAAAATGTTTCTATACTATTCTAAGCAATATGACTGGTATGACAGATAGAATTGTAGAATGGTTTGGGTTGGAAGGGACCGCATAGTCCAATCTTCCTGCTATGGGTAGAGACATCTTTCATGTTGTTCAAAGCCCCATCCTACTCAGCCTTGAGCACTTTCAGTGATGGGCCATCCACAACTTCCCTGATCAACCTGTTCCAGATTCTCACAACTTTCATTGTAAAAAGTGTCTTCCTCACGTCCAATCTAAATCAAATCTATTTCACTTTAAGACCACTGCACCTCATCCTGTTATTACAGGCTTTGGTAAAATGTTTATCTCACTCTTGCTTATAAGACCCTATTATATATTGAAAGGATGTAATTACATCTCCCTGGACCTTTTCCTTCTTCTGAACGACCTCAGCTATTGGGGTTGTTCTCTGTTATGAGAGTTTTTTACCACCAGCCTCTTAAATCATAATAATGTGAACTTTTTCCAAAACCACTGCTTCCCTCTTTTGACATTTCCTCAGAGAGACACAGCTAGAAGTGAAGGTGAAGTAAAATCAGAAAAAAAAAAAAAAAAAAAAAAAAATTCTANAAAAAAAAAAAAAAAAGCCCACCACAGAAAAATGGCCAAAATTGTCAGGGAACGAGGAGATCAAACCAAGAAGAACTTTAGTAATATAGTTGCAGACTGTGAAAATACTTTGCCTCCTGTTCTTAGCTTCAATAGGAAAAAAAAGGAAGAAGGTCCCTGTTTTGCACCAGGGGGTGCTGCTCTGTTACAAACACAGTAAGAAAGCTACTCACACTCTGTATAGTATAATTTTCAATATTCTTTGTTCCAGCTAACACTCTAAAGCAACAGATGGTCTCACAGCCCTTTGGATGCTGGGAACCCTGAGTCATGCAGCATTGAGCAGACCTCTGACCAGCCTGAAGCAAGCTCTACAGAATCATTTTGGTCATTCAACCTCTTACTGGATTTTCTTATAAGAAACTACTCTGATCATTGCTTCTAGTGTCAAGCAGAATGGATCTTCACATGGCAACTTCTGACTGCTGATGTTTTAGGCAAAGGGAAGTCCAAGCAGATTGTGCAACCATGGGTACCGAGTAGTACCTGCCTGCAGGTACCGCTGGTACAAAAACCTGACTGATTTCATCCTGCAGCTACCTTTTTTAGGTCTTCTACCTCCCCCACACAAGCATTACTGGAGAACAGGGAATGCAGCCAGTTCACCATGTTGTCCCTGCTGCTTATTCCTCCTCACACTCTTCCCCAGCTCTACTGTGGGGTTCCTCTCATGGTCCTCCCATGGAAGACACTCCTCCATGAACTTCTCTAACATGTGTCCTTCCCAAGGGCTGCAGTTCTTCACAAACCACTCCAGCATGTCCCCTTTCCACTGGACACAGTCATTCAGGAACAGACTGATATAGTGTGGGTCACCCACAGAGTCACAGGTCATGACGGAAGATTGCTCCAGCATGATCTCTTCATGGGATCACAGCCCTCTTTGGGCTTATCCACCTGCTCCAGCGTGGGATCCTCCACAGGCCGCAAGATCCACTGTGGATCTCCATGGACTATAGAGAGACAGCCTGCTTCACCACTGTCTTCATGAAGGGTTACAGGAGAATCTTTGCTCCAGCACCTGGAACACCTCTTTCTCCTTCTTCACTGACCTTGGTGTCTGCAGAGGTTTTTCTCTCATATTTTCTCACTTGTCTCTCCCAGCTGTTTTCACACAGCAGTTTTTTCCCTCTCTTAAATTTGTTATCACCGTTGCTAATTGGCTCACCTTGGGCCAGCAGTGTATCCATCTTGAAGGCATCTGGCATTTTCTCAGACAACTCCTGTAGTCCCCTTGCTACCAAAATCTTACCAAGCAAACCCAATACACACACAGAAATTGTAAAAGATCTGCTTCCTTCTACAGCAAGGTGGAAGCTAGGAAAGGTACCTCACAGTGCCTAGAAATTATTAAATGTCTTCATTTAGAGAACAGAATCTCAGTCCTAATATCTCATTTTAGGGTATTTTGAACTGTCTAGGTTTTATGCACTGTGTTGCCGCTGTATTTATCCTGATGGGTGCTTGGACACGAGCTCACCTATAACGTTTTAAATTTGTACAAAATATAACCGCTGGAGATACCTACCCATAGGTCTATTTCAAATACCTTGTTAGTATAGACAAACTTTTAAAGAAGGTTTTTTGTATTCTCATCTCCTTCAACTTTTTTCCATTGCAAGAACTCACCAGAATGCTTCCCAAGGGTAGGATTCACCTGCCTCTATGCCTTTTATTTCTTTTTTCTCAAATTGCCTCCAGTGTTTTACCTGATCATGTCAGGATTAAATGAAAGTTCACGAGTCTGCCAGAAAGTCGGTGTCATATTAATCAAATTTATATGAATATCCTTGGTACCTTAATATACTTCAAATGACACTAGTCATCTACATGTGGGCTGCCGAATCCTGCTCTAACTTTCAGCCTTAATTCTCTACCTCATTACTGTGATATAAACCACTAAAATCCTTGTGCAGCATACTTAGCTGTTACATTTGTACATGGCCCTAGGAAAACATCATGGTTTCACAAACATTTTTCAATATCTCTGCATAGCACATTGGAAACTTAGGACTGTATGCTTTTCCTTATCTTTTCTTATAACAAATATACAGTGTTATAATTTTAAATATGTATTTAAATATTTTGAAAATACTTCCAATTTTATATTACATTAATTATTATAAACTACTCCTTATTAAAACATTCACTATTATCTAATTAAAACACAGCTAGTTTTACCCTTAAAAACATACTAGCCAATTATAAACAGCCATACAAAAATAAATTATAAACAGCTTTTCCACTTTTGGGCATGAGCTTCTCTTGAGCACAATACTTGCTTAATGTATGTTCTTTCTAACAAACTTTGTTTCCTTGTTTTCTAGTAAACAATTGAATAATGCTGAGTGAATAATCATGGGTAAGGAAAAGATCGCAACAAACCAATGAATTGATCTTGTTTAATTTAAAGAAGCAACAAATCAAATGAGATGTGAAAAATGCATACTAAATAGTATTTATCTATTAATAGAATAAAATAAAATAAAACAATGTTATTGAGAAAGCAATACAGAATTTTATTCTTTTTTTTTTTTTTTTTCCATAACAGTACAAGAAGAAAGGCTCATCCAAGTATAAAGGAAAGGAAAGGTGATGAAGGAAAGTAAAATTCATAACTTTTTTTCTGTATTATTTATTACCCTCATTATACCTCATTATAGTCAATATCTTATTAGCATTAAAAAATGCTTTATAGGGACTGTAAAAATGTTTGGTATGGAATAAAATTTACTGCAATTATTTATTTTTTTTTACAAAATACTGCAATTACATTTCAAAAGTCCTTTTTCAAATTACATATTGGTGTATATGCCGAACTTAGACTGTGACATGGACTACAGGCACTCATAGCATAGTGATAAACAATAAGAACTCTCCCTGACACTTCTTCCTTTTAAACAGGTGGATTTGAAAACTTTTATTCTACCTTTATTATGTCAGCTTGGATTCTCCAAGTAATGTGGTATCTGTCATGAATTGTTACCAGCTTTGTAGTGAATCATTTCAATCATACAATAAGGAGAATCAAAGGATGAACTAAGTTTTACTTGCTCTTGATTCTGTCCAAAGGAAAAAAAAAAAAAACCTATCTCATTATTATTATTATATGATGTAATACTCAGTAGAATACATTTAGTCCATAGTGCAATGCATTTTGTAAGTTTTCAGAGAACAGTTTCAGCTGTTTAAGCTATAACAAACACCCTTATACTGTAGTGGGAAAAAAAAAAAGAAACCATATAAATTGTATCTTTTAAAATACTCAAAGGAAAAAAACCCAACTTTCAATTACTAAAAAAAAAAAAGAAAAAAGAAAGAATTATCCATAGTATAACTTGAAAAATATTTTGACATAACATACCAACATAAAATTGAGTTTGTTGATTTGCCATTTTTATGAGCACGAACTGGTTATTCATATCTGTTTGTAGCATTCCTTCCATGATAAAATTTCACAGCTTCTTGGGACTTTTGATATAATACTAAAAATATACATTATTCATTACAATTATGTTCTTTATAAAATTTTGTGCTACCATTAGATACTCCAGAAATCCTTTTCTGATGCACTTTTAGGTGAGCATTGTTAGATGTCTTCATCTAACTGTAAACTGATCTGTCATCACATTAACAAGTGTTTTGCCCTGCAATTGACAAAGATAAGCCATAATTATATATTTATGAAGTTTAATATCATTAGTATTATCTATTATTATTATTATTTTATTTTTAGCAGATTAATGGGGAAATAAAATACAAGTACTTCCATGTAAGTCTGTTTATTCAAAGTGCTTCTCCGTGAAAAGGCAGTGTTTTTAAACATTTTGTATTGACTTAGAAAAATGTCATGTTAGGAGCTCCTCTGAGAATCTGTGGTATTTTTTCAACTTCCAACCTCTCTTTTACTGTCTTTGATTATAATTTGTAAATGTATAATAAAAACAAAGGTTAAGAAAACGTGTAATAAACTTACTGACGTGTGACATCTTTAAAAAAAGGTTTTCAAAACAATCCGATGTGTCATAAAACTGAATAGGCAGAAAACAATTACTAAGGCAGAACATTACTAAGCAAAACCTGACTTCCGTCTAAAGTATCAGGAATTTTTTTCTTCAAGTGGTATTTTTTTGAGATACCACACTTGCTCATGGTAGTAGCCCATGGTTCCTATCCAAATGAAGTCCTGGCACAAATGGGAACTGTAGTATAGGCCAATAAATCTTTTAGTCTGAAGTGGGTCAATAAAACACACCAGACCGTATATCTACCCTACACTACCGACACAGCCTAAACTATTTACCATCAGCAATGAAAAATCCCTCTAAGTGAAAAGGAAGAAGCAGTCAATTTAAACAGGCTAACTTTAACATTTTTAATATTACTAGTTTGGTTTTGTCTCAAGATTAATGTTCCGTACTTAAGCTAGTCTCAGGATCCTCTGCTTCTCAATTAAATTTCAGATTATCAAGACTGGTCTGATTTTCATATAATGAAATATAGGGCTTTATCCATATCATTAACTAGTGGCATATATGTTTTTCAAATAGACATTTTATTATAATTAATCTTGTACTTGCAAATTGCTATTAAACCTGTTGAGACTTCATGAATAAAATCCTAAAAAAAGTAGTTAGAAAATTCTAGATCAACAAATTTTAGTGGCCACACATGCATGTAAACACACACATTTTTTTTTCATATAAGATCTTAGTGAAATAAGGCCTAAGTCCTTTAAAATTCCTCAGATACCTATCTAATTCTTTTGTCAGCCAGGCCAGCATGTGAATATCACTGAGATCTTAAAACTGACTACTTTTGTGCTGCCTTATTCAGTGGCTATATTCGCTCCATACATGCCTACAACATTAATTGCAGGCATGCAAAACAACTCTGAAACTCTGAGTGTAACATGTAACATTTTTTAGAACCTCTAAATAGATTAAATCTTAAAAAATAAAAAATATCAGGGGCCTAGACCTGTCACATTTAGTTATGACATGGTTTAGTGATAGATTTAGTAGTGTTAGGTTACCCCTTGAACTCAATGATTTTAAGGGTCTTTTCCAACCTAAATCATTCTGTATTTCTCTGATTCTATGTATCTATATTCCAAGCATGCTCCAGGCATACTCCAATTAAATATATATTTACACAAAAGCATGTTCAGTTAAAAAGGCCAGTACCTTACTGGACTATACTGTCTGTACCCTCGATGTGTCAAGAGGCTTTAATGGCCCTGACCAGCCCAGTGTAAGGCCTCCACCTGCTCCACTGAATGTCCTGAAGTAAAACACAGTTTTTCATAATCTGAAGTGCCTACGCAGTTGTAACTGTCTATATTTTAACTGATCAACCTGAGTTTTCTTAATAATCAATTAAAATCTGGAGTAGGATGCAGATGCTTTACCTCAATGTTTTGTACGATTTGAGATGCCCTGGAGGATCCTTGAGTTTTTCGCTGCTACAGAAAAGCCTGTGACTTCTGTAACAAGTGATAGCTACCAGTGCTGTACTGGTAACTTAAAGGATCGGAAGCAGTACTGCACATTACTGGAAAATGCTGATTATATTATTGTTAATTTGGGCATGTGTATACCTTTAATTAGAGCCTGATTTCAAGTGTGGATTTAGATAAGCAATTGCAATATTTCACCACTAGTCTACCAGTCATTTTTGAAGATAAGCCTATACTTCGTTTAATAACACAATCTTTGTCATTGTAAAGATCTCAAGCTACCAGCTAAAAGAGGTTTTTCCATTCTAGTAATTCTGTTTTCCTTGTGCTTTTTTTTTTTTTTAATTGACTTTGGTAGCTAGCCTCAGCAGAAAAGAACCTGTCTTACATAATTCTGCCTTGTCATGCATCTTTATAGGCAGTGTCCTGGTTTGAGGTAAAACGAACCAATTTTCTGTTTTACAGTTTTACTTTCTTAGCTAGGCCTCTTCTAACTAGCTAAACTCTGAAATTAACAGCACATTGTTCAGAGCTGTTCCGTCTCACAGTGATAAGACCTGATTATACCAAGGGATGGTCTGCAGAGAGGCCCTTGTTTAGACTTATTGCTGGAAGAACCAAGGTCAGATAATTTTCAGCATTTGCCCGTTGGAGGGTCCCACCTTCAAGGAGGAGCGGACAGGACAGGTGACCCAGAACTGACCAACAGGGGTATTCCATCCCATCCGCATCATGCCCCGTAAAAAAGCTGAAGGATCAACAGGTCAACTCCCTTTTCTTCGGCCCCTTTTTCTCCCTTTTTTCGGCCCCTTCGCCCTTCCTCGATGGCTGACATCCAAGGAGGACTCTGCCTGTTCGTCTGCCTTTGATCCTGATCTAAGCGTTCCTGACTCCAGATCTGGAATCCGGCTCCTGTCGATCACCGAGTCCAGTTTTGGGACTTTTCCTGAAGCCTGCTGGTGACGTGGTCGTCATCCCGGGAGCTTGATACAGTTTTGTATATACTGTATACTCCCTTTTTTCCTAAATTTCCTTTTTATTATATTACTTATATTTTCATTAAAGTAGTTTAGTTTGTTCTAAACTCTTGAATCTCTTTAACTCCTTCCTCTCCTCTCTGACCAAAAGGGGGGAGGGGGGAACATCTGTCAATCGGGTTTTGGTGGATTTGGCTGAAACCACGACAGGCAGCTTGCATGTTTAACTGTGAATTTACATGGTATTAAAAGACAAGTATTATGACACCTACTTGTGAGAATTTGTATCAGCATCTTTTTAGAGATATCTTTTAGCCCAGTTTCAAGTGGTAGAACAAAGTCGTTCTGCTGTACTAGCTTCACACTCTTACCACCTGGCAATTAAGGCACTCTTCTGCAAGACAAGGTATGCAAATTGGACTCCTTCCTGAGTTGATAAATACACTTTCATCTCATTCTGTCTGGCTATTTTAAATGCTATTTTAATCAGATAGTACCTTAAAAAAATGAACTGGACATTATTCAGTTCTTTCAAAGGACTAGACTTTCAGAGTTCTGGCTTTTGGAGCAGAACAAAAAAAAACTTGCATCTCGCTATCACTTTAGGTTGAATTTCAGACATTCCATGAACACCAGCTACTATATGCTGGCTGAACTGTGTTCCATTTAGCACCTGATTTGGAATCTGTGGACGAGGTGGACCAGACACCAGGTTTCCATGTGCTGTTTCTATTCATACTGTTCTTATGTGTCAGTATTTTCTATTTTGTTACAAAGTTTTTAGCTCTTCTTGAGCTGAAAGCCTTGTAAATAAATTTTCCCCTTGTGGTAAAGCATGTAACTTTTTTTCAAGCTGAGACAGAAATATAAGGAGAAAATTGCTCTAGCAATATGTTGCCACTTCAGAAGGCTCAAGTGTGGTTTGGTTTAGCTTCAGCTATACAAAAATGCAGTAAACATTAAGAAGGCAGTTTTAGGTCTTTTTAATTTTTTTTTTTTTATTTTTTTTTTTTTGCTTGAAGCAGATTTAATCTACACTCTACCAGTTCAGGTAAAGGTGAGGATGGAAACAAAAAGTGTTTTAAGGAAATAGTTTAACTATCTGGATGATAAGCAGGATTCAGAAATGGTGTTGTCAAGAACCTGGATTCTTTGAGATCAGATTAACCAGCTGTAACTTTAAATAATGAATAGATAAATACTAAAAGATTTGTTTCTTTCCACTGAATAATTCCTCTTTTTATTATTTTTTTTTTAAATAAATCTAACCAATCAAATGAGGAACTTATTTTTCTGGTTCCCCTTAAGTTCTGAATATCTGTTTTTTCCTATTCTGCCAACATGTTGCCAATTAAAAGCTTTAGATGAGCTTTAGGCAGCAATATTCATATCTAGTGGAAAAGCTAGTTACAGAACATTAACCAGTGAAGGCTAGAGAACTTGACCCAGTGTACATAATTTTTGAAATAAAAGTCTAAATATTTTCAGCTTAATTGCCAAATACTTTTAGTTGGACAATTCAAAATTCTTCGGAATTGTAATTCCACAGCTAATTAGTTTCTGCAATGAAAAGAATGTAGTTTTCTTCTGTCAAACACAGTGTTTCTGAAGAATCTGATGGTATTGGCATTACCAATTATGTATCATTCTAACACACTTGTAATTCATCAGTATGTCCAGTAGTCCTCTGTTTTGCTTGCCCAAATCAATAATTCATCAAGACTGTGTCATTTTCAATAAAGTTCTGTTGCTTTTTCAATCAGAAAACAGTAAAGATATGTCAAAGTTTGTTCTACAGTGTATTCTTTGAAATGACACCAAAAAGTGTTCAGTTTCTTTTGACAGAAGTGTTTTCTCTCTCTGTTTTTAACACTCTGCAGCCACCGTTTTCTACTAGGTCCAGAGTTAAAAGATTCTTCTACAGAGTAGACTATGATTTAACATTTACAATAGTCTAATAAATCTGTAACATATGAAATAATGAGTGATTGTGTAATAATGTTTCTGAAACCATTAAGTTATTGTGAAGGCACTCTTATAAATAATTGTCTTTTTTTACTTTTTTTTTTTTTATTTTTTTTATTCTTAAAACTCGATGCTGGCTACATTTCAACTGGAGCAGGTTGCCCAGAGAGTTTTTGGATTTACCACTAGTGCAGATTTTCAAACCTTGACTGAGCATGGCTCTGAGCAACCTGTTTGAACTTTGAAGTTAGTCCAGCTTTGAGCAGGAAGTTGAACTATACAATCCCAGCACAACTCTGTGGCAATTACTCACTTCACTTCAAACCTTTTCTACTAAACATAAAAATTCTGCCAGCATCACTTTTCTGTAGGATGAACTGAATTCCAAACTAAAATGCATCAGGTTTGCTTTGCCGTTTGAGGATGCTGGAAATCTTGTGTGCATTGCTTCATGAGTGTTTGTGTGCAGCTGCCTTCATTTGAGAAAGATCAGAACTTTAAGCTTTAGCTTTTGTTTTTGTTTTTTTTTTCTTTTTGCTGTTTGACATTTGGGAATTTGACTGTAGGAATAACATTTTATATCAATAGCTGTGAAATTTTTAAACAAGAGCCAGATACCCCTAAATCGAAAACTAAAATCAGAATGAAAAGTTTAGATTCAAGTTAATGCATAGCTATAGACTGGATGTGTCCATATAAAATTTCATCAGTCAGTTTAATAGGGCAAAACAAGATTCAGAACACTTATAATTCTGTAAATCTTTCTATTGTAAAGGAGGTTGCATAATTCTAAAGCTGACATAGAGATGTTAAGTCTTATGAGTAAAAGTGACCGCCTTGTAGGAACAAACACACCTTAGAATTTTTTAATAACTCTATCACAGTTTTTCAGATCTCCATGGTGAGTTAAAACTTCTAACACTGGGTAAGCATCCCTATATACTTTTCCCAGTCAGTGTCTATGCTAGGTTTCTATTACTAATGTTTCTGAAGGTATAAATTTAGAACTTGAACTTACACAGACAAGATGCCCCTCTGTAAGTCTCCAAAGGCATACATCGAGTTTTATAAACTACAGTATGATTACCATTTTCTATTGAGGAAGAGATTTGTCTGTCTTAATGTTAGATACCTAAGTGTGAGTTGGTCACTCTGATTTCCTGTTATGGTACTTCACTACAGACTTCTATTTAGAAAGGTGGTGGCAAGCTTCAGCTACCTCTCTTGTCTATAGCATGAAATTCTTACCTCTAGAGGCTACTTTATCGTAGTCTAAGGACAGATTTTAATATTTTTCTCTCTTGTCACAGTTTATGAAAGAAATTTATGGTTCTATATGCTTGAATTTCTTTTGTCTGGGATAAATTTATTAGTAGTATCTATGTTTTGTATTTCTAATCAAAACAGTGTTGTTAATTAAGGGAAGTTTGAGTTACTGCTGAGCAGAGTAGAGAGTTAGTGACTTTCCTGCTGCTCAGACTGACCCACCAGTGAGTAGGCTGGGGGTGCACAAGAAACGCGAAGGGGACACAGCTGGGACAACTGACCTCAACTGACCAGGGGGATATTCTAGACCATATGACAGCATGGTCAATGATAAAAGCTGAGGGGTGGAAGTTGGTGGGGGTTTCCACTGCTCAGGGACTGGCTGGGTATCAATTGCTGGTAAGCAAATGTTTTCTTCTGCATCACTTTTTTAAAATTTGTTTTATTTTTTTCCTACCTCCTTACTGTTGTTTGGGTTGGTTTTTGTTTTGGTTTGATTTTAAATAAATTATTGAACTGTCTTTATCTCAAGCTATGAGTTTTCTCACTTTTACCGTTCTGATTCTTCCCACATCCTGCTGCAGGGAGGAGTGGACAAGTGGCTGCATGCTGCTTAGTTACCGGCTGGTGTTAAACCATGACAATACCCAATGAGCAAAGTGAATGCATAAATTACTCCATAGATCTGTCAAATTTAGCTTCAAGGATGGATGTCTGAGTTAGAATTGAGAAGGTTAAAGTAACACAGAAGAGTTGAAGAAGCAGAGAGAATGTTGAAATGGTCAACTCAAAGACTTTTGAGCAATGGCAAAGTTGAGTTTGGGCCGTGAAAGCAGATTGTTCTAGCTCTAACTATCCTTTGAGAGTCTTCTCCTTTTTATACTAGAAACATATTATTTGAATTCATACAGTGACATAAATATTTTTTTTCTTTAAATTTTTTGAACAGTTCAAAGCTATGTAGCGTACATCTGTCTTTTTCAGTCTTTGAACTTTTTTGAAACCTATTTTACACTGTCATTATCGTTCCCTGTCAAAGATGCCAAGTTGAATTAAAAATGAAACAATATATTTCCTTAGAAGTATGGTGATTGTTATTATGAAAAGGGAACAACTTGACCTTACTATGGGTAAGCAGAAGTTTTATCTGAGTGCTTTCAGATATGAAAAACCTTTTCAGACTTCCAAGTTCATATTATTGGTTGAGATCACAAATTAAGAAATCCAGGAATTCAATAAAAGAAAAAAAAAAAAAAGTTTGTTGCTGAAGTTATAAAAGAAAGGAAATCACTTAAACATTTGAGGTCATCAGCAATGTATCTCCTACACTAAATGCTAAATTAGCTTCTGGTAGTGAGCTACCTGAGCAAATATTTTTTTCTTTTTTAGTTTAATTCACTATTGAATTTCCCTTGCATTATTAGTGGAAAGAAGAGACATGACAGGAAGGTTAAAAAAGTTTATTTTCCTCTTCATGTGTATAGCTGTCCTGGTTTGAGGTAAAATGAACCAATTTTCTGTTTTACAGTTTTACTTTCTTAGCTAGGCCTCTTCTAACTGGCTAAACTCTGAAATTAACAGCACATTGTTCAGAACTGTTTTATCTCATGGCGATAAGACCTGATTATACCAAGGGATGGTNCCCGTCTATCACCGAGTCCAGTTTGGGACTTTTCCTGAAGCCTGCTGGTGATGTGGTCGTCATCCTGGGAGCTTGATACGGTTTTGTATAGACTGTATACTCCCTTTTTCCTTTTCCTAAATTTCCTTTTTATTATATTATTATTAATAATATTTTCATTACAGTAGTTTAGTTTTTTTCTAAACTCTTGAATCTCTTTAATTCCTTCCCTTCCTTTCTCTTACCCAAAGAGGGGAGGGGGGGACATCTGTCAATCAGGTTTTGGTAAATTTGGCTGAAACCACAACAATAGCTTATAAAGCATAGAAAGGACATAAAGTTATTTTATTCTATCATGTTATAAAATGTGTTTTTAACAAGCAAATGAAAAAAAAAAGCAAAATGAAAAGCACGTCTCTATATTTCTGTACTTTTTCAAGCAGTTGAGTTTACAGATATCAAAAATGCAAAATTTGTAACCAAAATATAGCTTTTAATTCCATTTTAGACTAATGGAAAGACAAGTAATTTCTCATAACTAACTAATTTCCAGTCTTCTTTTTTGTCGCAGCAGTAAGCAGTTAATGACTCAGGCTGGTCTTTCAAAACAGACCAGGAGCATACAAAGTATTCTGTATATGGTTTGTACTGAAGAGGATATTATATACATACATATATTCACGTATATAATACATTATAAAGTATGTTTATGTATGTATATATGTACATACACACCTGTGTGCTATCATGAATGCGTGGGGTGCAATGAGTGTGATACAAAGGAGAAATTATGTTATGATATTAAAAGCTAAAAGGGGTTGATGCTCTGTCTTTCAGTCTGGATATGAAAAACATAAATGGGAGAGGAGTGTCTTTGTTCAGAGCCATAGCAAAGCTGATATAATATATTCACCAAGGTGAAAACACTCATGGTAATTTAAAATATTCAGGTAATGTAACATATTCACCAGGTGAAAATACACATGGGCCGTCTACAGGGGATGGAGCAGGGCTGTGTTCATTCAGTGTATTATTACACTGAATAAAGAATGACTCTTTCAAACCTCAAGTATTCTTTCTTGAAGGTAGGCATAAGTATAGGATGATGGCTAGTACACTGGCTATGGTTAACTATATTTACAGGGCAAGAAGTGTTCATCCAAACCTCAAATATAAATCACCAGTCTCCTGTAGCTTACAAGATTATTTTATGAAATTCCAATCAAATAAAAAAATAATTAAAAAAGAATCAAAGTATTTGTAAAATGCAAAACCTGCTTGACTTATCTTACTTTTCATTATGTCTTCAGAAGATTTGTGTAACATCTAACCACTTATGAAAAAAAAGGCACGAAATTTAATGATAGAAGAAGGACTTTGCCAGCTAGCCATGTTCATGCATTATCAGTTGTGGAAATCAGCTGCAGCTGATCTGGAGTTATATCTTAATTCCCGGTGATCAGTTCTCAGAGAAAATCCCCCAAAAAAAAACAACAGAAAAACCATGATCAAAAACCCTTGAGAAAAATAAAAGCAAAACCAGACCGTCCTAACAATATAACTTTCTAAGTATTCTGTAGAAATTATTTTTCGTTGCTAGTATTTTTTGTGTT
Source organism: Pedionomus torquatus (assembly GCA_013398155.1). Classification (NCBI taxonomy): domain Eukaryota; kingdom Metazoa; phylum Chordata; class Aves; order Charadriiformes; family Pedionomidae; genus Pedionomus; species Pedionomus torquatus. The sequence continues at coordinate 480,216 of VZRU01006264.1, forward strand.
TCTGTCTTACAGGAAAGAATTTGATAATCAGATTAAACTACAAGTTCATCAGAAGGTAAACTTGAAAACTAAACTCCATTTGAACAAAAACAAGTGCAACACAGTCGTTAAGAAAGGCAATATCATAAAAAAGGCTATGGAGAATCTTTAGTTAACCATAGCCTAGTTTTTTTTTTGATTTGAAGACTTGGTTGTTTTTCCTTGATTCTGTCTCTCTGATGAATTTTCTGCCATTACTGAGACATAAGTTTTTTTCTTGCTTATTTATGCTGCCAGTATATAACAACAGCTGTTAAGACAGTGATTACAGTACTCTGATGTAGAATTGTGATGAATCAGTGTTGCCACTGTAGAGTTGACTGAAAAAAACAGAAAAAGGTACTGTGAAAATGCTGCATTTTTTAATATTTTTGGTGGTTTGTTTTGTTGACGTTATTTTTAGGTTTAGAGAATACTGCCAAAGCCACAAATGGAGCAGCCAGTTTAGTTTCCAGCACTAAGACTTGATTCTAAGACTCTCAAGTTAGTTCTGTGAAGAATTATTGATTATATTGACTGCTTTAAAAAATAAAATTTTATTCTGTCTTTTGTTTCACAGCTGTCAAAAGAAATATACTGGATCAATTTCTGTATAGTACCAGAAGTAAAAGCAAACATTTTTAGCACAAGACCTCATCGGGGTGTGCATATAAAAAACCCAAGGAATTATAAGGTTGCATAAAATAATTAATGTATAATTTTGACAGCCTGGTTACTTACAAAATGCCTTCTAGAACCAAGAATGGATGGGAGTACATGTCTGTACAATAATTTATTAAAAGACACAGAGCTACTAGGTTTTAGAAGTATGCCAATGTGTTAGGTAGATTGTGATACAAAAAAATCTGTGATTAAATAAATAGGGAATTGTCTGAAGTTGGTTAAGCAAAGAAGATAAGATGGCTTCTACTTTAGAATGGCAAATAGAAGAGCTTTTAAATATATATATATATATATTAGTAAAGCATTTTAAACTGATGGACATGGCAACAGAATATTA
>VZRU01006264.1:481271-502463 GCA_013398155.1 Pedionomus torquatus
GGTTTCTGCTCCTGAACCGGCTTGAAGGACAGAGCCATTGATTCTTTAGATCAAAGCAGTTTCTGGATAACAAGCAAGAACCCAAAAGTGACTTGATATCTTCTAATATCTATATATATATATATAATTTGTAATTATTTTTTCCCCTTATTTCATAGTCCTGTTTGGTTTGTTGGTTGTTTTTTTTGTGTGTGTGTTTTGGTTTTTTTTTCATAGTATTGACTCAACAGGTAGCTTTAACTAGAGCAGTCTCCTGACAAATCAGATAAGTAAGTTTGATTCACACAAAGCATAAAACGCACAACGTTATAAGTAAAAAATATACCACTCTCTAGCTCATTTATAGAGAAAAACTTCTTCATGAAAAGAAGCTGACATATTTGATTGTGAAGGGACATTGGTCTGAATCATGGCCTCCTGGATCAAACGTGTCTAGATGAAGTAGAGTATTCTAGTGCACTTTTGGCATTCTCTATTAAGTGACCTAAACATTTTTGGGTGAACACGACCTCCATAAATCTAATTCTTAAGTAAGTCCTCATTTTATTTCTTTAGGAAATTTAAGGAATGTAATTTGAAAACTGAATTACACGCTGAATTCAGATATGAACAATCTGGTGTCACCTTGCAGAACTATGAGAATTCCCTGTTTAATGCAGAAACTAGTATATAATATTAAACAGCAGTTCTCAATAGGCAGAAATACTAGTATGCCAACTTCATTGCTGAAGGGACAAAGGACAGTGTGGTATGCCAAGTAGCAGAATTGTCATGGTTGGAAAGGACCACTGAGGTCACAGAGTCCAACCATACACACAAAAAACCCAACCACAAACAAACAAACAAACAAAACCCACAAACCCCACCAAATCACAAAACCCCCCACATACCCCAAACCCTATAATCCCAGGCACTAGAGTATGCCTTGAAGTGCCATATCTACAAGTTTCTTAAATATTTCCAGGGATGGTGACTCCAGGCCATTCTAGTGCCTGACTACTTTCATTAAAGGAATTCTTCCTAATATCCATCTTAAACTTCCCCTGTTGCAACTTCATACCATTTCCTCTGAGTCTCTCACTATTCACTTGGGAGAAGAGGCCAGCACCCACCTCTCTACAACCTCCTTTCAGGTACTTGTAGAGAGTCAGAATAATTAAGAGATTCAACCTGTAATTGCATGCAGGCAAAAAGCTGGAAATAAAGATATGTCAAACACTTTAGCTGTTCACAGTTGTACTTGAGTTACTAATAGTAACTCTTTCCATTCATTGCATGCTGACGTGATCACTGAGGTCACAACAGTTTGTGAACCCGTTTTTGGATTAATTAAATAATAGAAATAGAGGAAAGAATAATGAATAGTAAATAAACTCCAAAGCTTGGTTAAAAGTTCATCATATGGTTAAATTCCTTCCTCAATCTGGCATAAGCAATTTAATAAAGGTCACACAGAAAGTCTATGAAAAAACTTTTAACATTGTTCAGTCTTTAGCTATGAGTCTTTTTACCTTTTATAAAATTAGATGTCACAAACTGGAAACTGTCATGAATACTGTGTGTATCATTTGATAGATGTAAAATATAATGATTTTTTGTTGTGTCTCAAAGGGTGGAAAACAGGTAAATTATCACAAATTACAGGTTGTCCCTGGAGTTCCACATACATTTTTATTGTCTTATTTCTTGGAATGTCTTATTTTTTGGAATACATGTCATTTATTGTAGTTTATATATATTTATATATATATATATAAAGAAAAATCTAGTTATAATGGCATGTAAATGTAATTTGTTTACTATTTAAATTACTAGTTTGCTAAAGGGAATATCATTGTCAGATTTCAGCAGAGCACACGGATAACATACACAGAATCATTGTTCTACTTTTTATTGTGTGTTGGCTTAAACACATTAGGCCTAGAAGATTTATCATTTCTACTTACCTACAGGATCTAACACTGTCACTTAAAGCTATATTTATTTGTATCACCCTTTATTATTATATAGGAAATTTTTCCTTCCAATTAAGAAGTAAAAATTCTTTTAAAATATTGAAATAACAGCTCAATTACGTAGTATCTTTTGTACAAAAAAATCAAACCTCAAAAAAATGAAAAGCAACAAAAAAGCCCAACAATCTGAGAAGCCCAACAATCTGAGAAGCCCAAACTTTTTCATTGCAGAAGAAAATGGTGGCATCTCATATACAAATCCCATACCATCAGATAACATCAGAATAACAGATTCTAAACCATGATAGTTATTGACCATGAGGTTTTAAATGCCATTAAACTTGCCTTTTGCACCAAAAAAAAAAAAAAAAAAAAAAAAAAAAAAAGAAAAAGTAGATATAACATAGGTATAATGCCTAGTGGGACTTTTGTTACATCTTTACAGCTCTTACTCTCAATGAGGAAGTGAGGAAGCTAAAGTTAATCAGAAGAGTTAGGAACATTGATGTGAATATATAGGTTTGAAAGAATATAAGATAAGGGGTGAACTAATTGACTGGATTTTTATCATGTTGCATTATATTATATTAGGGTTTTTTTATTTACTTATTTAGCTAGATTATTTTTCAGCTTGGTAAAATGAACAGGCAATACGAAATATGTATTGACTTCTAAGAACATCAAGATGAGTACTGGCTCTAGTGGTTTTCCTGCTCAGTTTTAGAAAGAGCTTGTTTAACTAGTGTTGTTAGAAACTAGTAGAAAAACCTTTGAAGAAAACCCACAAAATACAAGAATAGCAAAGTGTCTTTGTCAGTCTTTAAGATCTCTGTGTTTAAAACTTCAGTGTGCTCTCTTTCAAAGTTGCATATATCACTCAAAAAGCTTTTGAGCATCTGAGTATAAAGGGGATAATAGAAAATTTGATTACATTTTCTCAGTTATATGATGATTTAAATCTAGACTAAATTCTTTATTAGAAATTATTAACTTTTTTTAAACTCATTTCAGATAGTTTAATTCTTTACAGTACCAAGTTTGTAAAATTTCTTGCAGTGTATTAAAAGCCTCCCCCCCCAGCTTAAAAGCAGTGCTGAATGTGTGATATCATTTGTTTCCAAAAAAAAATAATAATAAAAAAAACCTGTTGGCAAATGTCTTTATTTAGAAAAAGCAAAGAGACAAAGTATATTTTTCACCTCTAATGGCCAGCTCTGCACCCTTTTCCAGCATATCCATCAATGACGAGTATTTTCTTTGCTTTTATGTTTCCATGGATACCTTAAATAATATGAGGAAAAAAGCCATGTATTAGTGTCTTTTAATGTATTAGTTGGACAACTGAACTTGTTTTTGTTTAATACACTCTCCTAAACTTAACATTACTCTTTGATGCAGCGTACCTTTATACAAAAGAACTTCATCACTGCCATTAAAATATTTTCCTTTAACTCTGTTATGATTCAAAATACATTAAAAAATGACAAGATTTCTCATAAGTAATCTTGATTTACCATGTGAATTGTGATGCTTGCTATATTCAGGATATCCATCTTATTTTCCGATGGCCTTGATCAGATAAGAAATGAAAAAAAATATGACTCCCTCATCTGATCCCGACGATTGCTGGTTAAAGATGTAGCTGGGCTTCCACAAATTGTATTTTTTTTAAAAAGGATTCATAACTATTAAAGAAAGTGCAATTACTATGTTTCTCTACAAAAATTTTCTTGTCCTCTCCCCTGCTATTGAAATAGTACACAAAAAAATTGAAATTGTACACAAATAAGGCAATAACCACAAAGAGAGAAAGAAAGCTAAGGTGTAAACAAATCATTAGAGGGAAAATTAATTGATACACTGAAGCATCACTATAGGGGATTTTGTCCCCTCCCATAGCTCCTCTGTCTTTATGTTCCTAATCAGTTAAATCCAATATACTCAGATGGGGTTATTTGCTTGTATATTACCGCCAAACCGCAGACCTACTCAGTTGTCTGGACGAATAAGAATGGGGTATGCATATATAACTTTGTGTATACACTTACATACTTTTTAGAGCCAGAGGAGATTTACATCTCCTGATCATATTATTGTAGGTTATTATTTTCTTATTATATCTTTTTCTTATTTTGGAGGTCACACAAGTACTGAAATATAGCTATTAAGTTTATTTAAAAACATAAGCCATGGAAAACTGCGCTTTTGCCTTTATAGTAGAGAGAACCTCTGTGAGGACCTCTGTGTAACTAACTCTCTCTCTGTATTCCACTCTTCCTTAAAGAGCTTCAGGTTAAGAAATGTCATGATGATCATGTCAAAAGCTCTAAATTAAATGACTCAAACAAAATAAGATGACATTCAATTATATGCTTCCTCATCCCTTCAAGAATCACCACAGAGATTGTAAAGTCTTAATAGCTGATGTAGTTTATGAGGGAATATGGCAGAAGTGGTAGACAGGAGAGCAGCTCACAAAAATTTCATTCAATGGGTAATTTTCCCAGGATTGCAGTTAGTCTTAATGTGGAAAAATGAGAATGATCAGGAGGGTAAAAGATGCTGCTTGGAGTTAAATGTCTTGCTGGTTCTTTTCAGCTGATACTGCAGAGTAATAGCAAATAATAAAAAAATATGCTTGTATTAAATCCAAGGAAAATAAAATCTCACCTCTGAAATAAATAAAATACTGACTCTATTCCTTGGGGAGACAGAACGTTTTTTATTATTATTTGCTGTGATTTCTCTTTCACTTTTCCTCTTTCTTGTGCGGGCATTTGTGTTTTCAGAAAGGCAAGCTCCTTGTTTAATCTACCTGAAGAGGGCAGGACATCAGGGGAGAAAAAAACCTAAGTGCACTTCAGTTCAGTGAAAGGAATCTTGAACTCTTGGAATCAAAATAAGTCCCTGAATACTAAGCTTTCATTAAAAAAGCCAATACTTCAAATCACTGGCATTAGAGTAACTGTATTTTTCAGATACATACTGGTTCTTTTTTTAAACTTTTGTGATACCCTGTTATTCTTTCTGTCTTTAATTAATGTCCCAAGCTGTTATACTTCAGGCAAAGCTACACTTTTGAAATAATTGTTTTCCTTGGCATTCTTAAAAAGGAAAATTATACAAGAATTATTTTTTAAGAATGATCAGCTTTCTTTTTACATTTTACCATGCTAATTTCTCATTTTTTCATTCCTCTCCAAAATGAATTTAAGTGTCTTAAAATTGGATTTTGATCTACTCTTCATTTCTGATATTGATCCAGCAGAAATAGTTTTTAATAAATTCAGGAAACAAACATTTTTATATACTATTTGCCAACAGAAGCAGCACATCACACAACAGTCTCCAGTTTCTGATTTTGGAGCTTCTGGATCTTCTTCAGACAAGGTCTGGGATCATCAGGGAACACCTGGAACTTTCTGAGAAACTTGATACTCCTGCTGCTGACAGGCAAGATGAGATAAAAGAAACTACAAGGCTATATGTCCAAGGAAGTTGTAGGAACTTCTTAAGAGCATGACCAGCTACTCTTGGTTTAGGTAGGGTACCACAGCCTTTATTACAGCTGTACTGCTCCCTGATTAGAGAGGGTCAACTTTTCTTTAACTAGTACTTGGTAGATGCCTATGTATGAGCTAGACCCAAAGCACAGCTCCCAGAGGCAGTTAAAGAGTAATCAATGCTTAATCTCAGCTTCTAGAGATTAGGTAGAGCTCTGTCACTTGGTGTGGTGTGTTTCTCTATGAGAGAAAGGCAAACTTGCAACCTTTCAAAAGGTGGCTGCCCTAGCTAGCAATCAGAATAGGATCAAACTGGAGTACATGGCTTCTGTTGAACGGACTTCAGGAATTAGTGTGCATCAATAGCTCTCAATGCATGATAATCATCAATGTTGCTACTTTTCTATCTACAAGTTAAATGTAGATCCATTACTTACCCATGCCTATCTATTTAAAATGCTACTAACTTTAAATGAAGCTTTTGTCATAAGTTTGTTAATATCTTTTTTAAAAAAAAAAAATCTTATTGCTGTAATGAAATACTTCTAGAAACAGCAAGAAGTCATATTTTTAATACTACACTGTAATTGAAAGAAAAAGAGTAATTCTTTTTGCATTCTCAATACTTCTGTTGTGCTGAGGCTACTGAACACAATAGCATATATGACAGTTGCTAAGGCAGTTAAGCTCTACTTGTTTTCTCACCCTGCCCACATGAAATGAAAAGTCATTTTACCACCTGGGATAAAATCTTTGAAAGCCATTTAGCCAGTTAGTTTACTGATGATCTGACTCTCTCACACGGGCTAAAAAACATTCTTTAGTCAGGGGGCAAGGATTTTCAAGGATGTTTCAAGCAGGATGCAGAATATAGCTATATTAAACCATGACTACATATTACCAGCAAATTACATGATTTACTTAGAGTGAGATAGTAACTCTCTTAGAGTAAGAGAGGTTATTTTATGAGGAGAACAGAACACTTAGTAGCGTGAAGAATCTGAGGATAAATCTGTTTGTTTACAAGGTTGTTGGTTTTGTGGTTTTGGGGGGCTTTTTGGTTTGATTTTGTTTGTTTGTTTGTTTTTTTAAAGGAGCACCAAGTAAATTTGAGAGTCATGAAGTGGTAGAACTAAAAGTTATTTTCATCAATGTATAAAAAATTATTTTTGCAGTTAAAAATATAAATAAATATGACTGTCAAGAATTACCTTCTTTTACTTTAAGACATAAATTGTTAAAATGAGTTATGAATAATATTCACTATGTTTTCCAACTGCTGAAACCTCTTTCACCTAAGCTTCAAGTACTCCAGAATACTGGTAATTCTAAGCTCAAGAATCACATCAAGTTTCAGGCATGTAGATTTTCTTAGTAATTTCTAGGATAATTTCTCATGATGTATATGAAGAACCATGTATAAGAACAAGAACTTACTCAGAATTTTCAGTTCTAATATCTACTTTGGAACTTCAAGTGTATGAGTCCAGAGTTCACAGGTGCCTACATTCTGTAGTGGATTTTGCACTGAGTGCTCCATATGGAAAAGTGAATTCCATAGCTGAAGCTCATGTACTGTTCTGCCTTTCAGCTACTGAATATAAAAGATGTGAGAGTGTCTAACTGCAACCTTCATGTTAATACAGAGGAGGAAAATGTCAATATTAAGTTAAAAGGAACTGAATTTCACTTAAGTAAAAAAAAAACAGTACATGTAAGTGGAAGAAGGTTCAATCAGTGATGTTTACATCTATATAATTGGATTAAAAACAGTTATGAAAGCATGCAACTGAAAGAAGCTAATGTTTCTAAGTTGTTCTGAAAAGTTAAAAGACCGCGTCAAAAAAATCTTCTCATGAGATGATGTAAAGATTATTTTGATTTTGTTGTATCACACTGAAATGGTTATAGCTGCCTTATAAGCGGGGACCTTAGAATTTATAGCACAATGAAGAATACCTTTCAAAAAATATGATTGATACACACACTGTGAATGCTGACCTCCACTGAGCATCATTATTGTTACCTTCTTTGGACTGAAAAATCAATAAATAAGTGTCATTTGGATACCAGTTCCACACAGTCTTATTTAAATGAAAGTAAAGTATAGATCTAGTAATTTGGCAGAACGTCAATGAAAAATTACATTTCTATCATCCTCACTTTACTCATTCATGAACTGATAACTAGATAATGGAACAGAAGAGAGATAATAGAATAGATTCTTTTATTGTCTTAGTCAACTTGTACTAGTATGTAAGTAATTAAAAGTATCTAAACTCACAGGAAAAAAAAAAATGGACTCCACAAGTGAAGTTCCTCAAAACTTTATTAGATTATTATTATTTTTTCATTACTGAGATTACATTCAGCAATGCATTACTAATTTATAAATAGAACTTTTAAATTTTTTTTTAACAAACATCCAATAGTAATTGAATTACAAAAGCTTTTAAAATAGTTCATGCAGAAATATTGTCAAGTACCATTATTTAAACATGTCCAGTAACACTAGTATTTGAAGTAATGAGAGAATAAGAAGCAGTACTATGTGAAAATAAAGGTAGAATTCGTAATTTATATTAGAAATTTGGAAATGTTTCTTAGCTTTTTTTTTTTCTTATTCCTGTTGTTATTAAGGTTTTTAAATGGTTCTTAGAGGATTTGTGTCTATAAAGTGGAAGGATATTTGAGAATTTCCAATATGAATGTACTGAATGTATATACCAACTCTGAAAATTACACTGCTGTCCAAATAAAGTTTATTTCATTTCAGCAAAGGTTTATAGGAATATTGTTCATTTTAATCCAAGCTACGGTAACTAATACTTACATATAAAATCTGTAAGACTGAACTTATTTCTGCATAACTGCTTTTGAGGCATAAATGTTGACTGAAGGAAATTATTCCACAGACTTCAAGCCTCAGGCTTTGTATAATGCTCTAAAACAAACTCAGTTAAAGTTCTCTTCTGGAATTGCAAAGTTTCCCAATCTCATTAATGCAACTGTGACTGTGATATGTCACACTTGAAAAATATGGTGCATATTGATACAAATATTTAGGTCCAACACTTATTAAAAGCATGAAGGTTACATTAAACACTTGGAAATGAAACTAAGCAACCCACAAAGTGTGGTATTTATAATGCTAGCAGTCAGTTTGGAGCCTTTTCTGATTCTCTTAGGCCATTGGTTCATCAAATACGATCATCACCAACTAACTGCTCGGACACACACCTCAAAATAATACTGATCTTGTTAGCCAATATTAGCCACAGTGGATTTAAAGGGAAAGCAGCTACATAAATCACTGTAGAAAAATTAGATGAAGCTGAGAAATTAATTTTATTTTGTTGTTCCTTTATTTTGTTCAAAATAATATTAATAAAATAATTTATCATAAATCAGGCTTCTATAGTACAATATTAACATTGGTTCCTAAATGTTTGTAAATGCTAATAGAATAAGAGCCTGAATGATTATTTGTGCTTCAGGTGATGTTTATCTGTGAATGTGCGTCAAACAATTAACAAATTCAGTACACTAAGTAGGGATAATTAAATCATCATGAATTCATACATGCAATAAACTTTGTGTCAAATTTAAAACTTTCTGCATTGATTTAATGGTGTCTCAGAATATTTTATCAGTCTTTACTGATAAAAAAATTAAAAAATAGTATTTAAATAAAGGTTTTTATATTATCTAGCCTTCACACATATTTGACCTTGATTATATTCAAGATGGTGCAGTCACCAGGCTGTGACATAGGGTAAAACATATTTCCTTCCATTTGCCTCTAGGGTTAATATTTTCAAACAGGAATGATGAAATAAAATGCTTGTACTGCATTTAAATGTTGCTAAGAATGAAAAATGAAATGTAGTTTTTGTTTTATCATTTGTTTCAACATTCAGGGGTTATAGCACTTTGGTTCACAAATCACTGCGTATTATTAGAGTATTTTAGGATATGATGATATCCTTTGTCATCATTGACTCTCTAGTCACTGCTTTTGTTTTGTTATGCTTTCTTTTTTATTGCCTTGAATAATTTAATATATTTTTTATTTCCTAGTTCTATTTTCCTAAGTCTGTGAGTTCACATATTTAATTTTCAGATCAGTTCATATGAAATATGTCTTCAAATGTGGAATTTAAATATTTTCCTCAAAGTAATTGGAGGCTGGCCTTTCACATTCCATTGGTAATCTTTTCATTTGTGATGTTCAAATACTGGTAGCTGCTTGCTTTGTTGGCCATGCCTCTGTAAATGCATGACAACAAGATAAGGTGTGCATTCAGAAATTCTGAAGGCTAAATCAGATTTTTCACATAAGGATACAGCTATTATGAAGTACATAGCTAAGAAAGAATTCATCTTTGAGGTCAGCAACAGGAAACAGATCTGCTTCTTTTTCATTTCGACAGTACATTTTATTGTAAAGTGACATGCACTGTTGCACGGGTAGTTTTATTCACTGCTGAAAATATTAAAATAGATGAAATTATAAAAGTGCCGTGAATTGTTCATGTGTCAGCATTAAGTTTTAAGCAAATGATCAGCCCTACAACAATGAATAGGTTCATTTATATAATTGCATTAAATATCTGTCCTAAGTGTTTCCTTGTACAGGATACATTTCAGCACCATGAAAAATCCCACCCACGTTACATACTCTACAAGACATGAGGAATGCACCTAAACTGTATGCAACATGGATGTTACATTTACATTGTTCTCCCTAGACTTCATTAGTGACTGTCAGTCTGTCAACTGAGAGAAATAGTCTTTTGTAAACTGTTATTCATCTGACCTATTTTAAGCATCTATTTTAAGACAAGATGTATCATCTTATACAAATCGCTGGGTTTTTTTCATTGACAGGAAAGAGGTTCTGATGATTAATCTAGACAGTAGTTGTCTACATTTGGTCAGAATACCGTCTAGCATATCTCTGTGGCAAAATGAAGTGTTATACAAGAGGCTGAGAGTAGGTTTGGATGAGCTAGTTCCCATCCTGAATAATAGAAGTAGAACAGGAGTATGCAATAATGCTCTAATATGGCTGAAGCACCTCTAAAAATGGAACTTTGTTCACTCAGAACTAGCATAATATTTTTCACAATACTTCATTATACTGTGGAAATCAATTCACATTGTTTCATTCCATACATATGAAAACAGATATGAAAAAAACCCACATAAATTCTAAAAAAAAAAAAAAAAAAAAAAAGGTTTATTTACCTACACCATTGGGGGGAAAAAAAGAAAGAAACACAAAAATAAGTTTTTTAAAACAAGTTCATACAATATAGGAGTTATTCTGTAATTCCATCAAATTTCTGCTACTTGAAATCTACTTTGTGACTTTTTTTATTGTCCAGTTGCCTAGTTTTCTTACAGCTATTCTATAATATGCTTTCTTATTCATTTCCCAGGACACATTGACATTTTATAACATAATTTTGCATCACTTCAGACACCCACAAATTTGATCTTTTTGGTTCCAAAGGAAGATTATTTATGTTATTTTTCATTTATTCTACGTCTGTCTCTCTATTGGTCTAGTCCTGTGGTGAACCACTAGGTTTACATCATTGGTATTTAGGTTAAACTAAGTAGTTGAATATGCCTCCTTTTCAAGGGATTCCTTACAGTGAATTTTCCATCTCCTTTTAATGAATTCCACATGCAATAAATTCTATCCTAACATAGGTTTTAAAGCAAGTAGGGTAAACTGCTTTTTAGTGGTACTTATCTCTCTCTATTATTTTTAAAGGAATGGTAGAAAAGTATTTTAAATTAGATAAAGATGATAGATGTCTAAAGGGTAATGAATCCTAGCTTTCGTACGAGCTAGTTATTGATACTCCTATTCACCTGAACATGCTCAATGGGTTTTAGAAAAAGTAATGAGAAAGATTTCAGAAGAGTTACAGTTTACCCACCATCCTCACAGAATCACTTCAGACACTAATAACTCTTTCTCACAAGAGGAATCTTGAAGGTTTGTCCTTCTTCCTGTACTACAAAAGCTGTTAAGTATATCTGAAGGAGAGTCTCAATAGATTATTGTATTAAGGCAGTTTACTAAATTAAAAGTCCATTACACTGAGGATGGCCCCTGAAATCTAAGCATAATTCAAAATATCAAGACAGTTTATAATTTCAGGTTAGAAGTGGTTTTATTCCCCAGGTTTTTTATTTATTTATTTATTTTTAATTACAAGGCCAGTAATACACCCTTTCTTTGTCAATGCACTTTCTAGTCTATTAAACTGTGGTCAAGCCTCAGAGTTCCAAGCTTTTTGAAGAAGTACTTAAAGCCACTTGTAACAGCACTGCTTTCTCTAAAGTTTTTCAGTGCAGAAAGTGTTCTTAAATACAACAGATTTCTGACATTTTGTTATTCTTTCCCTCATCTATTTTTTGGTCAATATTCTATCTCTGTCAAAGTAATTTTCATGTAATCAGTCTCTTTTTGTTACTGCTTTAACAGGGGTTAAACCTTATTCTTAATTTTATCAGTTATATATAAAATAAATAATCAATTTGGAAAGAAATCAATTTTTCAAGTCTGTGATATGTTGTGATGGGTTAGGCATCTGAATGATATAGGCTCAGGAGGCTTTTGGTCTTCCTTTTAGCAAGGTTATCTTAGAAGAAGACTGTTCAGCAAAGGTGGCTTTTTCTGTCTCATGGTCAGCTTGCTGTCCACCAGGATCCCCCATCCTTCTCTGCAGAGTTGCTTCTAGCTAGACAACCCCCAGCACTCCATCACAGCATCCAGGTCTTTAATGAAGATATTACATGGTATTTACTCCAGCTAATGACAGCTGTGGTACACCATTGATGACTGGCCTCCAGGTTCAATTTTTGCTGCCAGTCACCAGCCCCAGTGCCAGCAGTTCAGGCAGTTTTCATTCCATCTCGCTGTCCATTTATCCAGTCTGTAATTCATCAGTTTGAGGATATTGCAGGAAACAATATCAACAGCCTTGTGGAAGTCAAAATAACACCATGCACTGCTTTTCCTTTATCCACAGAGAGTCCACTAATCTCATCATAGAATCATGATCAGGTTGGCAAAGCACGATTTCCCTTCATATATGGATGTTGACCACTCCCAATTACATTCTTGTCTTTGATATGTTTGTCTTGTCTTTGATATTTGCTCCAGCACATTTCCTGATTGACTTGAGCCTGTAGTCCCCTTGCCCTTCTTGAAGACAGAAGTGACATTTTCTTTCTTCCAGTCTAATTGAAACCAGGAAATTAGATGACTCTCCTAGTCAATATCTATGAAAGATAATTGAGAGTGGCCTCATGGTGACATCAGCGAGCTCTCAGAATTTGTGGGTGCATCACATCAAGTCCCATGGTCTTGTGTATACCAGGTTTGTTTAAATATGTCCTACCTTGATCCTGCTAAGGAAAAGTCTTCCTCTTACCAGACTTTTCTGCTGGTCTTGGAGGCTGGACTTACTTCTAAAGACCAAGCTGAAGAATATATTTGATACCTTCATCTTTTTCATGTTTTTTTTTTTTTTGTCACCACATCTCCTGCTCTATTCAGCAGCATGCCCACATTTTCCCCTAGTCTTTTACTTCTAATATAGCTGTATAAACCCTTCTTATTGCCCTTCACGTTCTTTGCCAGATTCCAAACCAGTTGGTTTTCAGATTTCCTAACCCCATCCCTTCATACTCCAACTGTTTTTATATTCACCCTGGGTGATCTCATATTGGTTTCCTTTTTTTGTTGTTGTTGTTTCTTTCTTTTTTCTTTTTTTTTTAATTGTTCCTTTTTTAAGTTTGAGTTTGCCAGGAGCTACTTGTTCTGCTCTTTCTTGATTTCCTGTCTATTGGGATAGACCATTCTTGAGCTCAGAAGTGATCCTTGAAAATCACTAGCTTTTCTAGACTCCTCTTTCCAGGACCACGTCTATCAGGATTCTTTCAGTAATGTTTCAGATCTGCTCTCCTGAAGTACAAGGTTGTGATCCTGCTTTTTGTCTTATTCTCTCCCGACTGTACCGCATCACCTCACAAGCACAGCAGTTAAACCTATCCCTGCCCTTCACATCCCAAATCAGTTCTTCCTTGTTTGTAAGTGTGGGGTCCAGTAGAACCACCTCCTCTCAACAGTTCCTTGATAATCTGCATCAGGAAGCTATCATAAATACACTTAGGAAACCTACTTGATTGTTTGTGCCCTGTTTTTTTACCCTTATTGGGCTGGTTCAAGTTCCACATAAAATCGGGACCATCAGAAAACATGAGGCTAGTTCCTCATAGCACTGCTGTGGGTCTCGGGCTCAGTTGGTTCAGATGCTTCATTAGACACATCTCTCAACCCCTTTTGTTTCCTGTTACCAGGAAACTAAATCTGTTCTGCAGTTACAAATCTGCAGGTGGAGCAGCTTGTGCTATTAAGTCATGAACTTCTAGCCTTTACCATTACAGGTGTGTCCATTTCCTGACTCCATAATTGTAGACACCACCACATTCTCTTCAGGTGGGAATTCAGGTTACTCTTGTAGTTGCACAGAAGAGCTAGCTGATCTCTTTCTGCTGTCATTTTTTTATAGAGGCTGCTGAAGTCCTTCTGCAACCTCTTTACTTGGTGATCTAGATGGTCCATCAGTGCTTACTTCCTCAAGGTAAGCAACTCATATTCTTTCCTATCCAGACCTGGTAGTACATCATCACTGTTGATAAGCTGTTTTATGCTATTCTCAGCAGAATTGCTGGCTGCCTTCTCTGCACCATCCTTCCTATACAGTCTGTTGTGAAAACTGCCACATCTATGAACTGCCTCTCTTAACTACACTTTAAGATGTGTGGAGACAATAGTTTCAGTTTTTTGGTTTGTATTTTTTGTTTTTGTTTTTTTTTTTTTTTAAAAAAAAAGAGAGGGAGAGAGTTTGGTACTAATGGGGCATGTCATTTTCTCAGGCTTATTTGTAAGAGGACTGAGTGTTTGCTCTCTGCTTATGATTTTGGGCAATTTCTAGACTATAAATTTGGAAGGGAGGTAGATCTTACACCTGTACTTGTTCTCTTCTTATTCTCCTACCCTGAAGTCTCAGATGTATTAATTATAAGGAAGGATGTTTTTAGGCAGTAGTTCCTATCTAGTTTGTTACTTCAATACAGCATGAATCTGTGCTGCCACAAAAAGGGATGATGCTTCCTTTCTTCTTATTTCCACCTGTTTGCTCTCAGTACCAGCACTGACATCCATAGGTCCACAAAATGAATTGGGATGATGAAACTCAACTGAGTAATAGTAATTATCAAATATTTTTCTTAGAGGGTTTCAGCTGCATCTATTCTCTGATTAATGCCAGAACAAGTGAAGTGAGAGCAACTGGAAACACAGGAAGATGGAAAGTGGATCAAGTAGGCCTGAGCATTCTAGCCAGGACTTCAGTTTATATCATAGAAATAATGCAATTATAGTTCAGGTAAAGCAGATTTTTCTTGTATTCTTCATCTCATGCTGCCTGAGCAGCAAAATAAGAATTAGACACAAGTGACAAACTATGGAGAAGTCAATGGCAGTTTGCACAAGAAGCTCACTAGCTATTTCAAATTTCTCTATTATTTAAAATTCCCAGTCTGATCAAAGAGGGGCTGTAGACATTGAGCTAAATATTAGTGGAATGCTGAACTGCGATGGAGTGGTTTGCAACCAACGGAGCTGATCTCAGCTTTTCTCCTGCACTTTCATTAGTGCAGAATGGCTTGATCCACACCATGTCTAGCACACAGACATGTTCAAAATAGTTTTCTTTTTAATTCAGTCTTTCTTCTTCCAGCATCATGAAGGAGTAGAGCTTTGAGACGTAGCAAGAACTGAGACAAACTTTATGGATTGAGTGATTTCATCTTCTATTTCCTCAGCCCTCTAGAAACTTTAAGGTACAAGTATTGATGTGTTCATTTTCCTCTCTCAAAGTAAGGTTTGTAATCATATTCACACAAGCATCAAGCAGAACTCTATTGCATTCTGAGGGCATAGGACGAAAAGCCTATGCTTCTGCATTGTTTAGCTGATGTGAAGAAAATAGGGGAAGTGGGATGGAAGTTTAAATGTGAACCAAATATGCTTATGCCTAAGCAAATAATATATAACAAATAGAGGCCAGTTGAGCATTGAGTGAATGGAGATGTTGCAACACAAAAATTTAAGGAAACGGAGGGCTGTTTGGCACTTGTTTCAATTGCATATACCACCTTTCTACAAAGTGGCTAGGAATAAGTTCATGCAAAAGGAACCACCAAAATTATTTACATCCTAAACTATTAAAATGAGAATATGCTCCAAAACCAAGGTTTTTTTTTATGTAGGAGACAAGTGAGATGGTGTTTGAATGCCTAGAGTGACTTGAGAAATATTGACAATTGTTCAAATGTTTTGGGATTTCTTTTTAATTTCTATCTAGCCAAGAAACTACTCAAATGGCTCCTCATGTATAAATATATTCTTTTAATTATAAACCTTGTCTGTCTCCTTAATATTAGATTATTGAAATAAATTCAACAATGGGCAAAGAATACACTTCAATGCATAATATCAAAAAATACAAATTTGATCTTTTGCTATCTTTGAATTGAAGTGTAGGGTCCACGAGATTTCAGTTTCACTAGATGTAGTCCAGTGATGAATGCTTCTGAAATTCTCACTCTTGAAAGAGAAAGGTGTTTTTTTTGTTTGTTTTTGGTTGTTTTTTTTTTTTTTTTTAAGGGCTGTCACGGTTTCAGCCAAATTCACCAAAACCTGATTGACAGATGTCCGCCCCCCCACCCTTTTGGTCAGAGAGGAGAGGAAGGAGTTAAAGAGATTCAAGAGTTTAGAACAAACTAAACTACTTTAATGAAAATATAAGTAATATAATAAAAAGGAAATTTAGGAAAAAAGGAGTATACAGTATATACAAAACCATATCAAGCTCCCGGGATGACGACCACGTCACCAGCAGGCTTCAGGAAAAGTCCCAAACTGGACTCGGTGATTGACAGGAGCCGGATTCCAGATCTGGAGTCAGGAATGCTCGGATCAGGATCGAAGGCAGATGAACAGGCAGAGTCCTCCTTGGATGTCAGCCATCGAAGAAGGGGCGAAAAAAGGGGGTTGACCTGTTGATCCTTCAGCTTTTATACAGGGCATGATGCTGATGGGATGGAATACCCCTGTTGGTCAGTCCTGGGTCACCTGTCCTGTCCGCTCCTCCTTGAAGGTGGGACCCTCCAACGGGCAAATGCTGAAAATTATCTGACCTTGGTTCTTCCAGCAATAAGTCTAAACAAGGGCCTCTCTGCAGACCATCCCTTGGTATAATCAGGTCTTATCACTGTGAGACGGAACAGCTCTGAACAATGTGCTGTTAATTTCAGAGTTTAGCTAGTTAGAAGAGACCCAGCTAAGAAAGTAAAACTGTGAAACAGAAAATTGGTTCGTTTTACCTCAAACCAGGACAAGGGCCTATCACAATGGGAGTGTATTATACCTAAAGCCCGTTGATCTGCATTACTAAATAGAATACATGCTGATTATTTTTGTGAACTAACTCATTCCCTATTAACAGCTGCTGGGAGCATGCAGTGAAATGTTCCAAACTAACAAAGGCCTCAAAGTGCATTTTCCATCTGGTTGTGCCTGTCTTCCAAAAAACAGCTATTTTTTATTCTACTAGAGTATTTGAGAATCCATTTCTTGCCCGGGGCTGGAGATTACAATTTTGAGGAAGATTATAAGAGGTGAGAACTGCATTCATGGGACTACGTTACTGTCAAGTGAAGTAAACTAAAAGTTGGTACTGAATAGCTCTGGCAGGACAGATCAAGGATAAATCACAAAGTGCTCTTACCAGGAAACACCTTAACTAGGAAAAACCCTTGCATGTTGTGTTTTACAGTTTTTATTGTGGAGGGGTTTATGGTGGTTTTTTTTTGTTTGTTTGTTTGTTTTCAGGCTTAATGTTTCAGCTGTCCATGGAGACAAATGATCATCCATCAGGGAAGAAAGACTCACTGCATGAACTCCCATGAAATACTTTTTTTTTTAACTTTTTTTTTTTTCTGTTGATCTCTGTAATCTCAAACAAATATCAGTTCTAATGTGTCTGTCTATGGTCAGTACTGAGAAATACTGGTTGATGGAGGTGACTGCTCTGGTGAGGCACCACCTGGAGTACTGCATCCCAGTCTGGGGTCCTCAGCACAAGAAAGATGTGAAATTGTTGGAGGAGGCCCAGAGGAGGGCCACAAAAATGATCAGAGGCATGGAGTGCCTGTCTTATANCAAACAAATATCAGTTCTAATGTGTCTGTCTATGGTCAGTACTGAGAAATACTGGTTGATGGAGGTGACTGTCTCTGCTCTGGTGAGGCACCACCTGGAGTACGACATCCCAGTCTGGGGTCCTCAGCACAAGAAAGATGTGAAATTGTTGGAGGAGGCCCAGAGGAGGGCCACAAAAATGATCAGAGGCATGGAGTGCCTGTCTTATAAGAACAAACTGGCAGTTGGGGTTATTCACCCTGGAGAAGAGAAGGCTCTAGGGAGATCTTGTTGCAGTTTTTCTGTACTTAAAGGAGGCTTATAAGAAAGACAGGGACAACCTTTTTTAGTGGGGCCTGTTGCGACAGGACAAGGTGTAAAGGTTTTAAATAAAAAAGAGGGTAGATTTAGACTAGATATAAGGAAGAAATTTTTACAACGAGGGTGGTAAAATACTGGAACAAGTTGCTCAGAAAGGTGGTAGATGCACCATCCCCAGAAACATTCAAGGTCAGGTTGAGATCAGGTTGCTCAGAACCCCATCCATTGAAGATATCCCTGCTCATTGCAGGGGGATTGGAACTAGATGACCTTTATAGGTTCCTTCCAACTCTGTAATAACAGGAGGAGGGGATGTGACTGTCTGGGCTTGTCTGGTATGAGTCATGTCTGAGTGTGCTGTTGAAGGTTGTGCCTTGTCTGTGGCCATTTGTATGACTAGCTCTGTCTGTGTTCTTTCTGTGTGTGTGTGTGTTTCTTGGAGGACACAAGCTCTGCTTTGCCTAGGATGAAGACTCAGTGTGTACTGAGCTTGGTGCATCTAAATACGTTCCTGGGACCAGAGCTGCTCAAGGCAGAGTCCACTTGTAACAGCCTTTTTTAACCTCTAAGGATAGAATTCTAAATCCTGTTTGATCAAAGTTTTCAAATGCTTTACTGTTCCTGAGGTCAAAAAACGGTTTTTGTTTTATACAGTTCAAAGCTCTCATTTCATTTTACGACCACTGTGTGTAGTTTTACAATCATATAGTAAAGCAACAACTCACACCTCATAGGTCTGTCATTATATTTGTATTCTGGAGAGCAGATATAGGCTCCAAACCAGCTTTCAATAATCTTGTTTCCCTCATTCACAGTCTTTGACAAAATTATATAGTCTCATCTCTAAAGATGGTGTAATTGTATGTTCCAAAGTATCAAACTGAAGTTCCAGCTTACTACTGGGAAATAGGAGACTTTGAAAAATGAGTATTGATTCTGCCATGTTCTTGTCTTCCCGTAATTGCCCTCCCAGGGTTGGTATCTTCTCTCCATGTTTGATCTATGGTTTGATATTTCATAGAACACAGAAGCATGGGAGGATATCTACACAAAATAACTTGAATTGTCTGCTAAAGACATGATAGAAGTGTTATTACTGTCTCTGTATATTCTTTACATAGCTTAATGTGTTCTTTGCACACTTTTAATGGAGAGAGTTAGATATCTGCAGAATATTACTAAGAACAACATTTTAACTTAAGCACAGTTTTCAGGTTCCTGTTTTGAATCACCTTCTGAATGATCCCCTCCTTCATGAGTAGTATTGGGACCCACATCAAAGCTGTCTTATTCATTAAATGCCTAAGTTTAGAGAGTAAAAAGAGCCTCTAGGGAGTCTGCGAAGCTCATTGCACTGGTACTGCATTTTGCTGATAGGATAAAATTCAACAGAAGCAAATATGCATCACTGTTTTAAATATCATATGAAGATAACTAGGTCTGGATCAAGTGGTGGTGACTCCTCATTTTTCCTACTTTGTATCCACAGAGCTTGGAAGAAGTTTACAACCTTAGGTGGTGTTATGGTTTGAGGAAACAATGAATTGTTATGGGTTATGTAGGCAATTATCCGGTCACCCAATGACCCCTTCCCTCCCAGGAGAGGGGAATTGGGAGACACAAAGAAACACGAGACTTGAAATGTAAATACATTTAATAGAATAAGATTAAATAACTAACAATAATACTAAAAAAACAGTAATAATCCAGACACTGATATGAGATTTACAAGAAGTATACTCAGCCAGTTCTATCAGCAGGAAGCTGTGCACTCCCAGCAGTGGACAATAAATGTCAGGCACTGTGAGTGCAACAGCTTTGGGATGAAAGGGAGGCCTCAGGGCTCAGGCACCAGGGCAAGGAGTTGTCTGGATCACCACCATCAAGGGAGAGCCCACAACGCAGTAAACTTTTCTAATTTATATTGAATGTGATGTTCATGGTATGAAATAATCCTGTTGGCTAGCTTGGGTCAAATGCACAGGCCTTGCTCCTCCACATCCCTGTACCTGGCAAGGCTTGAAAACACTGAGACCTTGAATCTCACAGAGCCTGGCTGGCCATAAAGTAAATATTTTCATGAACTTGGACACTAGAGTCCTCCAAAAGTGCAATTTTCCCAGCATCAGAAGTAAAGTTAGTCCTGGGCCTCTCAACCCAGGACAGGTGGTCACATTAAAAAAACATGAAAGAAAACATCTGGCAAATGCAATAACGCAGAGAAGCCATGCACTGCTTTCAGAAGTTACACCCTTCATGCTATCGCTATAACTTCTTGTGTACACAATTACAGTAATTTTGCTAAGATAAAAAATTTTGCCATTTGTGTAGTTAAGCTATACAAGGTGGATTGTTTTTTCCCTATGCTTGTTCCCTCACCTTTAAAACAAGATGTTGATAGGCAACTGAGCGTAGTCACTGTATTATCTATAAAGAAGGGACAATGGAATACATGGTTATGACATATTTATCTGTAAAATTGTAAATATTATCAATAGTGACTAAAAATTACTATCATCTGTAGACATGCACATTGTACAATGTACGGAGGGCAGCACAGTTAAACACATCATGCTTTGTGCTTCAGGAGTAAGAGGACCCTTAGGTTTACATTAATTTTTGATGATATTCCCTTTCTTTCTACTGTTTTCTACACTGCTTTTGAAATTTTTGTGTCAAATTGCACTTTACTGAGAAGTGAGATGTTGTAAAGAATAAAGTCAATTGAGTGTACTTTGCACAGACTTCACTTGAATGCATTTACTTTTAAAGTATTATAGTTGTTGAAGGATGTACCTAAAAATGTTTATGCGCTTATGGTTTATTAATGCCATAGAATTGCTGGAGGATAACTGCATAAAGTACTGAAATGATAGTACTGTAGGTAAAATGTATTTACGAGGCAAATAGTTCCGCAAAACATCTTTGTTGGAGACATGGACAGTGGGATTGAATGCACCCTCAGCAAGTTAATGCTAATGACACCAAGCTTGGTGGTGTGGTCAACAAACTGGAGGGAAGGGATGCCATCCAGAGGGACCTGGACAGGCTCAAGAGGTGGGCTAATGCAAATGCCATGAAGTTCAACCAAGCCAAGTGCAAGGTCCTGCACCTGGGA
>VZRU01006264.1:503735-517836 GCA_013398155.1 Pedionomus torquatus
GTTTGTGGTTTTGGTTTTTTTTTTTTGCCTCCCTTCCCTCCAATGTCTCTTGCATTATTGATTTTAATGATATTTAGAAAAGACTTATATATACATGTTATATACAAACATTTTATTTCTACTGCCTAAACTTTTGGCAACATTTTAAAAAAGGCTCAAATGTAAGACTGTGACCTACATGAATTTCACAAAACAGTCAATCCATTTTCTGATGGTATGTACTTTGGTTTTGCTCTCTAGAAGTTGAACAAACTTGTCTTGATCATAAGCAGAGCCTTTGGAACTAGTATTTCATCAAGGTCAAGGTACAATAAATATTAACTGAGGAGTGTAGAGTTTTATTAAGGAATTTGGAATAAGAGGTTTGACCCAAACATTAGGAGATTTTAATATGCAAGTAAAAAAGTTTGTCATATATTTTGGATAAATTCTTAAACCTAAAAATGATAAAAGTGTAAAAAAAAATCCTACATTTTATAGTAATTCAAGACTGTGCAGACAAGTAATACAGTGTATATCTTTTAATGCACATTTTGCTAAAACTAGCAGAATGTACTATTGTTAGGTCTCACATTTTTTTGCAGTTTAATTTTCTCAGTTGAGCAAAAAATGTTTGAGTTAAATCATTATGCAGTTGGAAATTCTCTATTTCTGTCTGGTTATGCGTATAATGGAAGTGAAGTAACAGTTACTATGGTATAAAAGACACTGAGGTGCTGGTGCTAGAGCTTTTTCTTTTTATATATATACCATTGTCTTTTTATTATTTCTTTTTCTACTTCATCCTCTTGTTCCTGTGATTCCAATGGCAACCTTTTCTAATGCTCAGGTAAGTCAAAGGGAAGTAACTCAAACCCCCAAGGAAATTATACTTCTTGTAATTGGTGCTATGAAAAAAAGCCAAGAATTTCTAATGTTGGGGGATAACCCTCTGGCCATACCAGGAGTTTGTTAACCTTATGATTGTTGCTATGAAGGAAGAGATAAGACAGCAATGTTACACAGAAAGAGACATCTCTGATGATCGTAAACAACATACAAGGCTGCATGACAAAGCTGTACATGTTACACAGAGAAAACTTTGGATAGGAGTGCAAGCCAGTAGTTCTTCTCCATAGCACCAAGGTATGAAGGCTGTCCTTTACCACGAAGAGAACCTAAATATATCTGTGTCCTGTAATAATGCCCCAGGACTCCAATCCCCTGGTCCAACAGAGCATCACTGTTAGGGCACGTGCAAGGACATCTTTTTAGGTTACAGAAACAATGCTTGAGAATACAGCCTAGATATATGCTCAGCTTTTTTTTTTTTTTTTTTTTTTTTTTTATTGTGTGTGGTTTTGTTGTTTGTTTTTTTGTTTGTTTGTTTTTTTTTTAAATGAAAGAACAGTCATGATGTCTTCTCAAGCAATTCTATTGTTTGACTCAAAGTTGTCGAGAAATACCGTACATCATTGGTCTAACTGTGGCAACCACTACACCTCTGAGAGTCTATCTGCTTGGATTAAATCCACAGGACAAATTGCCCACATGCCTATATCACCAAGTGGGATATTGCTCCCAGGCCCCAAACCCCAATCTTTATTTCAATCCTGTTCAAATGATTCATTCATATTTCCTAACATGAGAGCACAGCAAAACCCTTCCATGCATTTAACAAAAGTTATTGAATCATGGTGTAGTACCACCAACATGTGTGTATCCTATGGTAATGGCACCATGCAAGGTGAACACCACTGCTTCACAACTTGAAGAGTAAACAAATGGTTCAGGTGTTGTCATTCATTAGACTACAAAGGATGACCAACTGACGTAGTGGTTGTTCTTCTTCTCTTTCCTATTGATCTGGTAGGAAAGGGTTTTCTCCTCAATAAGCCTCTGAAGGTGATTTAAGGCTGTTGCTGAGATTTCCTTTGCTCAATTCATTACATTTTATGCAGATGTGATACAGGGAAAGCAGTATGAACACAAAATAGTGTCCTTAACAGACATATACATACTCACACCCAATCCCAGACAAAGCAACCCCCCCCAAAAACCTGGAAGAACAGGGCTATAGATATGGAGTTTATAATTGTTTCCATCTTCTAACATTTTTTTTCCCCTTTCTGCAAGGTTTTGCATCATACTTTAGATTGGTATTACCTGAGGAGAATAATATAAAAGCAGAGCCAAGCAGATAGACAATTACAGTTACACAAAGAAATTCCTGGATTTCTACTCATGTCAGGTTCAAAACTCCAGAATAATCCGTTAAGGTTACCTACACCTTGAAAGATATATAAAGTAGGAAAGAGTTTGGACATGTTTGCTTCAATAATCATTGAATAAGCAATGAATTCTAGCTATCCTTTAGCTTCTACAAATGCTCCTTTTTATAAGAGGAGTTTTTAGAGCAACCTGCATGACCTGAAGTGTTTTGGTGGGTATATAGGGAAGGTATCTCTCCATCTCAAATCTTTTACACATTGTCCTGGTTTTAGCTGGGATACGGTTAATTTTCTTCCTAGTAGCGTCTGTTTTGGATTTAGTATGAGAATAATGTTGATAAGACAAAAGGTTTTGCTGTTGTTAGGTAATAACTATACGAAGTCAAAGACACTTTAGGTTTCCCATAGAAGCTGAAAGGAAACATAGACAGGACAAGCTGACCAAAGGAATATTCCATACCACAGTCATCATGCTCAGTATATAAATAGGAGTTAGCAGTGGTGCAGGAACCCATGCTCATTGCTCAGGATGGGATGGGCAACCCATTAGCAGGAGGTGAGAGCAATTGTATAGCATCACTTTAGTATGTTTTGGGTTTTTTTTTTGTTTTTTTTGGTGTTTTTTTTTTTACTGTTATTATTGTTTTTATTATTACAGTTTTCCATTACTGTTTTATTAAACTGTCTTTATCTCAACCCATGAGTTCGTTGTTTGTTTTGTGTTTTTTTGTTTTGTTTTGTTTTTGTGTTTGTTCAGTTTTTTTTTTAGTTTTTCTCACTCTTCTTACCCTATTCAGGGGGAGGGAGTGAACAGTTGCATTGTCCTAGTTCCTGGCTGGGGTTAAATGAAGATGTACCTTCTTTCACCTAAATTCAGATGGTATTGAAAGAGGACAGAAGCTTGGCAAAATGCTTTGTCAAAAGCAATTATATTTTTCTCAGAGACAAATAACAAAAAGAGGTGTAGAATTACAAGAAAAAAAAATATCACCAATTAAGACACTATTTGTATTCCTCTATGTCTCAGGAGAGCCAGCTTCCTTCCAGGGTATCCTCCTATCTTGTCTTGTATTCTAGTCTTTCCCTCTGGTAAACAAGATCTTCCCTCCTTGTTCATGTGTTCTTGGACGTGAAACCCAGTGAGATTTCCTGTACTAGATATTTGCATATATTTACATAACTCACTATTTCAGGAGAGTATCAAGAGAGAGGAAAATAAAAAGTAAACAAGGGGAACAATAAGGAACATTTTAAAGTCATCAGTTTTAGGATGATAGTTGTCTTTGTCCTCCACTGGCAAAGTGAGTTCAAGTCTTGACAAGTGTCTGTTCATTCAAGGATGTAAAAGCAAGTGTTACTGTCTTTTTGTGTGTGTTTTCTGTGTAACTGATTCTAGAATATTGTTAATGGCAAGACTAAATAAGTGTAGGATTTTACAGTCCTTAAAATTTCACTGAAGCACACATATTTAGAGATAGAATTTTTAACCATCATAAATCAGAAAAAAAACCCACAATTAATAGTAGCTCTGTTGAATTTTAAAACAAAGAAACAAAAGCATTAAGTTCATTTCAAATGTGCTTAAAAATAACCAGCAGTCATTTTTAAGTGTATGTGAAAGGTACAGGGGTGTATATGGATAGCAACAAGCTATTGCAGAAAGGTCTCCAAACAAAAGGAAGCACTGAAAAATTTTGAATGAGATGATATTTGAAGACGTTCAAAGTCAACCTAGTTAAGAATGTGATACTTAAATTGCAGAAAATTCTAGATTTGCTTGCAGATTATAGACAGTGAATTTTAGAAGTATACTCTTCTGACTTTTTCATTGTCATGAAGTCTGGAAAAAAACCCAACTTGTTTAAGATGCAGTCACTAGCACAGAGTAACAAAGATAGAATTTTAAATTGCAATTTTTGACCAGCATGTTTGGTGCTTATTTGTCAGCTATTACTGACTATGTTACTGACATAACTGAATTCTGGTAAATGGATTAAGGGGAAAACTGAATAGACCTTTATCTTTTCATCAAAAGGTTATTGTCTTCATGTCATTTTATTTAAAGAAAAAAAAAAAAGGAGATAATTTAAATATTTTTTTTTCGCTTGATTTTCTCGAATACTAGCATTCTAGATTGCATTTATTTATTGAAGGAGGTCAGCCATAGGAGGGAATAGTTGACTTGTATTTTAGAGAAAAACCTTCTAATGGTCTTTAGAATTTTTTATGCTCCAGGATGAGTCTTGCTTGCATGAAACCTGATACAATTTTTCATAACAAAAATGTTAATAAATATACACCTGCCACGTAAATGAAAATAATTTTATTTATTCAGAAATTAAGAATTTTAACTTTTTCATGAAAAAAATTAACTAGAACATAATAACCTTTGGGAAATAAAAATGTGTTTGTTTGAAGGCTTGTGTTTATTTTTATTCCAGGTGCCTTTTTGTGGTTTATTTGGGGCTTTAGTATGTACTTATTTGTTGCATTTGTTTCAGAATGTTCATAGAATCATAGAATGGTTAGAGTTGGAAGGGATCTGAAAGATCATTGAGTTCTAACTCCCCTGCCACGGGCAGGAACGTCTCCCACTAGAGCAGGTTGCTCAAAGCCCCATCCAGCCTGGCCTTAAACACTTCCAAGGATGGGGTATTCCACCCCCTGTGAGCCATGGCCACGGGTAGCATGGAGCTGGCTGGGAAGGGGAGGGACGACAGTAAGTGGAGGGTGAGGCACCTGCGACGGATATGGGGCGGTGGTGGGTCTGTCGGTCAGTGGTGGGTATCACAGTCATGTTACATATCCTTCTCCATGTGTTTTCCTTGTTCGACTTGTTCTACTTGTTGTTCTGTTGAACAGGTTTTGATCCAACCCATGAATGTTGCCTTTTCTTTCCAATCCTCTCTCCAGCGCTGTGGGCTGTTAGAGTGACAGGACTGCCACCTGGTTCTTTGTTGCCATCAGAGGCTAAAGTACGACAAGGCTCTTGTAATGACTCAAAAATAAATACCACATTTTTATTCACATGGATGTCTTAATTTTTTTGAAAAAAAAAAAATCAACCACAAAGCAAACCAAAAACACTACAAAGAAACAAATTAGTCCCTTTAAATTTTAAGATAATATAATATATAGATATATTATATATATATAATATAATAGGTCCTTTAAATTTTAAGATAAACTGCTTGTGTAATCAATATCTTTATCTCAATCACTGTATTTACTAAAACTAAAAACCTTATAATAAAACAGAAAAACAAAGAAAACAAACTTTAAACAGTCCTTGAGTTATTAGAAGACGCACCCTAACTCTTTCCTGTTATTAAACTTCTCTGAGAAAAAACATTTTTAAATGGACAAATAGGTAGAAAGCTCACAAAACGCCGCATAAAGATGCATATTCTAAAAATATAAACAAAAAATATACTTAAGAAAGCACAGATTTGTTTTTAGTCACATAAGAACATGGCTCACTTGCATGAATAAAACTGTACATTTTCCTTTTGAAGAGTATACTCCTCTCTTATTTAGGTTCCAGATAACTTCAAAAATATATTTTCAAAATATTTGTCTAAAACTATGGCACAGTTTTGGGAACATATTTGGGAACATATTCATTTAAACAAACCTTTACTGAATGTGTGCCATTTAAGTTTTGCCAGTATCTTTTCAGGCACTACCATGTAACTTGAATTAGATCCTCCATTGATTTTTCTCAGTGGCTGCAAGTCAATCTCTTAAAAAAACAAAATGATTTTCATTTAGTCTACTGATGTAATTTATAGAGCAATCAAAATAAATTGTTAAAACTGGACATTTTTTTTGGCCTCAGATTTGAATGTGCTTTAATCAACCGAGGCATCTGTGTTAAAATACAGTCACTGTCTGCAATCAATGAAGAGACATAGTTTTACTTTGACGGTTCTACTGGTCCTGAGTGAATTGAATCTCCCACTCAAAGTGTCAGTCTGCTGGAAATTA
This sequence comes from Pedionomus torquatus, assembly GCA_013398155.1. NCBI lineage: Eukaryota > Metazoa > Chordata > Aves > Charadriiformes > Pedionomidae > Pedionomus > Pedionomus torquatus. Next base: position 509,933 of record VZRU01006264.1, read on the forward strand.
TATTGTGAACACCAAGGTTGTTTTAGAAAACTTGGTCCCGCCAGTGGGAAAAAGAATATAATTTGGTTGTTTTCATACTATTTGCATTAAAATGTTGGTTTAGCTAATGTGAATAATTTAGATAATGTGAATTTATATTACATTGAAAGTCCAATAACAAGATATTTCAAAAATCAGCCACTACTGACAGGCTTTAATAATTACCATGACTCTTTGTTTGATGTAGGGCATCAAATTTAAAACAGGTGAGCCTTGCAAATTCAATGTTTCAAGCTTAGGAAAAAAAAAAAAAAAAAAAACAAAACAGTGGGAGCTTTTTGAGTTTAAGAAACTAAATTCATCTGCAATGCATGGTGATTAGACTTACAAAGAGTGACAGTCTTTTCCCAGCTTTATAAGGTCATGTGAGAGGTCCCAGAAGAACCCATCCCAAGGAAAGATAGCAGGAGGAGTAGTTCAGCTTGAGGGGAAAGGTTGTCAGGTATGTAAGGAATACCTAATGCTTCCATCTGCAGCTGTCAGTGTTAAAGTATTTCTTCTCTTGAAATAAAACATGTCTGTGCATATACCTTGCTTCAGGCAGTCACTGACTTCAGGAGCAGTTTTGGTTCTTTGAGGACAGTATGCTGAGACTTCAAATGAAAACAACAAATAGAGGGCCAGGTAGATCCACCCCAAACTGTGAAGGTACCTTTGTCCTTGTCTTGCGAGAGGTGCACAAGAAGGAGCAGGAGTAGGATGGAGTGTTACTGGTGAAGTTCAGTGGGAGCACAGGGTACAGAGGAGGCTGTTTAAGGAAAATTCTCAGCTCTCTACAGTACACCAAGGATTGACAAGTGCAAGAAGGTGTCACAGGAGGTACACAACCCATAATGAACTATGGGCTCATGGAAAATGGAGGAATAGATGATGGGTACTATGGGCATTCTTGTCTTTGTCCTTACGGTTTGTCTGTCTGTGGGGTTCTTTTTGGCTAAGATAAAGTTGTGCCTTACACATCTGGCATCTAATACAGTAAAAAACCCATATGAACTAGAAATGAATTCTGTACAATTAGTGTTTTACTTCTTAAGAGTCCTTCAAGAATCAAATTAAATAATCATAGAATCGTAGAATGGTTAGAGTTGGAAGGGACCTTAAAGATCATTGAGTTCCAACCCCACTGCTGTGGGCAGGGACGTCTCCCACTAGATCAGTAACAGAGGTATATCAGAGAAGAAATTAGCAGGAATAAGTAGCTAAGAAATGATATATAATGACAGCATGTACTCCAAGTGCTAAACAAGGCATTTGGAAGTGTGCGTTGATGTGATGTGTTAACTGCATATTTCAGTGTAGACTTGTTTTTTTCCTGATGTTTGCCCTGAGTCAACTATGATGTTTTCAGTTGAACTGTATCTTATTAATAACCTAGAAGAGCAGATAATATGTTGATGCAATTAGTGTACGAAACACATCTGTGAGATTCTGGAATTGCATATGGAAATGAGAAAAAAAAATGAAAAAGAAGGTGGCAGAATATAGTCAGTCTTAAACTAGGTGAAACAAATGATAACAGGAGGTAAAAGATGACACCAACAATAGATACTGTTCAGGAAAACATACCAACCCACTTAGGCCTGAACCTTACGAAGTCATCTATGTACTTCACTGTGCTTGTGTAATAGGATTACTCTCATTCTTAACTGAAAGTACATGAACAAGTACTTTGCTTGATTTCAGTGATTCCAGAGGAGGCAGAGTTGTATAAATACCAATTTAGGCAGCAGCTCACATGTTACATAGCCGGACAAGTCACACAAATATAACCAGACTAATTGAGCTTTAGAGACAAAAGAGAAGCAAGTTGACAGTAATAGGCCTGCCTTGCTTTCCCATCTTAACTGCAGTTAGAGCCCACTTGCCGAGATATTTTTACTCATACATGTCCCATTATAAAATATGTTGATAAGTGGATGGAATTCAGAAAATAGAGACCTTAATGATTAGAAGCCTGGCAAGCTTCTCTACAAATGATTAATCAAAAAACTTACCTTAAGGTTTAATCACTATAATGAACTGAGATCTTCCCATTGTTTCCAGCATTTCACTGATCAAGCCTTATGTATGTATTTTGTAGGATATGATGGGATTTAAATACTGGGAAAAAATGAAAGTTCTCAGTAAGAAGAAATAATTTTTTAAAAGTACAAAAAATGAAAGTACATAAGCTACTTTAAAAAAAAATTAAATTCTACTGAATACATAAGAGCTTTCAACTGTGGAATAGCACTGCTAGGGAAAAAAATCAAAATAGTTACCTTGTTATTGGTAATACCTTTATTTACAATGTGTTCAATTAGAACTTTAATATCATCTGTTCCTTATTTTTAACTATTAACCATCGTACTCTTCCACTGATCTTAGTCAATAAATGGGAGGGTAGAAAAAAGAAAAAAAAAAAAAAAGAAAAGTCTAGTTTGCCTGTGGTTATGATTTCCTTTCTTGATAGGCCTTATATTTTTTATCTGAGAGGAGCAGCCTTCTGTTTTCTATGCCAGCACAAGTTCTTCAATATGCTCATATTGCTCGTATTCAATTGCAAGAGTAATTTTAGCAATTGTAAATGTTTGTGAATGCCTTTGATTTGGGAGAATGTGATATTCAAAGACAGGGTAAAATTTCTAACTGCAAAAGATAGAGCACAGCCTTCAGATGCTTAATGTGTTTGATAGACTTTGCCACTGTAGCATATACTTGTGACTCAGGAGGTCATCTTAAAATTGCAATTTTCCAGGAAATTCCAGTTCTTGTGGAAGTTAACAACAACTATACAATATAATTGGCAAAATCTAGGAGCTGTACTGAGTTTCAAAGGTAAGTATTTGTTCATATTCTTGTTCAAAGAATCTCTGAACTTGAACTTCATTCCAAAGGGAACCAGTTATCTGTCGTGTTTGCCAAAGATAGACAGGAAGGACAATTTGATGAATCCAGACATTATTTCTAAGGACAGTTTTCCTAAGGACAGTTTTCCAAACAACACATGGCTCCAATGAACTTCAGCCATGTGTTCATTAAGGTATTTGACACAAAAGGTTAGGTAAGTTTTGCCATTATGATCTGGTTTGTATTATGAAATTAAGTTCCTTCAAAGAAATTAAGTTCCTTCCAGCTCAGAAGCCAAGTGGCATTTAACAACAATTTTCTATGGTTAAACTCCCTCCTCCATTTTTTTTTTTTCCAAATTTTTCAACTGAATATTTCTTAGAATGAGACAAACTATGACCAGGAAAGTGATAACACACAATGTATAGAATTGTATACCAATACTTGAGATCATTTGCAGTGCCATTCTTTACCTTCAGTATAGAAGTAACTTCTGGCTATATCCACAGTGGTAAATTCACTTTCAAGAGGATATGATCTCTATAGCAGACTTCTAATAATTTAATTGTTTGTTAGCTCACTACCTGATTGTTTTGAACTACTCCAGACAGTTGTCTCCAGGAATATTCATAATGAGCAACCTAACCATTAAAAGTGTGAGTTTGAGCCAGACTGATACCTGGTTTCAGATTCAGGATAAATCCTTTGCCTCTGTTACCTAGAACACATATGTATAACCTAAGCACGTAAAATGTATGAGCAAACTGGGTTGCTAAGTTAGGCAAATTGGATCTCCTTTCCATCTTTTCTCTCATTCCACAAATATTCTAAAGGATGAAATATGCATTTATCATTCTCTACTATTTAATTCTCTAAAAAGCCAAACCACAGTTTTCCCTCAAGAGATGCATTCTTCTCATAAGAACCTAATAAAATACACCAATTCTGATTAAGTTCCCAATTAAAACAGTGTGCTGCTAAAATCCTTCATGAAGATGGCTATTTTAGGCTATCGTATTAGCAAGAGGAGCTGAAAAAATGTGGGTGTAAGTGATGAGATGTTTATGCATTGAATAAAATTTCACCAACTGATACTTTTGCCTATTACAATAATCCTGAAAGCTTTATGTGCTGAGTTTACAAGGTGAGGCTTCAGTAGTGGAGCTGCAGGGATGGCTTCTGAAAGAAGAGGCTGGGGTTGCCCTATGCCAGGCACAGCTGGCTCCAATGGACCCACCACGGGGCACAGTTGAGCCCATAAGCCAAGCTAGTGCATCTAAGGGAAAACACATTTAAGAAAGGGCAAGTTGCTGCACAATAGCAAAGAGTGAGGAAAAAAGATAATGTGTGAAAAACAGCTCTGTAAGCACCGGTGTCAGAGAAGAAAGAGGAGGAGGAGGCAGAGACACTCCAGGTGTCAGAGAAGAAAATCCACTGCAGCCCAGGGAAAATGAAGATAACAGAGCAGATACCCGCATTGCATTCCGTGAAGAGGATCACATCAGAGTAGATAACCACACTGCAGTCTAAGCCAGAGAAGGCTGATATTCCCCAAAAAAACATCGGTGCTGGACCAGGATGAAAATGGAGGAGGAAAAAGAAACAGAGACAAGCTATTATAGACTGACCACAACTCCTGTTCCTCAACTGCTTGCATCACTTGAGGTACAGAGGAGGTAAATGAGGTAGGGCTGAAGAAGTGGAGATGAGTCTGACATGGAAGAAGTTGGTTTAGCATTTTTCTTTGTTTCTCACCATCACACTCTAGTTTTAATTTGCAATACATTAAATTAATTCTCCCTGAGACAAGTCTAGTCTACCCAGGAAAGTAATTGGTAAGTGATCTCCCACGAAAAGCCATGAGCTTTTTTTTTCATCATATTTCCTCAACATCTTTTTTTTTTTTTTTTCCTGCATAAGACTAGATCTGTTTCAAGCAAACTAAAATTTTTAACAGTACAGAAAGAAAATAATTTGTCCTTGTACTTTACATTGCTCGTTGAATGGTTTTGGTTTAGTTTAGTTTCTTTTAAATAATATTTTCAAAGGTCTCCAATTCTGTATGATTTTTATTGACAGCCATCCAATTTTGGTACAGTAAACATAAGCAAGAAAGTCCTATTCAAGATTTTATGCTTCACATTCAGCCTTTCTAGTATACTTTCCCTCTTTAAAATAGAAAAGAACCGTTAATTACACTTTTTGTGCTTCTTAAAAATAAATGAATATACTATTTCTGTTTTGGTAGGGAAATGTTGCCTTCTGTAATCTAAAATTGTGGTCATTATCATTGTGCAACCATATGGTTAAATTTTCTTGGCAATCTCTGTGTGTCCTGATCTCTCACTAGGGAGCTGACAGCTAGACAAAATACAATGTTGTAAAAGTTCATCTGCTCAGAGATGATAGCAGTACTGAATGATGAGAGTTAGAAAGAGGTAAGAACACTTATAAGCAAAGACAACAAACTTCTTCTTCCAGAGTTGTCTGGAAATAAGTCTTCTAGGTATTGATAGTGCTGCTTCCCTGTTATGTCTGTTTAAGGATATTATCATATAACTGATTCGGGGTTTTTTTAAAGGAATCTACTCAGGATTTTAAGGAGATCTCTCTGTCTCAGAGATTTTTACCTAAGGGTAAAGGAAGAATAAAAGAACAAAACCCACCATTTTTACCTGTTAGCCAGATAAATAACTGCCGTACAGTATGGACTGCGGAAGGATGGCTAAGTGATAAAGGACATGATCTCACTGCTGAGAGCAATCCAGTTTTTAGCAAACCATAACTGCACAACTAGATGTAAAAAGGGCAAAGCAACTTGCCCTTGATCCCACCTGGAGAGGGAAGTAACGAACTGATAAACAAGTTAGGGAGAGCTATGTCTGGAAAGTTAAAACAGACTCCTTCGTGTGGGCAGCAACGCTCTATCAGTCATGTAACAGCTTGAGGCTAGCGGACAAATGCTATGAACCAATGACAAATTGTTGGTTATCACGTGCTTTTTTTTGGATACCTATATAACTTTTGTAAGTGCGTAGAATAAAAGAGAACGATCATACTCGTATTGAGACTCCATCATTACTCCTGGTCTGTCTCCCACTCCAACAATGGACAATTCTGAGTGCCCTAAGAACTGTTCCTTGGGAAGTTATTCCATGATACTGGAGGGGTAAACTTCAGACGGTCCCACATACTCCGTGTGTGTGTATGTGTGCTGTGCAGCAGAGATGGATCCCAACATAGACTTATCTGGGAGTACTTGCAGAGATCATAAATAACATACTGCTCACTCCAGCATTAGAAAAAAAGCAACAACCATGATTACTCCTTTGTTTTGGTGACCCTAGATGGTAGTGTTTGAACATTCAGTTCGGAGAAAAAAAAAAAAAAAAATACATAGGAACAGTGCTTAATAACTTATATTTAAAAGAACAAGAAATTCGTTCTGATTTGTTTTATTTTCTTTTGTTTTCTACTTTAAGTGACATCCAAGACTGAATACCTAGTTTGAGTCAAGTCTCAAGGTACAGGCACAGGTGTGACATTGCTAAAGCCACTTTTTCTTTTCTTTTCTTTTCTTTTCTTTTCTTTTCTTTTCTTTTCTTTTCTTTTCTTTTCTTTTCTTTTCTTTTCTTTTCTTTTCTTTTCTTTTCTTTTCTTTTCTTTTCTTTTCTTTTCTTTTCTTTTCTTTTCTTTTCTTTTCTTTTTTCTTTTTTTTTAGATTCGCAGTGGTGAATAATTATGATAAGAATTATTGAGATTATAAAAAAAGGTTGAAAGCTCTGTCTTATGCAAATAGAAGATTTTTTTTTTTCCTTCTCTTGCTAAAACATACACACAGTGAGAATTCTTTGGGTGCATACATGGCATACGTGTACTGTTTTGGTTCAGATCAAGAGTATGCTTTTAAATTGTTGGCTGTGCCCATTTGCTATATTTTGACCCACAGGGTGGAATGATAACTGAACATAACTGAACACACAAAAGTTTTGGTTTATTTTGGGTTTTTTATTTATTTATTTTATTATTTTTTAGGTGAAAATAAACTGAAAGATATATGCCTGAAGAACACTTAACATTCTTCAGCCACAAATTTTCGTGTTCACTTCACAGTACCAAACCAGAGAGTATCTGAGGAAACCTCCTCAAACATTGTATAAGATGTCGTATTCTACAAATTTGCTATTATTTCTTCTTGCTATTTGCTGGTGTGGATAAAGTATTTTTCCTTCCTTCTCCATAATATTTATATATAATATATAATATAATTATCTTATTGCAACAGGTCCTACTGAAAAATCTGTTACCATCTTTCTTTTTAAAGCCCCCTTTAAGTACTGGAAGGCTGCAATGAGGCTTTCCCTTGTGCCTTCTCTTCTCCAGGTTGAACAAAACCAATTCTCTCAGCTTTTCTTCACAGGAGAAGTGTTCCATCCCTATGATCAGGCTCCAACAGGTCCACGTCTTTTTTGGACTGGAAATTACAAGCATTTAGAGTATTAAGTTCATACAGTCTTAGGGTTAAAAATCCAGGGTTAAAATCTTAACAAAAAATCTGGGTATTATGTTCTTTATTTCAGAGTGCAAAAGGACATGTCCAGCATAATATTTAGACAGATAAAATTCATGGTTTAGTAGAGTAAAATCCTGACAAATGTTTTTTGTACAGTGGGACTGAATTAAAGCAATGAAATGTGTCTGAAGATGAGCAGCAGGTTTCAGTAGAGTAAAGAGTGTCAGTCCAAAGGTGGTCTGTCTATTTATTAGAGTAAAATGCTGTCCTAATCAAGGGAGAGAGAACCTAATATGCAGCATCCTGGTCATTATTTTTGGCTATCAGATAGCTTTTTATCTTAACCTTTCAAAAATAAAATTTCATAGAATTATAGAATGGTTAGAGTTGGAAGGGACCTTGAAGATCATCAAGTTCCAACCCCCCTGCCATGGGCAGGGACACCTCCCACTAGACCAGGTTGCCTGGCCTTAAACACCTCCAAGGATGGCACGGCCACAACTTCCCTGGGCAACCTGTTCCA
>VZRU01006265.1:0-46672 GCA_013398155.1 Pedionomus torquatus
AAGTCCCCCATGAGGACCAAGGTGTGCAAGCTTGACAGTGCTCCTATCTGTCTATAAAGGCTCTCATCTTCCTCTTCACTCTGATCTGGTGGTCTGTAGCAGACCCCCACTGTAATGTCACCCACCCCTGTGCTCCCTTTAATCCTAACCCATAAACTCTCCGTCAGGTCTTCTTCTGTCCCCAGGTGGAGCTCCACACATTCCAGCTGGTCTTTGACATAGAGGGCAACACCCCCTCCCCGCCTGCCCTGCCTGTCCTTCCTGAAGAGCTGTTGCCCTCTATTCCAACACTCCAGTCATAAGAGCCATCCCACCACAACTCAGTAATGCCAATTAAAACATAGCTCTTATTTGTGTTAGGAAATTATTAAACTGTAATAAAATGATGCACATGCTAGGGCTGGCCTTTTATTTCTGATGATGTGCACAAATCATTCCAGCTTCATCTTATGCTGCTTGATTAAAAGAAGTGGTCTACTACTACATTAATTGATATAAACTATTTCATCTGTTGGCAGCAGAGAGATTAGCCATCCTTCATACTTGCTTATCTGGAATAAGCCTTAGATTCATTGCTACAATCCTATAATGATGTCCTAATAGGAAACTGAAGAAATGCACTCAAAAAGAACAACAACCCCCACCAACCCCGCCATGGGAAAAAAAAAAAAAAAAAAAGGCATAATTTGATATGCAGTGTGGATTTTAGTCTTAAGACATTCATTGTTTGGCTTGTCTAAAGAAAGTGTCTGGCCACTCCTGGAAGCTACTGCTTCCAAAGTTTCATTCTACATATTCTTACAGTAACTAAAGTCTGGAAGAGATGATTTTTACACAGATGAGAAATTAGGGTTCAAGGAGAGAAAGTGATTAACTGAAGTAACAGATTCTGTCACAAAACAGGGACTTAAACACTACTGTGCGGTGTCTTGAGTCTACATACTGAATTAACCATAAACTAACTCATTTGTCTCTAACTAGGATAAATAAATTATCATGCGATTGTCAGATGGTATCTTAATCTAATAAAAAAAAAGCAAAGCAATATTATAATTTTACCGATTTACCACTATCATTTAGGCTTATATTTATTATGTAGTATTTTTTAACACATCACAAGATTCTTGGTCTGCAAGTGTTTTAGAAACTTACACAGTCTTATCTCTCTGATCCAAAGCAGCATTAACTGCACTTGTGTTATCTCTAGATAAACATTCACATCAGGCTTCAAGTGCTGCAAATTTCACGGTATTTCAGTAACCTGTTCTGGCACTTTACTACCTTTACATTACAAAAATTTCTCTGGTATCTAAACTGAACCTTCCTCACTGTCTTTTAAGATCCTCCTATTTACTGTAACATGAAGAATATTTTATTCTGTCTCTTACTGCAAATGTTTGTAGTGATTTGTATACTAGTAGGTGCCATGCTCTCCCTCCAGACTCCTTTTCTTTATGCTAGGCAACACAAATTCATTCAGTCTTTAACACTTAAACACCTGACCATTCCTGCTGATCTGCTGAGGATTTCCTTCTTCTGTCCCACACCCTTCCAGAATATACTCCAACTGAGATCTCTGTGAGATCTCACCACAGAAAGCTATCTGTCTATCTATCCAGATAACTATCTCTTTTCCTGACTAATATTTTTGCTCTTGTGAAAGCCAGCCTGTAAATGCTGTGACGTGGCAGAAAAAAAATGAGGTAGATGGGGGTTTGTAAGGGGAAAAACTCTCTTGTGTATTATTCACTTACAAGGCTGGGTGGGTCCTGCTCACATTTTTTATTGGCATTTAAGCCAGTGTTTGCACAAATACATCTTTGTTTCCAAGGCCTCAAGCAATTTGAAATTAGCTCTGGAAAGCAACCAAGAAAATGATTCTTTTTAAAAAACCTAATAATGAAATGGAACCTAGAGTGCCGGGAATATTTTATACATGATACTGTGGCCTGCTGTGTTATTTATCTTCATGGTTACTATACATTGCTCTTAAGTTATCCCTTTCGATGTTGCAAAGATAAATGCCTCAGCACAATAGTTTATTATGTATTCTCTCTCTAGATATACCTTGTATAAAATAGAGATGTATCATCCAAACATTGCTGATGCCAGATAATTTAGGAACAGTTGCCTGTTTTTATTATAAAATGGTGGGCAGCTGTGGCAAAGGATGTTTGGGACTAAAATACACAGTGCCGGAGATGAAGGCCAACAACATCTCTGATGTAGAGGAGCTCAAACACTTGGCTCCTGCAACTCAATAACAGTCAAATGAGCCAAGGTGGACCCAGAGCTTCACTGGTTCTTTGAGATTTTCTTTGCTTCTGGTGTACTGTCTTACTCTTAGGGCTGGATGTTTTCTATAGTCTGATTAGAACTGTCTTTTTTAAGGGAGAGGAATGTCACAGTAAACACTAAATATGTAGCAGCAGCTCTTTGATGCTCCACTAGAAGCTTAAACTGTTGTGATGGAGAGAAGGAGGGTAGGTTAGATAACTGAGCACACCTTCAGTGATATGCAGACGAACTGAAGAAGAAAGTGGAAACAAATTATGGAGAATGATCTGTAGAAAGGGCAGCAATTAGCTGTCTTTGAGACAGTAAACCAGAAAGTTTGTCAAGGTATAAGTATATATATTTGCATATCATATGTTACAAATAAAGGTGAGCAATGCTTTTGAATTCACATCATAGTTCCTACAAATCCCCATTTTTGTTTTAGAGCGTAGATGTTATCATGATGGACCAGTAACTGTTTCAGGATTTCGTTCATTTTTATGGTACCAGTGATGAACCTGTATGCATATGGGAGCTCAAGTGCTTGTAATCAAATCATTGCCATCCAAAAGTTTCATTTTCTAAATTTTCTTATAGTTTCTAAATTAAGACAAAAGGAAATGCTTCAGCTTCAAAAATATTAGCCTATTTTAATTCTTTGAGAAATAAAGAAGATGTAAGATGCAAAATAGGCATAGGGTGAAACTATGTGAATTTAGAAGCTCTAACATGTAGAATAGTTGTTCACTTATTTTTTTAAAGGAAAAGGTACACCAGTACTTCTATGGTCCACTCAGGATAGCTCTGAGGGGTTTTATTTTCTATAAGTTAAAATAGTAAGTTAGACTGTTTATTCATACAGTTTTGACAAAAAAAAAAATATCTGGAAAAAAAGTATTTCAGATCTAATATTCTCAGTGATGTTCAGCTGATTCTGGTGTGTGTATCCAATATACTCCTTTTATGTGCCCAAAAGATATTTGCATCCAATATACTATGACCAGGAGTGATGTACCATGCAAAAATTCTTACCAGCAGTACTTCTTTTAACACCAACAATCATCTTTATAATTATCCCTGTTTGCAATCTGCATCAAGTTTTGGTACATTCATATTTTCCACAAATAAGGAATACACACATATTTAAAGTTTGATACTTAGCCATTCAGCAAGCTTTTATTATTTGCAGATTACAGGAACTGCTAATAACTGAGCAGAAAAAGCAGGAAAAGATTGTTCATGTCAATTATAATAAGAAAAATGTTTAAAATCAAGAAGACTGTTTGAAAATTGCAAAATTTTGTTGTAAAAAGCTGCATACCTTATTTGAATACTGTGTATGGGAGCAGAACAGAGGCATTTCTATGGCAAAACATCATCACTATAAGAGGTTATTATATTTTTTAAAGTCTATTGTCCTTTTTTTTGGATAGCTTTTTTTTTTCCTGGGCATCTGAAAATACCCTACAGAAACTTGCTGAGTGCTTACATAGTACAATGATAATTTTTTCAAATACAATTAAATGAATTTATTTGCATCAAAGATAACTAATAAGTGGATCTTACACCAAAGGTACATGAAAGTTGAATTCTGAACAATATTGTACCTACAGTTTAATTCCAGCCTGTCAGGTGAAAATGTTTTCAAGATAGTTTGATAGTTTTAGCTCTGTCTCCCTCTCTAGTTAGTAGGCTATGGCTTTTAAGGCCAAATCATTTCAAATAAAGTAAGCATTTCAGTAAATTGCAGGGTGATAGGCTAATACAATCTCTTCCATTGCAAAAATCTGTTTGCCTTTCCTGATATCTTACTTGGAACTTTTGCCAGCACATTCAAGATTAAGCAGGCAGGATTTTTTGCTGGGTCAAAGCCTTAGATAATATCTGTGCCAGGAAGGTTTCGCTATTTTGCTATCTCTTTCATTTCCCATTTCCTCCTATTTTTGATACCTCCTTTTAAATTAGTAAATATCTCACTTTAGGGAGCAAGCTGTATGACCTAAAATGTCTTAGGCTTTTCCAAACTGAAAATGCTGAAGCGCAGAAGGAGGAACATTTTATTTCAAATGTACTATCTCAGCTCTTATCAAAGTGTAAAACCAGCATGATAGGTTGACATTTACAATTTACTGCCCATTTTATCACTGATCACTGATGCCATGCTATAGGTCTCCCACAACAGGACTAGACTACCTGAGGAGTGAGACAGCTCTAACAGTGTGATTGCAGAACACATCAGTCAGTAGGGTCAAAATCTTAGCTCATATGGAGTGGGCGAGAAAAAGCAATAAATCATCATTCCCTCCAGCTTTCTGGTTTGAGCATCTTTTGCTATTGAGCTTAGCAGCTACTTTTTTTTTTTTACTTGAGTTCAAGTAAAGCAGCTTATGTTACGAGGATACCCCAGGCACACGTCTACAGCAGACAATGCTTGATTAAATCTTTGGATAGTTGGAAGTTTTTTCAGGGATCTGTACAATGTCTTTTCCAAGACTGTTTCTGCAAGCCGTTTTTTTCCCATTTCTATTATCTGCATGTAGCCCATAGGAACATGATCCTCTATCAAAACAAAGAAAAGCTTTGCAATGGGAACATGGTTAGTAAAGATGTTACTTCCTTTTTAAATATAGTTCATCACATTTATAAGTTTTCTTAATTAATTCTGCTGTGGAAAATAACCAAAAGAATTGAGCAGCAAAAAGAAGAGGAGAAATCTTCCTGATCACAGACCCTTAGCAAGCTACAACATCTTCTGAGAATGATTTTACAATTTATGGCACTTTTCAAATACTGTAGATCCAACATGCTTGATGTCATAACGTCACAGTGATTTGCTGCTACAACTTCATAAATATGGGGAAGATATATTACTTTTGTCCAAATTATACCTACTTAATAACATTCACTATTTTACTGTCAGTATAGCCCTGGTATTCCAACTTCTGAGTAGCTGCAATGAACTACCATATTAAATTCAACTAAACGTTTTACTCCAGCACCAATAAAAAAACCACTGTGAAAGTAACAGCAATAAAAAATATTTCTGAAAAATAAATCACCTTCTCTCCTTTTAGAGTATGCTTTTTCACTTTCCTTAAGCACAAATATTTTTACCAAAACCTTCCTGACCTGAAGGTCAATATAGGTAATAATCTATCTCAGAACAATGAACACTTTAAGATACTGCACCTGCTAACCACTGGGATTTAAAGTATCTTATTCCAATAAAGTGGTCTTATAACTGGATTGTGTATGGAAAATCTATTTCTGGTCTTCTGTCTTAGCAGAAATGGTAATATGGAGATATGGGCAAGATAGCTGACTTTCCATGGTGGAGAAATGGTTGAGGGCAATGACCGGGTCAGCAAATATAAAAATATATCACCTCAGATAATTTGGTTTTATTGCTACTATTATTTAAGCTATTGTTATTACTTATGTTTCCAGATAACGGTAACCTAGATCAATAAAACTGAAATAAGTGTAAAAATTAAATTAACTTTAAACTCTTTACTATTTTTGATGTTTTATTCAGCTTGGCCACAGAAAATAAAGGGAGCAGTTTCTACTTTTTTTTGTTTGATAGTGAACATTCTGAAGGTATAACATACAGAATTTATTGGAAATCTTGTGGGACCATGAGAAACTTGTACAGTCATCACCTATAGGTATTATTAAATACCAGAGTCAAATATGTAAAATATCTCATAGCATGTTAGTGTGTTATCTGTTTCCTATACATTTATCATGTGTACAATAAATAAGCCGTAGCATTTTGAGCAGAAAGGAAGCTCCGCAGTGGCCTGGAAACATAGAAAACTGTAGCAGTCCCTTCTGTGGTTATACCTGTATCTGGGGAAGATATATTTACTGTATAAAAACAGGCCAAAGAGCAGAAAGGCAATGAGCTGAGGAGTGTGTGGCAGTCAACCAAGAACCAATGAAGTCCAGAGGCCAGCAGTCCTGCTGGATCCACAAGAACAGAGAAAGTCTGGGCACCAAGGTCCAGCCAAGAGTGTAAAACGCCACCTGTGTGTATGGACACCAGCAAGGGGCTGCACAATTCTGATATTATATCAAGAGCTGGTGGCTGAAGTTTGAGAAGAAAGATTATAAGGTTAATTGCATACCTAGTGGGACAAGGGACACTTAGAGCAGTCCAGAAACCACTGGCAAATGAGCTGCTGCTTCTGCAGCTGGGATTCACGTCCCATCTGTAAATTGGTAACTGAGGGACCCCAAATATGTAAAAGAGCGAACTGCCTGAGGAGTAAGTGAATGCATTGTGTAGACGGGTACTTGGGATTAATGATAACAGCTTGATTCTATTAATGGTTGCAGCTTAATTAATAACAGGTGTTTTAATAGACAATGGTTGTTTCTTCTGTTACTCCTTGACTCAATTCCCTATAAGGAAAAAGGAAATGTAGAGCTAGTGTAAATAGTGGAAGACAATACAAAATAAGGGTTGGATTTAATTAGGATGAGGATATTAAAATTCATATTTTTTCCTCAAGAGTTACACAGAATTTCTTCTCACAAAAGCTAAAACTGATTTTGCTGTCATTTCCGTGTGACCAACCCTTCACTTTATGAATCCTTCTGCTATATACAATTCTTTATTTTGAAAAATATATAATTTAGATATTCAGAACTCATGGTGCTCATGAATCTTCTAAGTTTTGACATGTTCAGCCCTCCTCCCCCACCCCCCCAACATTGCATCTTTTAAAAAAATGGGATTTATTTGGCAGTGGAGAAGATGAAAAGAACACAAAAGGGAGTAGAGATTTTTTACTCGTTACTTGAAGCAATCAAGTATGAGAGTAAATCAATTGTTTTGTGTAATCTGGACATGACCCAGAAATATTATATTCTGGATAGATAGGAACTAATTAAATCATTATATCAAAATAAAAAAATAATTATCTGAGATAATCAGTGTTTTAAAAAAATTTCACATGATAAAAAACTCAATTTCACCCTGGCAGCTTGTGTCTGAGGTTGGGGGTTAAAAATGAACAATTTAAGCCACCAGAATGTTATACTGATGCCTCCATTTAAATGCAATTACAGACAATTTGAAAAAAAATGTTTTAATTGATAGAATGTAGTAAAGGAATAAAATACATGCAAAAGTCTAAACTTTAGTCAAATTTATTAATCAAGATTTTAAAAAGTCACTAGAATGTTTGGTTTTTTGTCCTTTTGTCTTGGATGAATGCTTCAAAAATCTGAGATTGTAAATACTCCAAGGTACTGTCATATATAATCTGCCAGAGTTCATCATTAAAGTTGATGCCCATTTTACTCCCACCACCATTGAGTGGGTTAAGAATTTGCCTCCAGTTTCTTTTTTCCAGAAGATGTATGGAAGATTTTAAGGGCTTCTCATTCTCTTTCTCATTTTGTGAACAAGAGGGAAAAAGAAGGAACAAAACCCACCCCCTTTCTGAAATATATGTTTCAAAATACTCATATTAATATTTGTAACAACTCTTTCAGGATAAGGAAAAAGGTGCATGCAAATTTTGACCTTATCAGGTATAGTAATTTAAGAATACCTAACTTGTTGTTAATATGAAAAGAGCAGCAGTAATAGTGGTGAAAAGTGATATATCAATGATCCATTTCTATACAAAAATATACATTTTTGTCCTTTTGTCTTGGATGAATGTCCTTTTGTCTTGGATGAATGTCCATTCATCCTGCAGATCAAACTAGTTTGTGAGACATTTTAATTGTAACAATCTGATCCAATACCCCTCCAAATCAGTGGAAATATAATCTTAGGTTCTTAATTGCTGTTGAGTGTACCCTCAGTTATGGGAGCAAGAAAATGGCAAAACCTGTGTGAAATCACATTTTCGAAGGACTGGTATTTGGTAGATCAGTACCACAGTTGTTTTTCTGGGTCCAGAGCATAACCTGAGTTACTGCAACTAGTAGAGTCTTGGAGGCTGACTGAAAATTTAAGTGTCTTGAGAAGGCACATGAAGTCTTGAGTGGTTGCGTGTAAGACAATACATTCAACAGCAGTTTTAGAAAATTTCTGAGGTGCCAACATGTTTAGAAGCCTGTTCTGTCTGACTGTCTAGGGTTACTGTCTAGATTATTAGCTACCTAAACAACATATTTCTTCTAAAGTACAGTTTATTATCCCAGAATCACCAAAAAATTGGGTGAAATGTGTGCCTATTGGGTAAAATAGCATTTATTAAGACACCAGCTCAGGGTAGTCAATTTGTATGGTCGGTAAAATCAATTGCATACCCACAGTAACATACCTTAGTGTCTACTTGGAAAATATTTAGTTTTTCACATTTTTATACCCTTTCACATGCACATACTGTATGCACTGCAATCCCTTGATTTATGACTGCATAATTTGCAGGAAATTTAGCCACCTGCACATAAAAATAGTATATCGAATCATAGATTCATGGAATGGTTGGAGTTGGAAGGGACCTAAAAGATTATCGAGTTCCAAGCCCCTGCCATGGGCAGGGACACCTCCCACTAGAGCAGGTTGCTCAAAACCCCATCCAGCCTGGCCTTAAACATCTCCAGGGATGGGGCATCCACAACTTCTCTGAGCAACCTGTTCCAGTGCCTCACCACCCTCACAGGTAAGAATTTTTTCCTAATATCCAATCTAAATCTCGCCTCTTCCAGTTTAAAACCATTACCCCTTGTCCTATCACTATGCTTCCTGACAAAGAGTCCCTCTCCTGCTCTCCTGTAGGCTCCCTTCAGATACTGGAAGGCTGCATTAAGGTCTCCCCACAGCCTTCTCTTTTCCAGGTTGAGCAGCCCTAGCTTTTATATATATTTTATATACTTACAAAAATTTGGTAATAGCAACATAATGCATCCATTTCTGATGCAGTACTTGTATTTCAACAAACAAGCACACATAGTGAAATACCGTTACGAAGCACGATAATTAGGACGAAATATCACAAGGTCATCACCTTAATATGGATGATCTGATTGCCTCATTTTCATGTCTGATACACTACCTGTAGAAAATATTAATGAAATATGTATCACCTAATAAGAAAAACTGTATATTGCAAAATTATCATAAAACATGAATAAATCCCAGAATATTCATTACATTTCTTCTCCAAATACTAATAGTAAATGAGTTATAGCAAAATTAGGCTGTTAAACATAAGCATACACAGAGAATAGTTATTCTGAACTGTGATTTGAGCTGTGTAGGTCTGCAATATACATTTCACAAGAAATACAGAGATTTTGAAATTTCATTTTGTTCTGGCCTAGAAGAAAATCAAAATATTTCTGGATTTACTGTGAAATGTATCCCAAAATTTGCAGCTCAAGTAGAATTTGCATTTCAATTTAAAACATTTTATTTAAAACAGTAAAATAAGTTATTTCTGAAAACAAATATAATTTCAAACAAAGTATTATTCAAACAGCATTGTAAATATAAGAATATTTAAAGAATTATTGAAATTCTTCATATCTCTTCCTCGATGTGTTTTGTTTAAAATAGCTGTATTTTTGGGGAAAGCTTTATTTTAATACCATAAGTCTTTTGACAAGCTCTCATGAGCACACCTCCAGGGTGCTTCTGACTGCAGATTCCAGTTTTTAATGGCAAGCTTTCTACAGCCCATTTTCTTACTGGAATTATATATCTCCACCCTTGATTACTCAAAATTTCTGCCTTCTAATTTCCTGATCTTTATTCACTTTCTGATAGCATGGTTATGTAGAGGCCAGAAAAACATAGGACGCCTGTTTGCACTTGTTGGTAGCAGGACAGAGTGAACACAACAGCAAGAAATCTATTTTTTTTAATTGATAGGTTCCAGGAGAGAATGTCCTGAAACTGACAGGCATGTCTTGGAGACATCAGTACCTTGGGAATGGGGACAGAAAATGTCAACCAACCTCTGAGGCTGGACTTGCCTTCTCTTGCCCAGAAGATTTTACACACTGGTAGAAAAGAACATGCTTTCTTTAACCAGGGAACATTAATTTGATTAATAAACCCTGGCAAATGGGTAAACAGGCAAGCTCAAACCTCTGCACTACAAAAGTAAAAATATATCAACAAGTATTCTGCTAGGGATCGTGTGTTTTAAATTTCTGGTTTGGGCTTTCCTTCTCACGCTGAAGCCCTCCAAGATCTGTACTGCATCACTCCCCATAGCTGGAAGGCAAAGTCCTGCCTCAGCTTTCCCCACCTGCAGTGAGACAGGCTGAGGGGTTGACAGCAGAAAAGGGTATTGTAGGTGGTGTGAGTGGAAAAGCAACTGTGGCAGTTTAGAGTGTGAGGGATTACTTTTCTTTCCTCCTACGCTTTGTGTCTCTTTGTGGCTGCAGTTGTTATCTTTTACCCTTGTCCAGCTCTTTCTGTGGCTTTCGGGAAAGAAAAAAGACCAACAGCTGGACCGCATTTACAATTAGCTGAGGACACAGCAGGAAGGTGTCCTGATTTACTTGCAAAGGACCAGGTGAAGAGATTCACCGTCCAGAGCTAATGAGAAAGACAACATGGAACAGAGAAAACTGCCTTTCTGTGTAGCCACTTTGTGAATCTGATAGGACTACAGACTATGCAGATAGTAAAGTAATGATTATTTTTTTAAGTTTCTACTGATTTGAAAGCATAAAAATGTTTTGTCTTATGAACTTGTCCAATTTCTTGTAGCATGGAAAGCTCAGTGGAGATTGTAAGAGCATGATTAATACTACCATCTGAGCAATATTTTGCCTTGCCATACCTGTATTTCAGAAATCAGTAGTTAAGGTCCTCTTACCAGTAGGTTCAAGCAGATTCTCACATTTAATTTGTAAGTAAGATCCCGCTATATTTAGTGAAGAAGAAATAAAGCATTTATTACATGCAATTAAGCCTGTTTTGATGAATAAATAAAACCACTTGAGGCTGCTTTGTGACATCTATCTCCAAGAGTTTGGAAAGATTTGTAATAAGTGGAGGAGGCCAGACTCTCCCTTTCTCCCTATTTGCTGAAAGGAGGACACTACAGAGTATTACAGAGAAACTACAGAGTATTTTATCTCTTTTTCTTCTCTTTTAAAATTAAAAACCAAATATGGTAAATCTGCAATGATAATTTTCCTGTCTCTTTTACCTCAAATCATTTTTGCTGTGTTTGTTCCTGTGATTTTATAGATCGGAATCACTGGGTGTCTTGTACATTTCCCTTCTGTGTTTGTTGTGTTCTCTGATGAATACATCAAGACGCAAAATTCTTTTCTACTTACAAAGGATGAAAGCAACCTGCCCTCATGATTTTCCTACAGAAATGGGAGTAAGGTTGAAATAATACTTACGAAGCACAGGAATTATTATTTTTGCCAACAAGCATGTCTAAATTAACTGGAGAAAAAGAGCATAAAATTAAGCTTAAAATGTTTGTTTTGTCTTTGGAGAAGAGGTGAAAGCCGCATAACTTTTCATTATTACTGTTTGCTTCCCCAGAGGTAAGGTTAGGTCAGCATTTGCAGTTTAAACTCCTATTTCCCGAGGTTAACAACTCAGCTGTAAGGCTTCAGTCTCAGTTTAACATTTGGCAGAGTCGCTGCCTTGAAATAATACCTCTGGTACACACACATATATATAATATATTTTCCCAAAG
The DNA here is from genome assembly GCA_013398155.1 of Pedionomus torquatus. NCBI lineage: Eukaryota > Metazoa > Chordata > Aves > Charadriiformes > Pedionomidae > Pedionomus > Pedionomus torquatus. Next base: position 11,919 of record VZRU01006265.1, read on the forward strand.
GATCTCGGAGCACTTTAACACACTGAACTGTGTAATGGCTTGTTTCATCCATCGTCAAAATGCAGCCACTTTTGAGGTGAAATATAGCCTCAGAATGCAGAGATCTACATAGCAGTTTAGCTAAAGAAAGAATGATCATGCTGAACAGAAACTACAAAAGGAATTGATATAGTCACATACCTACAAAAATTAGAACATTTTGGTTTTCCTGGTATTTTAAGTGAGTAACATTTTCCCTTTCTCTAGATGTGCTTTTGTAGTCACAGCTATAGTACCGCAATGACAAGATTTGAGATCATATTAAAAGAACAAAGACTTTTTTTATTACTTTGAATTCTTCTAATCTTTCCTGCTTGCAAAACCTTTTCTAGTATTTTTCTGTTCAATGGGATTATGCCCTTAGTTATCTAACTGTTGCTTAAGCATAACAGAACACTTTTTAAAGTACAATAAAATTTAAATCTCAGATTAAGCTAATAAACGTTAGCCATGGCTATAATTGGCTCAGTACTTCCTATAAAGAACGAACATTTTGACACTGCCATGTAAAAAAAAGATGATTATTTGGAATAATATTATTGTCAAGACAGAGAGTGGTAGACAAACTATTCAAATCCATGTGCCTTAAGTTAGGTACTGATTCACTGTTTAGTCCCTGGAATAATAACTAGATTATTTTCAAACATTCGGACCATAATGGGAATGAGTAAAGGAGTTTGAACTGTCCAATGAAGGCAAAAAATCCTTCAGAGTGAGCTATGGTATTAACACATAGGAAATTCAGGACACTAGATGATTACACATGAATTCTAGTGACTCGTATATCTGGTGCCAGGTTTGAAAGTGGACTTTTTGCTTCAATTTTGGGAACAAAGCATTAAAAAAAATGTATAAAAAAGTGTACATTGACAAACCAAGAACTTAAACACCTATCTACTGTCTTGCAATAGTGTCTAAGACTGTATCCCTACCTCTTAATAACAGCAGCACTTGCTTGCAATGAAGAGGGCTGTTAAATTATTAACATGCTCCTTGGCACAGTTTTTGCCCTTGCCAGAGGAAAAGCATTCATCAGAGACAGTGCCCAAGAGACAGTTTAGACAGCTACATCCTGTTCTGGGAAGGGTAGGGAAGAATTTGGGTTTGGGCGACTGGAGTTTGGCCCTGGCTTGCTCAGTAGATGTAATCCTGGGGATCTCGGGTGCTGAGCTTCCAGGCTCAGTGAAGCCTAAGTAAGACCAAAGGGCCCAGTCACTGCTTCTTGGGTGGTTCTGGGGAAAAAGTAGGAAACATTTATTCTACGGAGAGAAGCCCTAGAGACTCTCAGGGCTCTTCAGTGCCTTAGTGAGTAGACAAGATAGCTGTATTAGGCGCTTAAACTCAGCCTTAAACTTGCTTTAGGTCTGTAAGGCAAAAGAGAAAGAGATTTAATATGGGGACAAGCATGTCTAAAAATATGTTATGAGTGGTGGTAAATGAACTCTAAATTGAAGCAGTACCTCAGCACTAAATGTGTTAATCTGCTTGCTACTACTAATCAGTTTATAAGGGTGTGTCAGCAAACTCTGAGTGTGAGCAGAATGATTTTGAACCTGGCCATGACATGCTATCTAGAGGTACCCAGAGGCTGTGTTTCTGATCTTGTTTTTAGTGGAATAAATTCCAAACAATATCAAATGAATTTCTTCAAAATAAACCGATATCAACATTAAAATCCCTGGGTTGTTTCTCTGCTGGTCGGGCTAGTTTATAGATACCTTAGATACAAAATAAACCTTATGCCTTGATGGTATTCTTTGAGAAAACATTTAGGTGACAAACAGGTCTAGTCACCTAAAAATGCCTTTATGACAGTCAATTCAAAGGAGCTTTGTACAGCTCGTAGCCCTGAAGCTGCTGATTCCGAGTGACAGGTAAATCAGATCTGGCTCTTCTCTTACAGCTTAATCTCTCTTAGCTGGGAAACAGTGTAAAAGGGCCATACATCAAAGAGAGTTCTAGCTGGAAAGATAAAAGACAGGGAAAAAGATTACCTAAATTTTCAAAGTGACTGCTGATTTTGTATATTTGAATTTTGGGACTCCTGATTTGATCAGCTTAATGGATCTTGATGATCGTAGTACAGTTGCTCAGCATAGTATCTTTGAATCCCCATAGAGAGTCATATAAACAACTCTAAATCCAGACTCAAGCAGGCAAGATCCAACTAGAGACAATTTCAGTGGAAGGTGAAACATTGCAATGCTCCCAAGTTTTTAGAAAGTTGTCATTAGTAGCTGAGTTTTCAGAGCTCTTTGAACAAAAACATTTTTCTTTTCTATTTTTCCTTTTTTCTTCAACAGACACCCAGTTCAAAGCCCTCTAATCTTCTTTGCTTGAAGTTCCTTAGTCCCTGGGAGCATTGAGTGTGGTTTGGTTACCCACACTCTCCAAGCACAATATGAGCTATCTCCTCCAGTGGCAACTGAGCTATTTCTTCCTGGTTGCTTTTTGTTTTATATAGAAATGCTCTGAAGTGTTCCAGTATGTACACCTAAATTACACCTCACCTGTTCTGCCCACTGCTGTATGGATGAGATAGAGGGTTTCTCCTCCCATGGAACTCCTGCCCATCTCCTCCTGAAGTGTTCAGTCTTGTTCATTCATGCCAATAGCATACCCACTGTGTTTGCCCCTTCTGCTGTCTCCTCTCCTGGGATTTCCACCAGGCTAGCACATGACTCCAATGCTTTTTCTTCCCTCCAGCAGCTAAGATGCTGTTCCAGCAGTCCTATGCTCAACGGATGAACTGCCCCCAGGGGCTCTGGCTCCAGCTCAGTATATGGAGGCTTGTTCCCATCCTGCCTGGTCAGCATCTGATCAGTGTTTCCATAAGGAAGAACAGCTCCTCGTGGCTTCCATGTCTTGGCTGTTGTTCTGATCCTTGACCCCACAGTCCCTCCTCCCAGCCTAGCATCAGCCAACACTCGGTACTCCGTCCATCAGCAGGACTTGGGGAACACCATCTGTCTGCTCACTACCAAGATTACTGCAGACTACTCCGCAACTTCCAAGCTTTAGACTCCCCAGATACTGCATCTGGTAATGCAAGTAAGGTTTTAAAACCAAAATAATTTTATCCTCCTCTTTTGCCTACTAAAAAAACCTTACCTCTCCCGTGCTAAGCTGGTGTACCAGGCTACATTCCCAGGGAGAGCAGAGGACCTAGACAGGATTTGTGTGTGTTTCATAAATAGAGACAAGCTGATTATTATTTTTTTCCCCACAATTTAACTTTTGTAAGAAAAAATCACAAAAACAAACTAAACCTCCAAATTATATATATTTGGGACACAGTCTATGGTAGAAAATTACAGAAGATTAATTTTTCAAATGTTTCTCTTTTCTTTCCAACCAACCAAAAAAAATTAATCAAAGCTGATTTTCCAGAAAAATTCAAACAAATGTAAGTCCTGCTGTGGGTACAGGGATTTTGGCAATTTTCTCTTCAAAAAAAGCTCTAAAACCTGTAGTGCAACGCCTTGGGTGGGTATGTGGTGAGTACACTTTACAACTAGAAACTCTGGAAGCGTTGGAGTTGTCACCCCTAGGGTGATCCTGCAAGAAAACTTGGGGTGCTCCAGCCTATATTTGCTTATGCATCAGTGAAAGTGCTTTTTGACTGCTATAAGAGATGATTTTTCATAAACTTTAATTTTTCATTCAGAAACTCCTTCAGCAAAAAGTATGCAACAAGTTCTGGTGCTAACTCCAAAAGTTATTTCCTAAAATTGTGACTATTATGAAAGCACAGTGCATAGAGACTATGGAGCTCTCCGTCCACACCTTACATTGAAACCTAACTCAAGGCTTTGTGTGTCTCTTTGCACCATTTTTTTCCAGATTACCCTAAACAGAGTGCTTCATTGCTTAAATCCACATGGAATAACCTTTCACAGATTACAGGGCATATGAATACTAGGATTATTTTTTGCTAGATCAGGGACATTGACTGACTCTGTATTTAATATGCCCTTTTGTTTTGAACAATTACATGTGTCTCTGGCAACTGTATGATTCCATATGGGATACAGTGACTGGGCTTAATGAGGTGCTTTATGGACACAATTCAACATCAACTTTGAATTTCCTGAGTTGTGTTGATTTTTGTCACAACCTTAACATTTTTCAAGCATAGAATCATTACATTTTTAAAAAAATCTGTATTTTAACCAAGATTTGTTATATCCCAGTGAGATAAACCTTGTTTTCACTTTTCAGTAATAACATGATTTATTTCCACACGGTTGAACAGTATATATATATATATATAAAAGAGATAGATCTGAATGAAAAATAATATTTCCTAACAAAACAAAACAAAAACACACAAAAAAGTAGACCGTTACAGGAACTTAAATGAAAAAATGAAATCTCTATCAGACCAAAGAATGAATATATCAAGCCTCTCATTTTGACATTTGTGATATTCTTTGCTTATTCCTAAGTATAATTTAATAAGAAAACAGTAATATGAGTTGACATTTTTAAAGTTTTCTATTTGTGTCCTGTTTGGACTGTTTTGTCTAGTAATTCCCATTTTGGAACTGAAAATTTCATGCTCTCAAGAGCGCCAGCTTTTGAGATCCTGATCTCAAATTTATGAACTACTTTTCTAGTGTATTGCCAATGAGATCACCTTTTCAGACTGTCATACCTGCTGCCTTTGTACTGGTTCCCATTCCTAAAATGATAGGACTTACAGCACCTTCCACAACAAAGCTCTGAATATTCTGAATTCCTTCACAAATTTGTTCATCATTTAAACAGTGCTATAGGTGGTCTTAGAGGCTCAGTACCCTGTCAGGCACAACAGACAGGAAGATGACAATGAAATGGATTGAGACACAATGAGGAGGACAAATACCAGCCCAAACTTTTCTCTATATGCTAGTAACTTTTTCTGTGATATTTCATGTACAAGACACAAGATTGTGTATCCACACATGATGTAGCATATCTCAGATGCAAGATACCTCTTCCCTAAGACCCAGTAAATTGTAGGAGATTCTATTTATATAATTCTGTGGGCTAAAAGTCTGAGTCAGCCCACTTAAGCTTTTGAGTTTATCATCAAAGGAAGAGCAGACATATTAGACTTCTAACGTAATGGGTAATTAGACTACCTCAGTAAGGCTCCTATTCTGACTTGTCCTTGGAAGCCTACTTCTTCATTGACTTTGAAGAGAGTCTGAAAGGATGAGTGTTAGTAAACTAAAGTAAGCTCTGTGAGAGTCTCTGGGATCTATTCAGCTTTTCCAGCAGAAGGATAACATTCTAGCAAACTATAAAGTTTTACATTATTTAAATATAGATTGCAATTTTCTGTTGGAAGAATTATCTATAAAGAAATCACAGCAGAGTTTTAATGAACTGAAAATCCATTCAGGTGTTTTCAAAGAAATTTTCCTGGGATAATTAGATACTTTCTTAATTCAGTCTGAGAGTTAGACAACTCAAATTACTGGCAAGCCAACGAATATGAGATGACTAATTCCCATATAACAGTGTCACCAAGGCACTCCTATAATTAATGCATTGCAAAGCATAAAATAAAAAGCACCTGAATTAAACCATCTATCTGAGAATATTTGAAGGCAAAGGAGGCTAAATGAGAAAGGCAAGTGAGTATGAATAGCCTTTTCACTGAGACTTTTCAGTCATCAGAGAGATTGAGTCTGTTTGGCTACTTCATGGAACTTTTCAACTGTACACTCTGAATGAATGAAGTAAATCAGGCAGAACAAAAGTGAATAAAAGACAGAAAAACAGCACAAGCAAGAAGAGCCAGTCTTTACTTTTTATTCTCTTTTGAGGGTGCACTCTGTCTGCTAACTTTCTGTGTAGAGTACAGTGACAGATGAATATATTTTTTTCATTTGCATTTTACAAAGTTCTTCACTTGAAAAATGGAAATAGAGTGGTCAGTAGTACCAACTTGCACAGTCACCAGAAAAGCACAATTACTTTTCCTGAAGAATCAATTGTTTTGCTGCTCTGTATCTCCAAGCTGCTTTATTTGTCCAAGATGTTATTCAAGTCTGACTCCTCAGCCTCCTGGTCTGTATGGGTCCTTGAGGTGCAGTTCCATGCTACAAAGACAGATGCCAACCAAATACAAAAAGGCTGCATCTTCTGCTTTTCCTCTCTCTTCCCTTCCTCACTCCTAGACATGCGGTCCTGCTCCTTATTTTGTATGGGCCTTAAAGCTTACCAGATCCCTCTGTGAGCCCCTTCAACATGCTAAAGCTGCAGAAACCAAAACTAGAAATCTAGTTAATTTTATACCCTGTTAATGAATTGGAGTGGTTTACAAAGGGACCTGACAGAAGCCAGCACAGGTCAAAGCGTGGGGGCAAGGCTGCAAAGCTGGGGGAAAGAGAGAATGGAATAAGATAGATATCTACTGGGGAGGGAGGAATAGGCAAGGCAGAATGGAGCTGTGAAACAGAAGACCTAGAAAATCTCCACCCTCAGCACAGGACTGAGATGTCATAGGACCATGTGCCCTTTAGGGTAAGTAAAACTTGTATCCAAATTAACCTGCACATTCTCATGGAACAGATTGGCTGTGCCAGAAAGCTTGTTGGTTATGCTTGTCATAAAGAGCCAAGAACGGGAAAGAGATCACTGCCATTTTATTCAAACTGCCTGTACAGGCAATGTGAATGACTGTGTTTCTGTATTCTAGATGTTTTCCCTCCTTGATTATTTTCTGAACACATTCAGGTACCTGATGAACAGACAGAGCAAAACTGAAGTAACACCACCTACAGTGTCTTTGAATGGTGAGTCTGGGCTTCCCTGATTCTCCTTTTGCATTGTTTCTCCATAAGGCAAAATCCATCATTGCCAGGCAAACTGACAATAAACCTTGTCTATATTCTTGACCTCCCCTACCCTCTGAAGAAGACTGGCTGTGTGTGAGCACTGTATTGGGAATGGTCCCTTGCATATGCTATTTCCTCCATTATGCCCAGGAATAATTTGTGAGTGTGCAAGTTGACATTGGTCAAAAGTGTTGTAAAAACAATTCAGTGCCTGGCACTATATAATTTGCTCTATAATATCCAGAGTGACCTGGACAAGCTGGAGAAGTGGGCCCATGAGAACCTTAGGAGGTTCAACAAGACTAAGTGCAGAATTCTGCACCTGGGTCAGGGCAACCCCTGGTATCAATACAGACTGAGAGATGAAAGGTTTGAAAGCAGAGCCCTGCAGAGAAGGACATGGGTGTGTTGGTGGATGAAAACCTCAGTCAACAACATGCACTCACAGCCCAGAAGGATAACTGTATCCTGGGCTCCGTCAACAACAGGTTGAGGGAGATGATTCTGCCCCTCTACTCTGCTCTGGTGAGACTCACCTGGAGGACATCCAGCTCTGGAGCCCTCAGCACAGGAAAGACATGGACCTGTTGGAGTGAGTCCAAATGAGTGCCACAAAGACGATCAGAGGGATGAAACACCTCTTCCCTGAAAAAAAGCTGGAAGAGTTGGGGTTGTTCAGCCTGGAGAAGAGCAGACTCCAGGGAGACCCTATTCTGTCTTTCCAATAATTATAGGGGGCTTAGAAAAAACATGGGGAAAAACATTTTAGTAGGGCCTGTTGCAATAGGTCAAGGGGTAATAGTTTTAAATTAAAAGAAGGTAGATTTAGACTAGATATAAGGAAGACATTTTTTTACAATAAGGGTGATAAAACACCCTTTCCCAGAGAAACTCTTTCCCGGAGAGGTGGTAGATGCGCCATCCCTAGAAACATTCAGTCAGGTTGGATGTGGCTCTGAGCAACCTGATCTAGTTAAAGATGTCCCTGCTCATTGCAGGGAGTTAGACTAGATGGCCTTTAAAGGCCCCTTTAAATCCAAACTATTCCATGATTTTGTGATTCTATGATATAGCTCTAGTGTGTTTTACACATTGCAATTCTATAATAATCTGCTGGAGTGTCACTTCCAGGTACTTACACAATAATTATTCTCCAGTGGTAACTATCATTCCTCAGTGAAACAGTAGAAAACGGAAAGATTTCATAAAATGATAGAATCATAGAATGGTTAGAGTTGGAAAGGACCTTGAAGATCATCGTGTTCCAACCCCCCTGCCATGGGCAGGGACACCTCCCACTAGACCAGGTTGCTCAAAGCCCTATCAAGCCTGGCCTTAAATACTTCCAGGGATGGGGCATCCACAACCTCCCTGGGCAGCCTGTTCCAGTGCCTCACCACCCTCACAGTAAAGATTTTTTTCCTAATATCCAATTTAAATCTCCCCTCTTCCAGTTTAAAATGATTACCCCTTGTCCTATCACTACACTTCCTGACAAAGTGTCCCTCTCCTGCTCTCCTGTAGGCTCCCTTCAGATACTGGAAGGCTGCTAGAAGGTCTCCCTGGAGCCTTCTCTTTTCCAGCCTATTCTTTGAAGGTTCTATGAAAATATAGAAACACAGAAAAAAACCTTGCCTTGGAATTGATCTGTGGGTGTCATCTGGGCCAGCTTTCTGCTTAAAGCAGACCTCAAGGTTCTTTGCTGCATAGTTTCGTTTTAGTCTTTTGGCATCCAGGATCTCGGAATCCCAGGATGGCTGAAGTTGGAAGGGCCACCCACAGCCAGTTGCCCAGGACTGTGTCCAGGCAGCTTTTGAATATCTTTGAAGATGGAGACTCCACAGTCTCCCTGGGCAACCTCTGCCAGTGCTCAGTTGCCCTCACAGTGAAAATGTGTTTTCTGATGTCCAGAGGGAACCTCCCATGTTTCAGTTTGTGCCTATTCTCAGAAAAAATCCAATCTCCTTGAAAGAAATAATGCAGACTATGGAACAGATAGTGGAATAAAACATGAATAGCTAGCTGGATCAAATGATGACTGGAAGTTCTTTCCAACCCAAATTATACTATGATTCTGTGACTTAAGCTAACGTATGTAATTTTACTAATGTGATAAAGAAGCTCTAGGGTCATGTCATTTTTAAGCAGTCATAAAGCAGAAACTATGACTCATAGCTAAGTGAAATATAATTGAAGATACCATAAGCATGAAATGATTGTTTTTACTGACTTCTCAAAAGATTTTGGCTGTATTATTTGAAATATTCCACTTTTCCTAAAAAAACTAAATGTAAATGAAAGCTAAGATCACTTGCACTTGCAGACTAAATTCAAATTTGTTTAATTATTATTAAAATAGTTTTAGATCAGTGTGTGTTTAGCAGAGCACTTACACAGTGAGAAAGGATAAAGGTGTCTAGAATCACTATTCAAAAAATTGAGAATGTTCCCCAAACACAAAACAAAAGAATGATTATAAATCCTTCTCTTTACAAGCAGATCTGTTCCTCTGTTTACCCTTTCCTGCCCTCCTGGACATGTTCCTGTGCAACTTGCTTTGGCTGGACCTGCTTTGGCTGGGGGGTTGGGCTAGATGATCTCCAGAGGTCCCTTCCAAGCCCATAACATCCATATTATTCTGATTCCCATTTCTCCTTCTAATCACACCTGTTCAGTCAGGAAAATTTTTCCTTGACCTTTTACTCCTAGCTATGTTGAACAATTTACCCCAATTAAACCAGTACTTTGTCTGGTTTCAAAAAATGGCATGATATGATATTGAAACCATGTCAACAATACGTTACTTAGTTTAACAGCCTTCTGATATATCAGCTTTTCAGTAATCATTTCTTGTGGGTCTGTGATTAAACAAAAAATTTGTATTTATATTCAAGCTGCCATGGAATACTCATCTGGATGAATAACTTTCTCCTCGACACCCTATTTGAATACTTAACAGTGGTCCACAATATCTGGACTAACCGAAGTGGACGGTTCACATAAGAATTATGTCTTTCTATAGGTCAAAAGCATTATTTACCTTCAGATCAGTATCCAAATTGTGGAGAGAGGGAGACAGATAAAGCAAATGAGCAGATCTAATTGACTTAGACAAAGACAGGGTTTGGATTGCTTGGTCTCCTTTGTGAAGGCACATAGTTATTGAGCCATGCACATGTAAGTACAGCTACCAGTGGAGCACATCTAATATTGGATATTCCAGGAAGATGATGAGTGCTATTTCCTGATTTACACATTTATAGCTGGGGAAGCCAGTCCAGCTGAAATTAATAGTTTTGAAAAATCCCACTCTCCACATCTCAGTCCAAGAGCATAGCTAATTTGTACCTGTGTCAGTGTATATGTACACACATGAAAGGGACAGAGGAAAAAAGCAATTCTCACTGTGCTTATAGGAAAATTATGAGCTCACCAGATTTTCATTTTCATTATTTTGGGGTCATTTTGTTCTTGTCTATGAGTATCCACACACATTTTTTACACTGTGAAAACATGAGAAGAATCTGACCAACAAAACTAACATGAATTATGTTGTTGATCAGTACACGTCTGAGGGCAGTTTGGGCCTCCTGTATATGTTCTACCTGATTACTTCTCTTCAGAGAAGAGAAGTCTACATCTTACATATGCTTTCTTCTGTCCACAAGGGAATTTAAATTTTCTACACAGTAGTTGTTGTGCATAAATGAACTGAATCAAATGAGTAAACAGACCATTTGCAGCAAGTTAAACTTGTTTCTCTAAGGATTATGTGTTTTCTAATAAAGCTTCTAATCTTCAGTCAATAAATGCAAAGGGAAAAAGGAAAATTGTAGTTCCTGAGAAAACTATGAATGTCTTTCTTTAGGAGACAGAGAAAATTCTTCTTGCAACATGGAGCCACATTTTGATAATTCTTCTGTGATGTTTTCATTATGTAAAGAGGACTGCTTCAAAAATCTGAGATTGTAAATACTCCAAGGTACTGTCATATATAATCTGCCAGAGTTCATCATTAAAGTTGATGCCCATTTTACTCCCACCACCATTGAGTGGGTTAAGAATTTGCCTCCAGTTTCTTTTTTCCAGAAGATGTATGGAAGATTTTAAGGGCTTCTCATTCTCTTTCTCATTTTGTGAACAAGAGGGAAAAAGAAGGAACAAAACCCACCCCCTTTCTGAAATATATGTTTCAAAATACTCATATTAACATTTGTAACAACTCTTTCAGGATAAGGAAAAAGGTGCATGCAAATTTTGACCTTATCAGGTATAGTAATTTAAGAATACCTAACTTGTTGTTAATATGAAAAGAGCAGCAGTAATAGTGGTGAAAAGTGATATATCAATGATTCATTTCTATACAAAACACAGGGAAAAGGATGAGGATTATTGAATTAAAGGGAGAAGTGCTGGTGAAGACAATGGAAAGAAATAATGTGACCCAGAAGATTTAAAAAACCAGTAACACAGAAAAATGACCTAAAATTATAATCTGCGCTACCTGATATTTAATTTGGCTGAGAATAAACCCCATTTCTAGAGCTCAGGAAGCCCAGAATAATATAGCGACACAAAATACACAATAAGTCCACATACTGCAATTTGAATATTTTGTGTCATCTCTCTCTCCTCACTGGATGAACCAGGTGAAATAGATAATAAGAGCAATGCCTACTTTAGATAACAAACTTTTTGTTGTGGAGAGCTGAGGAAGATGAGGCTCCTAGCACAAGCACACAAAACAAGTTATCTAAAGTTGACTCTGAAAATTCGTTAGTTCCTCAGTAAATCTAGCTTGAAGTGTCAAACTGTCTGGATCATACCCACCTCCATCTCCTTAAGGTTTCCAGCTAAGGAGAGAGAAAGTCTCTCTTAGATCAGGCTCAATGCACAGTAAGATAGATGTAGCTGTAAACTTTACTTTTTGGCAAAAACCTGTTAACTTAAAGTTTAAAATTTAAAGAAAATATTTCAATGGTAATCAATATTCTGAAAACATGATTGTGAAAGCAATTTTTGTAGATGGAAAATTCACAATCACTGTTATCTCACAGGGAAGTCTTTTCAACATCTTAAGTTCTTTTTTAGTCAGGCTGTACGTTTATATTTAAAGGGCAACAGTTTGTGTGGTGCTGAAAAGGTAAGCAATGAGAAATGCTGGTGGAAGGTGTGCAAATAAATAATGAGAAGGAAAAATTAAATAGAACTATTAGTGATCAGAAAGAAGGATAGCTTGACTCTTGTGTGACCACAATACTTCTGTATCTCTGGATTAGCCCCTGAGATATTCAAAGATGAAGGCAAGATGACGGTGACGGCAAGGGCAAGGGAGAGGAGAGGAATGTTCCTGTAATTCTAGAGGAAAAGAAGCTTTGTAGGGTCCTGACTTAAAAGAAATATTACAAAATAACAGGACAAACACTTGAATGTGCTTGTATTTTTTTGGTTTGTTTGTTTCTTTTGCTTTTTGTTTTGTTCCCAGCCTTTGGGGAAAAATGGGTTTATTGATTCAATTCATGATTTTCTCCTCAGGATATTTTTTATTTCCAGAGCACACTCAAAATCCCTTTGTTTTGAAAGATCTGAGGTTTGCAATTAATTTTATCTCTAAGAATGATTTCCACAGTGAAACATCACTTTCCGGAAGACTGCTTTCACAGTTTTGGTGTAATATACCTATGCTAAGAATTGTGGTCAGAAAAGGAGAGTAAAAAAAAAGTACTTTTCTGAAAATCTTAGGGTGTTTCAGCCCTCACAGAGCTTCTCACAGTAATTTCTTCTTACTATTAAATTTCAGAAACTCATTGTCTGTTCCTGAAATTTTGATTTGGATGGAAAGACTTTATCCAACGTGCTCTATAGACCACCATGAAAGGGATGATACAGTTCACTTCTTGCAGTTCATAAATGAAATACAAATAGTTTAAATATATGACTCAGGCAAGCAAAGGCTAATCTTCTGCCAATTTTGAAAAGATATTTTTCCCCTTGCAGTATTGTAAGTATTGCTGATCAAAACTGCCAGATGTCTCAGAGAAATTTGTTCATATTATCAGATATTACAGTATGGATGAGCATGATGATAATGCAAATTCATTTAGTAGCAGGGTTTAATAATGAAATCATTTAATTAAGCCTAGGATCTGAATAAAAATCCTGGCACAAAATACCCCCTAACTTGTGAATGGAACTTTACAGTCCAAATCATAAAAGTCATGCTCATCACTAATTTTACTGCAACTGAGCCAAAATTATCAGTGATATTTCACTTTATTTTTAAGCAGTTCATTAGTTTAATTTACTCTGGTGATTGCATAAGAGATATTAATAGTAGACAAAAAGTTACCAGGAATTATGTGTTATTCTACAGCTTTGTCAAGCATAGCTATTTATGTTAGGGGTTGGCTGTGCCTCATTTAATTCAGCCACAGCTAGAACTGTCATGATCTGTGAGGATTTTGTTTAACCTAGAATAAATAAGTAAAAACCCCCAACAAAACAACATTTTTTGTTACTATTTTGTTTTATTAAACAAAGGTCATATATGCAGATGAGACTTATTCCAGGTAAAATAATGATCCACAGGGTACTTTGCACAGAAGAAGAAAGGAAGCAACCTCAGGTTTAGTTCTGGAAATGCATCATCTCCTATCAGTCATTTAGGTTTACTTCTATCTCTTTCACTCAAAGTTGGTGAAAAAAGTTTGGTTTGGACCAATTACATGGGATCAGCATCACTAATGTGATGAGTGGGTCTAGTGAAACACATTCCTAAATCAGAAACTAGAGCCGATTGAGTTTTTGTGAACATATCCTTGTAATGCCATGGGTCTTTAAATATTTTGCTTTCTTTTCTCTTTCCCCCAAACCAATATATTTAAGCTTAGAAAACAGTACAAGCATAATGTGATGCATTGTATTTGTAGCATCTTCCATTTGACTTTTAAAAATCTTCAGTATGATGTCAATGTTTTACCTTTTTTTTTTTTTTTTTTTCTCAAAGAGGGAAACTGNATAGATTGCATTTCAACAAGCAAGTGAGAAAGTGGCTACTGTATGATCCCTGGGGCCAGGCAGAATCTGCAGTCCTTAATCATACCCCATCTTCTTGATATGTCTACAGAGCAAGATGGAGAGGGAAGGAGCAGCAGGAAAAACACAGTTATAGATAAAAAAGATGGGGGGTAGGGTGGGGGTAGGAAGAGAGATTAGCAGGAATTCTGAGTGTTTGAAAACAAAAGGATAGAGGATTCATCCATTTATGATTCAAAATATATGGGTACTGTTTTGTCTCATGCGATGCAGGTCACAAGTATTTTCAGACTCTGAAACTCATAACTCGTAACAGCAGGGTTATGCAAAATTCCCTGGAAGTGTCTTGGTCGCCAAGGAGTTGCTGTGTTTCTTGAAGAGTTGGGAAGCTCTACAGCCTCTGGGGTGGGATTCAGTTTGCCTAATTTATGGGTAGGATTCAACCTGCCTAAATCTACCCAAATTTAATCATAAACACCTAAGCCTCACTAACTCCCAGAGACCCACTCAGAGTGCCTGTTTTCCAGGACAATCCTAGGTAATTATTAGGCTGGAGTGAAGATCCCTCTTGCAGCTCTCTATGGAGCCTCTATGCCCCTGACATTGTTGGCACTGTGGCTTAGCTTCAGCTGGAGGACCAAAGCATGTTTTCTTCCCTTGTGCCTGAGAAAATTTTTGGACTAAATAGAAAGGTACTTTAGAAAATGTAAGTAGACTTAAAAATGGTCCAGACAGTGTGCAGTTTAGGAGGGCTGTAGTTGTCTACGCCTAGCTTCAAGCAAGATCATGAGGTTTCATCTGTTTTAACATTTCTTGCATGTACAAAAGCCTCATCAGAACTGGGAAACCAAATATATCCTTCCTCCTCTTCCTCCTTTCTAACCACAAGCTCCATCTTGCTTACTGAGGTGGGTTTTTTTCCATTCCTTTTTCTTCAAGTTCTCTGTATATAAAAATGAAAAAACCCTATCCTTTAAAAAAAATCATTTATCAAAGCAAAATATATTTTTATCCTTCAGTTCTGATCTGTTCAAGCTGACAGGCATTATTATTATTATGATGATTGACTGTGCATTGACACAAGTTGCTCTGTTTTCTTTTTTGGAAAGAAAATGTTGAAGACTGAAGGTTTTTTCCTTTTTTTTTTGCTCTACTGCTGAAAGAACAGTTTATTTAAAGAAGCATAACAACTCTCTTTCTCTAAGCATTTAATGAGAGGCAGCCAGTTGAATCACTTCCATCAGCCTGAAGCTTTGATTCCTGGACTTTGCATTTAAGTGCTTCATTGCGTTTTTGCTTCAATTTGATGGCCATGTCACTGCAGATGAAGACACTGAAGAAGAGCAGGAATGCTAAGGTACAAGGGAGAAATTTGATTAAATGATTTCTACAGACTGAGTGGTCAAAGACTCATACAGACGTTTCAAAGTAGAAAAATGTTTTGACAAAAATTAAACATGAAAACACCTTCCCCTTGTCTTCATTAAGAGACATGTTGCAGTTTTTTAATCTGAAACTCTTCTATTCTGCTGCCGGCTGTTACAGATGAAACCACATTAAGATCATCATTAAACACCATGGAAGGTTTTTTTGCCTTCCTCTGCTGAAGTAGGTACAGGCCTTGCTGGAGAGAGATGATATGAGACTGGATCAATGGTTTGACTATAATATTAGGGAGGTGCCTGTATTGCAGTCACCCTCATGTTAGTCTCCTGAGGACAAAGGAGGTGCTTATTCCTATATTTGTAAAACATAGTGTGTCTAAGAAGCCTATTTATTCTATTTATTGCAGTATTATGGAGACATTTCACTTATAAAATAATCTCCCCTTTGAGCTTTGGTTTTGCAGGTTTAATTCCATAAAAAATATTATGATGTATGGATGGGTTCAGTTTTGATGACTTCTATGTAATACTCTGGGTGAAGTCCTTGATGAAGCCGGAATTCCCTTCCATGAAGAAAATGAGGAAGAAAATATCACAGTTTATCACGTCAGTATAGGCCTTATGCGGTCCATGGCCTTGTGCCAGCTCTTTGCCTCTGGCTGAATTGTGCTTTAAGCCCCGAAGTCAAAAATGAGAATTGAAAGCTACCTTAAGAGGCAAGATTGGGAAATGTTCTACTTGACTGGGGATAAATTAAAAGTTAAATAATATAGTTTGATTTGGTTAAAAATGAGCACTGGCTGCTTTATCACAAGAAATGACAGACTTTGCTTTAAGTGATGCCTAAAATAGACATTAAACTACTTGATCTAATTGGAACCATTTGATAGTAAGTATATTCATTTTTAACACAAGCAGGAGGTTCTATCATTATGGTTGGAGAATTTTATCAAGAGAGTTTTCTGATTATTAGGTGAGGATTTCTGCATTTATTACTACAGTTGTGGCAAATGTAGTAATAAACCTTGGTATTTCATTTCTTCCAGCAGAACAGAGACATATAAGTTTATCATCATAACATAAGAAACTTGGTTTAGTTTCTTATAATTTAAACAATTTAGGCTGAAACTTGATAGATTAGTGATCTGCCTTAAACTGAAATGTTTGGAATGTTTCAGGTCATCAGTTTGAAAAGAATGGAGGTAGAAAAACTCTTTCCAGGTTGCAACTGCTCCCTGTTGTGCTCCAACAAAATCAGCGCTTGGAGCAAGGACTTGGAATTCAGGAGTGGGTTTCTCTAGTTTTGAGGATGGGGCTCTGCCATCTTCCATCAGTGTTAGTTCAAATTTAATCAAATCACAGTTGCTGAAGATACATTAGGAATGAAACATTTGAGTCAGATGACTTTATCTCATAGTAAATTTTAAAACAGAAATAGAAAATACGGCACTGCAAAAATACTGCTTTTGTAACATCATGGAATCAGGTGTAATCTTCTCTTATTCTCTACAAGTTTCTTTCCCTCCCTTCTGTCTATTTATTTCCATATTTGCCCTTACCTGGGGTGAGTTATGTTTCCCTGGTAACTTCTGTGAGATTGAATTATGGGCTTTAAGTGGTTGGGTCCAGATTTGATACCTGTATCATTCTTCACTGATCAGTACGCGCTTGTTTGAAAGAATATTGTTATTGTTCATAAAAGACATATTTCTTGACCAATGGTACTATTGTGCTTAAGTCTAAAGACTTCTAGAATGCTTCTGCGTTTGGGTATACATCATCTTGAATAATGTTTTTATTTTAATAAATTTAAAAAAAAATATAGCACACTATAATTTATTAATGGTAGTTGCATCCAGGTGCATTATATTTAAAAATACTACATTTAAGTATATTTACTCCAGTCATACATAAAAATTCTGGTAACTAATATAAAAGTGCACAAATACTACCTGGTCCTGGTCTCCAGCTAGCATATTTTACCACTAGCAGTTATTACTATGAATAGTGCACCAAATACACAGAGCTCTGTCCTTTAAAAAGTTGCATTAGCTCTAGCATGTAGAAAAAATATACAATATATTTATATTTTATACGTGTATCTGATTTTAAGCTGCACTTATGTACTGATTCTAAGCATTTTTTAATAGGAGGTAGTATGTGCTATAAAACTTTAATAGGATGTAAAATGCTTCATTAAGCATTATCTAACATGTCTAAAACAAAATGCAGGCTAAAGATGTGGTACTTTGGATGTTATTATAATTTCCCCGAGCATCATATGTATAATTACAATCCCAAATGATTAATTTCCACACTTAAATGTAAGCAGAAAATTAAGTTCTCAGTTTGACTTCAGAATATAAATATACTGCAGTGGTTGTGAAGAACTAAGGTTCTGATGTCCTCATGTACTTTCTTGCAGATGTTTGGAGTCCTGTTAACTTCAGTAGGGTCCACTTGGGACAGCAGGTCTGCTCAGGCAGACCACAGCATGATGTGACTCAGACTGCCAAATGCACTGGTGTTCAGAGCTTGGGGAGTGCTTGTATCACTATTTAATAGTTCTTTGGGGGTACGGAATAAAATTTTAAAAAAGACTGTATTTTGAGATTTGATGGTTTTCAGGCACAAGACCAGTCAACTACCTCTGACAAAACATATGTTTTATAGAGATTATTTTCCAACCTTCTTGCTATTTTCCTTCCTCATTACTGGAGGTAAGTGAATGATAACTCTGCCCTATAGGTGATAAAATGAGTAGACACAATGTGTTAGTCAGATCATCGAAAACAAACCTGAAAATTGTGGAGTTTTTTCTTTGGCTCAGTGCTAAGCACTGCTTGAAACAGGAACTAATCACTTTTCTGCACAGGTATGGTTTTACATTTTTTTATCCACTACAAAACTCAGCAGTATCTTTATAAAATGTTTCTCAGATCTTTTCTGTCTTGATAATTATATAGCAGGAACCAATGCTTGCTACTACTAGTCTGTTGCATGTGAGTGTGAGGCTGCTACGAAGAAAGGAGAAATGTGCAGGATTATCAGAAACCCAGAGGAAAACAGCTGTGAGACCAACCTTCTTACACTGACTCATGAATGTCAAGGAACATACAAAATGTTAAAAGTACACCTTAATCCTTAGAGCAGTGGGCTTGCAAACTTAATGTAAGTTCCAATCATCCCCATATAAGAAAACTACCGATACTCTTATTTCTTGATTTGTTTGAGGAAGAAAAAGTCTGAGCCTTTTGTGGTGTAAAGAGAGATGCAAGACAGAGTATACATACTCACACTTCACACCACATAAATACAACAATCTGGGTGGTCTTACTGTGACCCATGTTGATTATCCACACATCTCTTATCCTTTCTGTTTTTCCCCAAGATATTTTTTCCTTATAAGGAAGCAATTGCATACTCCTTTTTCTGCATTATTTAGTATCATGTGTAGAATTTGTGTAGTATTTAGTACTCAACCTGATGAGACCTTTGGAAGCTGCTTAGGAAGACAAAAATTATAACAGGCTGACTAAAACGTGCTGAGAAGGGAGTTAAATGGACATGCAAAATTTATTGATCCAAAGTAGAAGTGGGGATGAAACTGGGTGGAAACTGACTTAATACATCAATGAAAGTAGCATGCACTTTTTTTTTGTTAATGATCAATTGTAAAAATACTGCAAATAGTCAATTGCCAAGAGGCCAATTGCACAAAACTGGAGAACATCTAACACAGAAAGAGTAATAGTAAATTAACACGATGAAGAATTTTGAGATATGTGATCTAGATTCCTAGAGTTATGGTTAAGATCACTAGTTAATAAAGGTTCAATTGTTCACATGTTCCTTGCATGTGTGAATAGTCTTGTGTACTTAAAATACCTGATAATCAAGTTGTTGCTTTTCATAAAGTAGACAAAATTTTTAGGACAATTTTCCTCCAAGGAGTCCTGTTTGTATTTCTAAGGGAGAAATGTACTCTTTGCACATGAGAAATCATCAAAATACCTGTCCATTTCTGTATTAGATTACTCCAGAAGGTCTCTTCTGGATCCCTTGTGGCCTTAGGAATTGTTGCTCAGACAGAATCTAGTCCTGTGTCTAGACAGGAATGCAAAGCAATTTTGGCTGAACTAATCAGCACAACTATGTTGGCTCTGAAAAATGAGAAAAAGTAGTTTCCTCACATAAAGGTGATGACAGTCAAGAGGGTGGAAATAGTTTCTGTCCATTTTAGTATTTTGTGGTAATTCCAAGAGAAAAGAAGTAATCTGAGATAATGTGAATGAAGAATTTTGTAGGTATTAAATTAATATACAAGAGATGATTTAAAAACGAAGGTAGTGCCAGTAGAATTTCCAGTGTCCTGGCACTCCTTAGACAGTCACCTACCATCCATATAATAACCAACAATCAACAAACAGAAAATGCTGTATCTTTCATACAACTAAATCTTCTACAGAATTAAAAGAAAAGAGCAATCCGCTCCAGGCTACCTGGTTGTTCACGAGAAAGTAGTTTCCTATGAGAACTGACCACACCTCTATTAGACAAAATACAGTCTTAAACTCAGGTTCCCGGCTTCTAACATGAGTGCTCACCTGTAATGTGCAGTGGAAGACCACTGTTAGCCTTTGTTTGTGGCACCCAAGATTATTTGTGAACCTAATCCCACAGAATCAGGGAAATGTGGGAGAATACTTTTAGCCATATCATCATATGAGCTCAATATGAGTGAAGAGTGTGTTGCAGTGGCAGAGAAAGCCAACAGGCTGCTGGATTGCATCAATAAAGACATCGCTTGCTGAGTCAAAGAAGTTGTTACCCCACTCAGTGCTTTTCAGGCCACACCTGGAAATATTGTGTTTGGTTTTGTCCCCAGCTATCAAAAATATGTGGACAGGATGGAGAGGGTCCAGGGAAGGGCCACTAAGATGATCAAAGGTCTGGGAAGCCTGCCCTATAAAGAAAGGCTGGGAGAACTGGGTTTGTTCAACCTTGAAGAAGAAGGTTTAGGGGAGACCTTATCACCATATTCCAGCATTTAAAGGGTGGATACAAAGCAGATAGAGACTCCCATTTTACAAGGAGTCACATGGAAAAGATAAGAGATAATGGTACAAGTTACTACTGGGGAGATTGCAATTAGATGCAATGCAAGAGGACAATTTTTCACAGTGGGAACCATCAGCCATGGGAATAATCTCCCCATGGAAGTGATGGATTCCCTGACACTGGATGCTTTTAAGATTCAGTTGGACAAGGATGATAGGCTATCTTGTCCAGCCCATGCTTTTTTCAAGAAAGGCTGGACCAGCTGACCCTTGAGTTCCCTTCCAACCTGGAGTTGGAAGGGACATGAACCTGATGTTAATTTCCTTCTTCACATCTAATCTCTTCTCTTTGACTACAGTCTTTTACCCTGTTTTTCTTTCAGCAAGGGTAACACAACTGAAGGGCACAAGCTCATAGGTGTTTTAAACCTTGGGAAGTTGCATTACTGGACACAAATAATACTTCTGTCTTTGTTCTATGAATGGAAACAGATATTGCCCTGTATTTCCCTGACACAACTACAGCATTTGTTCTGTCTTCATCCCTGATATATTACTTGTATTGTGAATATACATCTTAAATGTATCTCAGATGTGTTTCTGAATTTGGTAAAGCTGAATTCTTTCAGGCTATTTTTAATTTATACAATACTCATTCACAGTTTGATTTTACTAAAATACAATTGCTACTTACCTTTTTACAGTACTATTGGCATTTCAGCCTGAGTATTGCACTAATACCGTACTATTCTCCAGAGATTTGACTGTATTCATTGTATCTACTTTATTTCTAGTCATTATACCCACATTACTCCTTTTCTGTACAGGAAGCAATCCTGTATTACTTTCATAGTCATGCTTCCTTCCTACTTTTTCTCACTAATATTTTCCTAGGAAATGTCTAGGCAATTGAACTCCTAACAGAATCATTACACCAAGTTTGATACAGACTTCCTTCATCTGTAAAAACATTTCCTGATATGTTTTCTCATTCTCTTCTGAAGGTCTCTGGCAAGGTCCAAGGACTAACTTTTTCCATATCTCATTCTTCAGTTTACTTCAAATAGTCCCTGTTGCATCAGCCAAAATCCTAATGTCATTTATTTCTGTTTATTCAGTATTCTCCCTATGCACAAATTGCTCCCTCCCTCATTACTCTTGTTTTACCTCACCCATCTGCAAACTTTATACTTTGGTAATTTCATCTCCTGGTTGATAGCTTGATTTAACCAAGTCTTTGTCATTCCAATGTAATCATAGTTTTCCTGCAACATATGTTTCTAATAAAACAACCTTGTTTCATACATTTCTAGCATTTGTAAAACACATTTATCCTGTTCTTCTCCCTTTCTGTTCACTTTTAAAAAAATGTATTGTAAGAAAAGTTTTCCACACTGACTCCATTTACAAAATCAGCACCACTTTCTCTAACCGTTACGGTTCTTACCCATTTTATCTATAGGAACTCTTTCAATTACTTTTTTTCATCCTAATCTGAAACTGTTTCTGCAAAGTCAGTCTGCTTTTACCATAGTAGGCTGGTAAGTCTTCTCTTTAGGCAAAAGACCTTCAACTACTTCTTCTCTTCTTGGAATATTTCAGGCCTATATATCGGTTCTTAGTCTACAAGATCAATCATTACCATTATTATCATTACCTTCTTGATTCAAAGTTGCCCTGGAAAGATATTCAAATGGTAGAATCACACGACTTTTTCTTTCCTTATCAAGCTGTCATTCCTTTTCCATGCTGTCAGTCCTCTCTGGCTGCTGCTATCTTCAGCCTGGACTAAAATTGCCTGGCTGGATATTAGAGTATTTAATTATTTGTCTGGGTTGCATATATGACAGGTACCTTTTTTTCATCAATCAACTTCATCGCTCTCCCTTTCTGACAGAGCTAGGATGATATAGATGGGTTTGGATACTTGTCAGTCAAAGATCAATCTGATTTTGGAAATGGAAAAGAAAAAATTCCCTTATCTGTCTATTAATGTCAGAGAGTGACGGTCTAGCTATCCTGCAGCTGCCCACGGAAAGTAAAAGTCTGGGCTCAGAGGACTGGAATAATCACAGGCTGCCCCTATTCTGGTTAAACCAATCTAAACTGCGCTCCAGCTGCTTCTGCCTAAACACAGAACAGCACCTTATCTATCCAAATGGCTGATTAGATTATAGAGTTACCACTTTTCCTAGTATAAGAAAGGCACGGTGTATCTCCCATTCAAAAATATACAAGCCTTCTACTTGAATAAGATCTGAAGAAAAAGTGCTTCTGCTGTAACTCAGCAGATTTGTAGCTTCACTTTTCCTGTCCTTTTTTTACTTTCATTGTCTATGTTCTGTTGTCAACTCTTCCCCTCCGGTTGCCTTAATTTACAATAACCACTGCTTCACACTTTTTTTGGACATATTTACCTTTAAGCCATGTCTACATCTGCACACCAACCTTCTCCTGTCTAGCTAATCTGAGACATATTTCATTCCAGTTCTGGTAGCTGCATTAGCAGTTATGATTCTGCTAGCTGAACACTGATGATGATTGACTTGGTGTAGAGGGGATGAAAAACTGGAATGTCTTTTCACTTTTCCTGTCAGTAAAACACCTGCTTCTAAGCCTTCCACTAAGGAGAGGAAAAAAGGAAAAAGAAAAAAAATCAAACATATTCTATTACAGTAAGACTTCAGAGCACAGGAAGATTGATTTAGGCAGTATGTGTTTATCCAGATTGGAATACGCTTTGAAGTCTGAGGATCAGGGCCGTATACTTCAAAGAGCTGTAAGGATTTATAGAATAGATTGCAAGTCTGAAAGTGCCATGTGAACCAGGCACTATGGACACAGACAGGAATCTGGATGTGAGCATTTGGCACACGAATGAACCCATGAAACACAAATGACATTGGTCCTTGTCTGTAGGAGCTGGGCTCTGGATGAGTAGAGATAGCTAGATTTTGCTGTATTGTGTGATGGAGAGCACGGGAAGGAGTGCATTGCTTGTCACTTCAGGAGTCTCTGGACAAAGGGTGGACTTTGCTAACTCCTGTGTAATCTTTGTGTTACTTGGAGAACTTTCTGATTGAGATTTAACTTCCTCAGAATTAAGTGGAACCTAATTATTGGTGAGTTGAAATAAGAACAAATCAAAGTAGAGAAGAAGCTCTGTCTGGATGAGTAGATCAATGAAGAAAAAGGCTGTCACAATGTAGAGAGAAAAATAAATGTATCACAGTATGTGGGAGAAGGTAAGTCAGAATGCAACTGAATAAATTTTGGAGAATGAACACAATAAAAATATACAAAACTATGTTGCAGAAATGGATTAAGCATACAGACATAAAAGACCAGTAATTGGGAGTGAAAATATGATTACACCAAGAAAACAGTGTTTAAAAACATGCATTTACCTGAGTTATTACTTTCACTTGTAAAAATAACATGGCATCAGTGCCAAAAATTACTTAGAACTGTTAGCTTGTGCAGCACTAAAAGCATAATCATGTCAATTGCTTATTTGCATGATTTTTCAGATATCCATGGTTGAAATGGAAATTATCTATTATGTATCAGTACAACTTCTGAATACTTCTGAACAGATACTGTGACTTACCCTTTAGAACAGAACCTCCAGGATAAGAGCCTGATGGATTTTACTTTACCTCATCAAAGCAGAGGATTGGGGGTAAACTGATAGTTTTTAGGGTGTGCTTATTTTTAATATATCAGGTGACTAATGACTGTATGTGTGAAATGTTATATGCACCTTTTTAAACTTGATACAAGCTGATTCTAAGGAGTCACATGATCTCATCTCACTCAAAAGCTAAGTGATCTTGAACGTGACATTATGATCACACATTTGGTCAAAATCTCCTTTCAACCCATTGAACTAAATGGTAACAGAGGGAGCTTAGCACCTTCTATGACTTGTGGGTCATTAACAGGATCAAGAGGAGAATGTGCAGGAGGCGATTCCGGAATGAGGTGTTACCATGAACCAGGAAATATCAATGGCTGTCTTTCTCACTCTGTACACAGCTTTTCAGAATAAACTCATATAAATCAGGATGGCAATATGAGGCAAAAACTGACTTAAGGTATGATTGTATGGCTACATATTACTGTCAGTTAGAGCTGCACAAGTTTGCCTATGGGGAGAAGTTAGCCAGTAACGCTCTGACTTAATGATAACTCTCACACTCACTTTGGAATATTCAAATGTTCTGCAAACACCAGTATAGAGCATTTAGAACAAATTCAGCGTTTTTTCAAAGTTTAGTTAATATTCCATGTAGGCTGCTTGCCATGATGACTAATGTACTGCAACCTTGCTGTTCTGCATTAAACATCATGAAAATGTACATCTGCACTGAATTTTTTTTCTTTCCTTTGTTTCTAAAATGCTGAGTTCTGCTAAAAAAAATTGGATGGAAATCAAATATGAGAAGCTTAGCCAACTTTAGTGAAATGATATCAGAGTTCTATTATCCCTTAATGAAACAAGTATAGAGGGCTGATTGATTTATGGAGCAATTTTTTGCACCATTACCTAACTTGATTGTGTACAAATAGTTTTCTGTATTCACAACCATTTTGTCCCTGCATTTCTTTTAGTATATACATTTCAAAAGCTGATATTTTTTTATACAGGACTGAAAGATATGAAGGTTTTCAGTAGAACACTGTTGATGTAATGAAAAGCTGTTTATTGAACTTTTATACTTTTTAACATATCTCTAAGGATGACAGACAAATAGAATTTTTTTATGTTTAAAATTGGTTTGGAACAGAGAGAAACTTCAATGTCTAATCTAAGTATGTTGCACCATTGTGATATGATATCATTACAATATGTGTTGTGTCTTCTTTTTAAAAAACTGTGTTGTTCTGCCCAAACATGTAGTTAATCTCCGTCCATGACTGCTGTAAAATGCAACTTCAAGAAGTTATTGTGCCAAATGGCATTTCACCTGTCTCCTTCTGGTTCCTTCACCTCTGCTGTTAGGTGATTATCTGAAGAAATATCAATTGTCACAAGGATTCACAGAAATCCACATTTTTTCCCCCGAGGGAGCACTGTGTGATTATGACTGTGGGACCATCTCTTATTTAAGTGTCAGACGTTCAGAGTCTTATGCACTATCTGCAAAATATCCATGTCTGGCTCCTAACTCATATCCCTGAATCTCTATTCATGTCAGGAATGCTTGTGGAACTCCTTTCTCTGCAGCCACCTCTGGCATTTTGGGTGAAGGTACATGAGGAACGTCATGGTCTTGCTCTTCATATAATGGAAACCTGTGCTCAGGAGGATCTGAGGAACAATGAACTCTATGACTAGAGCTCCTCTTTGTTCCATTTCTGAGGTGACTGATGAGCATTTTATTGACATGTGACTTCAGCATCAGTACAGAAAAATCTCCAACTCTCATAGGTCAAAATCTGAGAATTTAGGTATTAGTTACCTCTGTCTCCATAAGAAAATCCTTTGGATACTCAAAGGTTTTAAATCTGCTTTGGATTCACAGACGATCCCATTTTCTTGGGAGTATAATAACATCAAGCAAAGAAGCTTTTTGAGGGGAAATACTCCTATGTGCTGCTATGCATGACTGAACATAAAATTTCTGCTCTTAAATGATTTTCAAGCCATTTAATTATGACACATCCTGTGATTTTAATGGAGGCTTTATAATGCAGTCAGATGTTTGAAATAATGGATTTTCATGTTTTTTTCCATTTTCTGTATTCCAAGAAATGAAATTTGGAAAAGGAACTCCCTACACTGTCTGATTTCCTCTCTGTGGGGGCCTAAGTGTAACTGATACTGCGCTCAAGTACAATGACAATCAGGATGTTTTCAGCCGCAGATCTTGCATATTTAAGTGAAAGAAAGAAATATTTGAAGAAGGGGGATGAAGACTATGTTCACATAAATATTTAAATATATTAAATATATTAATTTCTGGTGTAATTACACAGATATTACATTGGTTGCATTCATAATTTGGAAATCAATTGAGCTAAAGCAGAAATTATCCAGTGTTAGAAAATACCAGAGTAAATATGATTTGATTCACCTATTAGAAAACAGTGGAGTAGATGTTTCTGCTCTGAAACCTTAGACCAATTTAGATACAGAGGAAAGAGAATGATAAACATGACAGGGCTGGAACAGTAGGTGGAAATGAGTGAGTAAACCAGCACGTCTGTCTATCCAGGCATGTCACCTTCACAGAGTATTTCCCATTCACAAGTTCCTTTTGACATAAGTGACTCCATAGGGGTAGGTGGTCATCCTGCTTCCAGATGCTCGGGGGAGTGTCCTACCAGTCTGTGAGATTTATGAAGCCAAGTCAGAGCCTTGCAGAAGTACAATGTTTGTACTATTTGCTGGTAAATACTAAACACACAAAGCAACAACTCTGATAGAACCACCTGCAACAGGTTCACAGAAAGCAATCTAAAGCCCTGCCTCCTCTGCACAGCGGGAAGCTGGAACACGCGTATTTTTTTCCACAAGGACAGAGAATCCTGACTGCATGTGCCACAAAAAGGCTCTTTCAACACCAGCTTAATGACTTATTTGGCACCTTTTAAAGAAAAAAAAAGAATCTGCTGACACTTTTCCACCTAGTAAAAGCCAAGAAAAACATGACAAGATGTACAGAGGTGGAAGTCTCCCAGATAACACACCTGGCAACAGAGACAGGGAAGATTTCCTTAGAGCACTGTTTTGAAGAGTTTGCTATGAATGATTATCAGTGATAAAAATGGTTGCCAGCTGAAAACAATCTAGCCATTTCGAAGTGTATCTTCCTATTGCCTTGAAGGCAGGTCTTTCAGTTTCCTCAAAAAGGATCCTTGATGTAGCTGTTTTGACAAAAAATTCTGCTTCTGTTAGACTAGACTCCTTTTTAATGTAAACCTAGTTAAAGGTATCAGGTCACATTTCAGACTGGCTCTGGAGTCTCTGAGCAGTATTTGCTAGACCTTTACAGTATCATCATCAGGGGTGATGTATTCAGGGGGGACATTCTGGTTGAAGTGTTAATAGGGTGGTGTTAGGAACCTGGTGACTTATCAGAAAACATTTTCCACACTTGAGTGAAACAAAAGAAGGTAGTACCCCAAAGCAGAATGGTATCTGGGGAAAGGGAACCAGATCAGAAGCTTGAAAACAGTGAAAGATTGGAAACTAGCTTGGAAACATTGGAAAGACAATAGGGTTTTTAAGTGCCCACATATTACCAAGAGCTAATCTTATTATATTCACAAAACAGAAATCCTTTGCAAGGTAGGAACACATTGCAGCTTTGGGGACAAGAAGAGTGGAATCATCAGGGACTATACACTGAGCCAGGAAGTTTTAGGAAATCTATGTAATAAAAATTACCATAATCAATCTTGAAAGAAAGAAAGGTCTCACAATAAGATCTCTGCATTGGTAGTTTCAGCTTCTAAGTAAAGATATGACTCCTGGGACTTAATGAGTGGGTGAACTGTATATTGTCTTAGAAACCAAGAAGACACACACCTGACTGATCTTAAAATGGTAAGTGCTAATAAATGAGAGGAAGAGCTTGTCAGAAGGAACGCTGAGGGGATATGATTAAAATATCTTATTTTTGAAAATATAACAGCTCAAACTTGTCATAACTGAGGGTGAGAAGACAATGTTAAAAGGTTCAAGTGAAAAACAAGTTTGCTTATGCTTTTCAGTGGGTGTTGAAAGCAGCATAAAATTTTGAAAAAACGGTAATGGTCTCAGAACCAGACCTTATATATCAGTAAAAAGGTTCATAGTGCCTAATAAGATTTTACTGAAATACCAGTAAAAGGTACCAAAATTATAAGACTCTAGATGTTTTAATTTTCCTTCCTAATACACATGGCTTTTAATTCCTGTTGGGTCTTCCACAGTTCCATTGCATTGCTGTCTGCAGGAGCTGGGCAAGTCAGACAACATATACTAAATAAAAGTTTTGTTAAGTCAGGCATGAAAATACACTTTTGACCCTCAGATTTCTGAAAGCTTTATTGTTCCAAAATTCCTTTCTTTTTGCTGAGGAACTAGAAAAGGCCTTTCAAGCATTTGAGTTGAAATGGGGCTTCACATGGCATGACACTTATGTGGCAGGTTAAGATGATTCATTGATGTTCATATCCACATCTATTACTTGTTGCTCAGAGTGCTTTTTAAGAGCAAAATCTTTGTTTTTCCTCCTTTGTCCTAGCGTTTTCTCTTGAACCTTTCAAACATAATAATAGACAATAAATTTTAAGTACTTTTCTTTCAATTGCATATATTACTTCAAAGACATACTTTAAGATACACAACAACCTCTATTTTGACCAAATAAAAAGCTGTTAAAAAATCCCAAACCAGACTTTTATAACATGTTTTTGCAACAACTCTTCTTTTCTTTGTCATTAATGTAAATGCTGTAGTTAAGTCCAAAGTCAAAACTGGCTCCCTATCACCGCAGTTAAAGCTGTTGCATAGGTCACCTTGAGATGTTGCAATTTTAGGAAGTATAATGTTAACTGAAATTGTTGGTGTTCTTATGGCCATCTCTTACCTACTGTGCTGGAGATTCTCTGCCTCACAGGCTGTTTTTACAAGTTTCTTACCTTTCTATTATACTTAGTTTCAGAGAGTCTCTGCTGTTTCATCTCAAATGTTATATCTGAATTTTAGAAATTATCATCTTTTATGACCTTTTGTTCTCCCATTTCACACTGTCAAAATCTTGATGTTTAAAATTTCAGTTCTTCAAGACAAATTCCTGTCCTTATTTAGAAACAGTAATGTTATAGAAATATCTATGAGATAAGTCTTTTTTTGTTTTACTAGGTTTTTTTTTTTTTTCAGTTTGCCTTTCCGAACCAATTTACCAGAATGGAGCTGCCTTGGGCTAATAATTTTTCCTTCATTACTGTAGCCCTTTTATTTTCAAGTCAGACATATTTTGATCTATTTTGGAGACTCTCAAGACTCTGACATTAGTTACTGAACGTTTCAAAATGTGCATGGCTCTGAAGTTGCTCCCTGTGAATGCTACAGCCTGAGCAAAGGGCAGAGGAGCATGCAAGGTCCCAGGTCACTGCTGTCAGTTCCTGAGGACAGACCTACATAACACTCATGATTGTTAAGGTTGCATCATACTGATGGCTTGTGCAGATATTGTTTCAAACATTCCTTGTCAGCAAAAGTATATGACTTTGTTGACCCTTAGTTGGTTAAACAGCACTCTGACGTCTTGTTTCCTCTAACCATTGTCTTGCTAAGAGTCCTTTGTACACTTAATGACTGAATTATATTTTTTGTGTTTTATGATTCTGATATGGAAGATTAAAATAATTTCCTTTGTTTAGTCAACATTAGAATGATCATAGAATATCCAGGAATGTCCAATCTGTTATTTGATAGTAAAAAACTGGTTTGGATTTCATTAGAACAATGGTGACTATTGAAAAAAACACTGAAACTGACTAATCACTAATTGGGCATGTGTGGTTACATTTATTTATCCTTATCATTTTCCCAATGTATTGAAAATTCAGATGTCAAAGGTATACAAACACCTTTTTTTTTCTACCAGTACATCTGTCAACTCAGAAGGGATCAGTATAGTGTTCCTGGCTACATGGCATATAAATCTACTTCCAAACAATCTGCTCTCTCTAGCTGTTCTCTCATTGCTTTGTTGTTGTACTTGCTCCACTCTTATTGCATCACATTTTTGATCTAATAATCCTGTGGTGCAGACCCTGCTCACACTCCTGTTACATACAGCCTGAAAATTAAAGATGCAAAAAGCAATTTCCATGGACATAGAATGCTCGGTATTGTGGTAGCTGGGAATTTACAAAACAAATTTGTTTGTTCACTTCAATTCACTTAATTAAACTAAAAAAAAAGGAAGGAGTAAAGAGAAAACAAACTAGAGGATGCAGCGGAGGGTAAAGATATGAATAAAGGCAAAACAAAACAAGGCAAACCCCTGCTCAGAAATGGCAATGTAGTTCCCAGAAACACTGACTGTACTAGATGTTCCCCTCAGCTCTGTCAGAAGCAAATGTAGCCCCACTACTGATGTTAATAATAACTATTAATGATAATTGTTGCAGAGGAGACTTTTTAAGATTAAATAAAAAATTCAAATCCACATATTAGCCCTTCAGGTATATGAGGAATCGTCTCTCTACATAAACACTTGATTTGCTGACATGCGCATTTGCATACAACTCTATATGCTAAGGATGCAAACACCTTTGCACGAATTTGTTCCAAGGAAGCTCCCAATTGATGACATACATTTATTACTAGGATATTCTTATTTAATGAGCATCTTAACATGAAGCAAGTGTCCTTGGTTCCCAGTAACTGCTTAAGGGAATTTGACGTTCTCTATAACAGACTCAGAGCTGAAAAGAGGAACCAGACTGATTTCGGTGCACCTGCACTGAAAAAATAAAAAATTGTTTGAGTAGCTTGGATATATATGCTAATTCCTGATGTATGGATGTTAATTAAAGATTTTCTGGAAATGAAAATTTTGACTCTACAACATTTTCTACCCTCCACAAATGCAGTCTTCATTTCCTGAATAATTTTCCTGGCTTACAGGCAGGATACAGGTTTCTCTTCTGATACTGACACCAGGCATCTGAAAATATCCTGACAACCCACTGATTTATAATATTAGAGTTGGTCATAGAGGCTACTGGGCATCTCTCACATCCTGATAGTCAAAGGGAGAAGTTCATGACTTCTACTCTGAAAACTGTCTCCACCCCTTATTGTATGTGAAAATGAAGCCTTGGCTCAGGAACTGCCTCGGATAGCTGTAATTAAAGTATTGAGCTCTTTTACAGAACCTATGAGGTTTCCAAAGCAGCACCGGCTCCCTACAGGCTTGTCTGAGGGAAAATCTTTTTAGGATAGCAGGGTAAATGGTTCATAGGGCCCAGCACAGACTCTGTGAAGGCTGATTGTGACAGCAAGAGGCTCGGATGACATGAAAAGGGGCAAATACATATCCACCAACCTGATATAGCAATAATGTAAATAAAGACCTTCTTTCTTTCATGTATGAACATAATATAGCTTTCTAAGCAGACCAAGGACTGAACAATAACAGTAGAGTCATGGCCAAATAGCTCTCCTTAGCTGTATGCTTTTTCATTCCCCTTCTCTTGCTGTAGGTTATATTTTAGAGACAAGGGTTTTGTAGTACTAAGAGAAGAAGTGCTCTTACTGCCTGATGGTCCAGTAACAGTAGCCTGTGCTTCTCTCAGCCTCCACCTTAGCAGGATGTTAGGATTGTGACTGGTTAGACATGCCATCAGGCTGAGCTTGTGAGAGCTGGTTGTGTGAACTGGAGCCTGGAACCTGGTGTCATCTGCTCTTCTATGGAGTATTACCTCTGAAAAACCACACAGGAAAATGGAAATATGGGCACAGGTTGGAAATAAGCTAGCAGTCATTGCAGGAATGCAATGCAGGAACTTTGAGAGTTCAGTAAAGCTGGTATAGGCATAGCAATGAGAACAGAGAAGCAGAAGGTAACTGAGAATATGATTGGACAGGATAAGGCACTTGATTGGGATGGAGGCCAAAGGCTAAGAAATGGCCTCAAGACACAGCTGTTGAATAAAAGATAAGATCGTGGTATATCCCGATGGCTTTGCTACCTGTTCCAAGTTAAAGGTGGAAGTGATCATCTGAAGGTCATCTGAAGAAGGTCATCTGCTTCATGAAACTTGACTACTTGAGGACATTGTCTCCAGCTTGACCAGCTACTCATCCAGAACAGTATACTGTGTTTTGAGTCTGTTTGTGTAGCTTAATGCATACTTTCCAAGGAGTACATATAGCTGTAATGTTATGCATATGGGTTTATCTGGGTTCATGCTTTCCTTACAAAGTTCTTCCCTCTAAATTTATTAGCTCTTCTGAAAAAAAGTCTTACTGTAGACAAATTGAATTTGGCTAGTTATTACTTTAGGTAAAATTAAGATGCTTTGTAACACCTATGGTCTTTTCTACACTCATCTCTCTGTGGCATGAGGTCCATATCCAGCACTTTTCATAAAGAAAAGAGACTTGTGGTGGGTCTATTATGGAATTAAAATCTACCTTTGAACATCCACTGTATAATTAACTGAAATCTGGGAAAAGATGTTGCCAGACATAATTTGAAAGCTGAAAATCACCCATGACAGCAGTTGTCACTTAGAGAACTAAAGGAATTTTGCCACATAATGAAAAACATAACTCAAGTTTAGACCAGTCTCCTTTCCTATAGGCTGATTCATTTAATTATACAATGCTTCAATAGTCAGGTCCCCCTGGAAGTTACTGACAATGCTTCCATCAGTATTACATGTATTTTATTCCATCCACTTTAAGCATAGGTATAACCTACTCCAAACTAGTTTGTCAGGTTCCCTCTTTATTTTATTTTTATTTTATTTTTTATTGTATTTTTATTTTCCCTCAGAGGCTTCTCAGCCCACTCTAGGGCACTTGTCTAAAACAAGAGAGGTGAATAGCAGTCTGGTGGCACCAGAGTTCATAGGGACTCAGAATGACATTGAATAAGCTGAAGTTGGTGTAACCCACCAACACACAGAAGTATCAGTTTTAACTTCTTTACTGTTCATCACTGTTTTGGCATGGCCTCCATACTTCTAGGAGATTGATTTAAATATAGTTCTTTATCAACAAAGAAGTTTCTTGTATTATTCACTCACTAAGCAAGCATCTTTCTGAATGCCATCCAACTCAGGCATAGCAATATAGGCCAATGAAGTAATTTCTTATCTGGTTTTGCAGTTAATCTGAATTTTTTTAGTGTAGCTCTGTTACTGATATGATGTGATGTGTTTTGGCATAATTCTCTAATTGAAATACAGTTTGGAGACTCTTGTGTTTTCTCTTCCAAATTATTGTATATTTTTATAGCAGCATTTTTGAAAGATGAATATTGAATGAGATAAATATTCTTATTTTACCCATGGGAAAGGTAAATTAAGGGCTCAAGCATTAATTCAAATCCCACAGTATTAGATTGAATTTTAATCTGTTTCTGAGATATGGAAACAAAAACATAAACCAGTAAATTACCAGTTTTCTCTCATACGCTAGGAGAAAAATAGGTTCATCATGGAAACCTTGACAGACAAATTTATGGGTATCAGAAATGTTAGCATTATAATAAATATACCTTAGGATATATTATGTCTCCACAGCAATTCCAGTAATGTCATTACAAGAGCTTATGTTACGAGTACTACAATGCAATCATATTGTTAGTGAGTGGAAGTGGAGAGACTGCTGACAAACTGTCTCCATTTTTAGCCTCTGCTTTCAGGTGGTGCTTTTCTGAGCTGATATTTTACTTCATGGTCTCTGCAGATTTTACACAAAGAGTTAAGGCAGTCTGGAATATGTGGTGAACTAATACAGAGCTAATGATTAAAAAATAATAATTTTCCAAAAATGAAGGATTTTAGCCCTGCACTAAAACAGGTAGGGGGCAGACATCCAGCAGATGAATATGATCAGAGGCTGTTGTTTCCTACTCTGTGTGCAAAAATTTTTTTCTTGTATGTGAGAATCTGTGTATAGCAGACTAGTGCCAGGGAACAGCAGAAGGGTTCCCTCATGTCCTTGGAGTCCACCCTGGATCTTCTGAACGGTCAGCAAAACACTTTTCCCCCACTTTCTTGATTCTAAATAGCCAGGTTGTCCCACTTTGTGCCAGGTGGAACTGGTGAAGGAACTCCTGCATACATGCCAGTGAAGCACTGTGGTTTGTCCCACTGAAGGTTACGACAGTGACCAGGGGGCAGGGCTGCTGGCCTCAGCGAGGAAAGCTCTGGTCATGTGATCATGTAGGGAGTCCAGGAGGACAAGAGCAGTGAAGAGACAAGCTGTGAAACTGAAGTGAGCATGGGACATACTGGATCTGAGAATCATAGAATGGTTTGGGTTGGAAAGGACCTTGAAGATCACTTATGTTCCAACCCCCCTGCTGGCAGGGACACCTCCCACTACCCTAGGTTGCTCAAAGGCCCATCCAGCCTGGCTTTGAACACTGCCAAGATTGGGCATCCACAACTTCTCTGGGCAACCTGTTCCAGTGTCTCCCCCCCCCTCACAGGAAACAATTTCTTTATAGTATCTAATCAAAATGTCCCCTCTTCCAATTTTAAACCACTACCCCTTGTCCTGTCACTTCACTTCCTGATAGAGTCCCTCTCCTGCTCTCCTGTAGGCTCCCTTCAGGTACTGGAAGGCTGCTATAAGGTCTCCCCCGAGCCTTCTCTTTTCCAGGCTGAAGACTGTCCTCATAGGAGAGGTGCTCCATCCCTCTGATCATCTTTATGGCCCT